>OX401405.1:43377708-43527708 GCA_947846245.1 Cerastoderma edule
GAAGGATGAAAGGAGGATTTCTTAAGTGGGATAAGTCGGCAAGTGCTCAATTGATAAGTGTCATATATACATGTACATTTGAACAAAAAATAATAATTAAAGGATGACTCACCACTTCAACGTCCTTTGACATTGAATAACATCATTGCGATTTTTTATAACTAACCAAAAGTCCCAGCACGACGACAACACTACTGAGTGTCCCACCTAACCCTCTTTCGTGGGAGGTTGTGGGTTTGAGATACTCCATTGAAGCTAAACTGTTGAGTGGGCGACAGTGGTGTTGTACCGCGGGTCCCGGGTTCAAATCCGCGTTAGGCGACGTGACAATTTCCGGAACTAACTGATAAACCGGCGCGATTACTGGTTCAGTATCCAGGAAGCAGTCATCGAGAGTGGCATTGAACAAGCTATAAACTTTCTTCAGACTCGATGTAAAACAAACATATGGTGAATGGAGAGTGTAGCACATAACTCTCGTGTGTGGAAGGTTGTGTGTTTGAGACACCACTATAGCGAAAGTGTTGAGTGTCCCACGTAACTCTTGTGTATGACAGGTTGTTTGTTCGAGATACCAATTCGGTGAAACTGTTGAGTGTCCAACATACCCCTAGTGTCTGTGAGAGATGTTGACTGTCCAACACAACTCTCGTGTGTGGAAGGTTACGGGTTTAAGAGACACCACTGAAGCGAACCTGTTGAGTGTCCCACATGAATTTTGTGATTGGGAAGTTGTGGGTCAAAGATACCCATGGCAGCGAAACTGTTAAGTGTCCAACATACCTCTAGTGTCTGTGAGAGATGTTGAGTGTCAAACATTACCCTAGTGCCTGTGAGAGATGTTGAGTGTCAAACATACCCCTAGTGTCTGTGAGAGATGTTGAGTGTCAAACATACCCCTGGTGTCTGTGAGAGATGTTGACTGTCCAACACAACTTTCGTGTGTGGAAGGTTTCGGGTTTAAGAGACACCACTGAAGCGAACCTGTTGTGTGTCCCACATGAATCTTGTGATTGGGAAGTTGTGGGTTAAAGATAAACATGGTAGCGAAACTATCGAGTGTCCAACATACCTCAAGTGTCTGTGAGTGATGTTGAGTGTCAAACATAACTCTCGTGTGTGTTAGGTTGCAGGTTTGAGACACCAATTTGGCAAAACTGTCGATTGTCCAGAAGCACTCTTGTGTGTGGAACGCTGTTGGTTCGAGATACCACCGAGGCAAAACTGTCGAGTGTCCAGAAGCACTTTTGTGTGTGGAACGCTGTTGGTTCGAGATACCACTGAGGTAAAACTGTCGAGTGTCCAGAAGCACTTTTGTGTGTGGAAGGTTGTTGGTTCGAGATACCACTGTGGCAAAACTTACTGTCGAGTGTCCAGAAGCACTTTTGTGTGTGGAACGCTGTTGGTTCGAGATACCACCGAGGCAAAACTGTCGAGTGTCCAGAAGCACTTTTGTGTGTGGAACGCTGTTGGTTCGAGATACCACCGAGGCAAAACTGTCAAGTGTCCAGAAGCACTCTTGTGTGTGGAAGGTTGTTGGTTCGAGATACCACTGTGGCAAAAATGTCAAGTGTCCAGAAGCACTTTTGTGTGTGGAAAGCTGTTGGTTCGAGATACCACCGAGGCAAAACTGTCGAGTGTCCAGAAGCACTTTTGTGTGTGAAACGCTGTTGGTTCGAGATACCACCGAGGCAAAACTGTCGAGTGTCCAGAAGCACTTTTGTGTGTGGAACGTTGTTGGTTCGAGATACCACCGAGGCAAAACTGTCGAATGTCCAGAAGCACTTTTGTGTGTGGAACGCTGTTGGTTCGAGATACCACTGAGGCAAAACTGTCGAGTGTCCAGAAGCACTTTTGTGTGTAAAACGCTGTTGGTTCGAGATACCACCGAGGCAAAACTGTCGAGTGTCCAGAATCACTTTTGTGTGTGGAAGGCTGTTGGTTCGAGATACCACCGAGGCAAAACTGTCGAGTGTCCAGAATCACATTTGTGTGTGGAAGGCTGTTGGTTCGAGATACCTTTGTGGCAAAACTTACTGTCGAGTGTCCAGAAGCACTTTTGTGTGTGGAACGCTGTTGGTTCGAGATACCACCGAGGCAAAACTGTCAAGTGTCCAGAAGCACTTTTGTGTGTGGAAAGCTGTTGGTTCGAGATACCACCGAGGCAAAACTGTCGAGTGTCCAGAAGCACTTTTGTGTGTGGAACGCTGTTGGTTCGAGATACCACCGAGGCAAAACTGTCGAGTGTCCAGAAGCACTTTTGTGTGTGGAACGTTGTTGGTTCGAGATACCACCGAGGCAAAACTGTCGAATGTCCAGAAGCACTTTTGTGTGTGGAACGCTGTTGGTTCGAGATACCACCGAGGCAAAACTGTCGAGTGTCCAGACGCACTCTTGTGTTTGGAACGCTGTTGGTTCGAGATACCACTGTGGCAAAACTGTCAAGTGTCCAGAACCACTATTTTGTTTGGGAGGTTGATTGAGTCACAGCGGCGGCGACACTGTTGAGTGTCCCACACTGCCCTCGTATGTGAGAGGTTGTGGGTTCAAGACACCACCAGATCACACAAACTTGCCTGTTAAGATTACTTTTATATGGAGTTTAACAGCTTTTAAAAACTATTTCCGGTTATGTGAAAGCTGTCTTTGATTCTCCAGCACCAGGCTAGAACTCTGAAGTTTTATCGCCAAAGAACATTTCCACAATGCTAGAGATGTGAATTGGGCTCAAGGCCAGACACCACCAAGTTCAAAGACCAACACTTAAACCACGGAGTCATGCACGTCCCTCTGTAAGAATCAAACATCGGGTTACCAGCATTCCAGCTAGATTTCGATACGCTTCTCATAATCCATGAAGACGCAGCCTTAATTGTAGCCTAGGTCCTGGCCAATGCGTAAACCCCGCATTAGTGTGGGGTATACGTACTGGCCAGGCCCCAGGCTAGCTTAATTGTCGCTAAGGTCTGCTCAAACAAGGTAAACCCATCAGTATTCAATGAGTCAAATGGAAGACTATCTCTCGTGAAAAATACAAATCTAATGCTTTCCCGATTTGGTCCCACGTGGAGACGACTGTTAAATGTCTAATAATTGATGAACAGTGAAATGCCCTCTCAAAATTCCAGATTCGTTCGGTGAATCAGTTGAAGTATAAGTGATTATAGATGTATTTGTAGGCACATCTTTCCATTAGTTTACTAAGACAACTGAGTAATGAAATAGGTCGGTAATTTACTACTGACAAAGTGTCCCCTTTTTTGAAAAGGGGCATAACTAAAGATTTCTTCCAGCATATCGGGAAGATGCCAAATTAAATTTTTGCTTCCCATGGCTTTTCTTCAGTGCGGATCATGTAAGAGTACAACTGATGTGCAATATCAAAGAAATTTATTTCTAACTTCAAACCAGCTCTCCTGTGTACACATCTTTAAATCCAATGAAAGATTATTGGGCTTTTACGAGCCTTTACACAAAGGGGATAGTTTACACCAATCCCTTTGGAAGCTAACGAGATACAAACTTCCAACAAAAACCTTAGCCAGGGGTCCCGGGACGTGGGTATACCCAATTGGAACACCTCGGCCACTTCTTCAAAATAACCTCGGAGGCAATGGGGAGCCATTTTAAAGTAGTCCGGCAACATGGCGGCGACGAAGGGCATGTCCG
Organism: Cerastoderma edule; assembly: GCA_947846245.1. Lineage (NCBI taxonomy): Eukaryota > Metazoa > Mollusca > Bivalvia > Cardiida > Cardiidae > Cerastoderma > Cerastoderma edule. The sequence goes on from OX401405.1 coordinate 43,381,378, forward strand.
TTTGCAATCGAATATACTCGCCAATCTCCGGCACAAGCTGGGAAATGCCGAATAGATACGATTGAGAAAATATGAAAAACAGATGTGTTGATATGTTTCTTTGTTCTTACGGGGATCTGAACCCGGGTGGTTCGGTACAAGAGGCCGACGCTCTATCACTGTACCTCTGTCGCCCTGTCATGATATTTTTAAAGAAACTTGTAAAAACAACATTCAATTGTGATATATAAACAATCTGTGTGTATTTACACATTTATATAGTTCTGGGCGTAATGTTGTAACCAGGTGTGTTATCCGGCGGAAAACCGGCAAATTTCCCCAGGTTTTCTGGTGCATTCATGAACTACCATCGAGGTATATCAACTGACATATGCCGGGGATTGCCGAGTAGATTCGGTTGGGGTATACCCTGGATGCCTTAAGAGTGGTATACACACGGGCCGGGACCCCAGACTACCCAAACCTTAACATATTTACAAAGTACAAAACGGGCTGAACAGTCCAACCAAAAACGTAGACCGCTGCACTATGTTCTTATTTACTTTTTTCAACACCCATGGGTATTGTTGTTATGTTAGATATGTTTAATTCAGTCCCTAACTACCAACAACTTCCAAGAGCATTACACTTCTGACTTGTCTGTATGAAAAGCCTAATACTTAATACAATTCCTTAGATCTGATTTAAACTACAACCCTCATTGCTAGAAAAAATAACAAAAAACGTGTTTTTTTTTGCTTTGATTTTCGTATTTTTTTTTTATCAATTATTTAATTTAATTACACAAACAATACTTTAAGTTAGAACTTTATCAATAGAGAGGTTTTCTTGAATTGTACACTTTGATACCATTGCTCGTAGATGCACGGGCATATTTGGTCAGCATAGCGTTCACGTCCATCTTATCTGTCTGCAAATCCCTGTAATAGCCAAGATTAAAAATAAGCTAGGTTTTATATGGATTTGTTGATCAAAAACAATCTAAACAATACTTGTTTTCGGTTTTTTTATGGGTTTTACATCACATAAACATTATTTCAGTATGTAGTGATGCCCGACTCTTAATGATGGAGGAAGACCCCATACTCAACTGCCCATAAGGGCTGGTCAAGGCGGGGTAGAACCATCGGCATTCCTTATGTCAGTCAGGAGACTGCCTCTCATGAAAATCCATATCCCTCTCAGGATTTGAATCCACACAGAGAGGGGCCATGTGATTTCAAGTTCTGGGTACCGTTTTACGTAAGAGTTTACACTTAAGATTTGCGTAAATCTAAAACAACATTTCCTCTTATTTCAATATTGGTCAAGGCAAAATTGCAAAGTTACACATCATTGGAATTGTCTCTCCGAGACGCTTCCAATGACATGTCACATTGCAATATTGTGTTTTCGTTTAAGACACTATCTATGTGTATGAGTTTTGAGTTATTTTCAGGAAACAATACTTTGTAATAATGACTTTAGGCTGAAGGAAACATTTTAATGAGCATTCGGGTTGTTACATTTGCTTTAATAAGTGGATTTATTCTAAAACACATTTGGAACTATATACTTGGGTATTTCGGTGATCTGTGAAATACACAATACATCTCATATGTAACTGCAGGGTAACAATATTTTGATGAATCATCCCCGGCTAATAGCGATTTCCTATGTTTATCCACAATGAGGGGTTAAACATCATTGTAAATCATTAATTTTGATCAGTAACTCGCACATTATAGTAAAGTATAAGTTGTAATATAGATCTGTTTCCTTAATCATATCAAATAATCATAAAGATTTTACATCAAAGATCTATATTTGAAAGCGAAAATTCAATGAAAGAAGTGTGGCAAGAAACAATATGGCGGCTTTTATATTACTTCAGAAGTGTTTTATATTACTTCAGAAGTGTTTTATATTACTTCAGAAGTGTTTTATATTACTTCAGAAGTGTTTTATATTACTTCAGAAGTGTTTTATATTACTTCAGAAGTGTTTTATATTACTTCAGAAGTGTTTTATATTACTTCAGAAGTGTTTTATATTACTTCAGAAGTGTTTTCATTAGATAAACCTTTAGGAGTTCAGATTGTCCAAAGTACTGATTGAAAATCAGACTTACTTTATATAGGGCGAAATATCCTCTCGTGTCCACTTTTCTTTCCTTTTAAACAAATCATTGAACCTTAAAAAACAACAACAATTATTGATAATCACAAACTGTCTAGAAAGGATTGTTTCGGTATTTTGGGATTCAACTTAACCCTTTCCCAAACAACAAATTTAAGACTAACCCAAATTGAAAAAGTCTGCAGACAACATTTCAAAACGTGATGAAATTGAACTATATTCTTCAGAAAGAGCAGAAAACCTTATGGGAAAAGGAAAAATTGCTCGTGACGAGCAATTTCTCCTTTACCCACAATGTTTTCTAAAGTCGTCTGCAACAAAGTTGTCAAATGTCCTCATTGTTTGGGAAAGGGTTAAACAGTATTTCAGTTATATTGTGATCTCAAAGCTCAATAAGCCAAGACCCTATCTCACACAAAATCTAAAATAAACAAGCACTGGATTTTTGAGCCATGCAACGAGGGAGTCAGCAATCTAACCATTCTGCCATGGATCTTGCCAAGTAGAGGTACGTATGATAAAGATGAATAAGAAATTGTTCCTTAAAAGGTATATACTTTTAAAAATGGCTAATCCATTACCAAACAATAACGACATTTAACCACTTTGTTGCAGACGACTGTGGAAAACATTGTGGGAAAATGAGAAATTGTTCATAACGAGCAATGAATCCTTTTCCCACAACGTTTCCTGTCCTATCAGAAGATTATTTCCCAATTTCATCACAGAAAGGTCGTCTGCAAACACTTTCAATTTGGGACAGTCAAATATTTGGCATTTGGTAAAGGGTTAAACAGAGTTACTCTGGTACCAGAGTGGACTCCCTTGAAAGCTTCTAAACTGAGCCTCCATGATGACAATGGAAAAAAATAATAAAAGGAAATTAAAAAAGAAATCTTGATAATTCTTTGCAAAGAAACAGTTATCTTACATACAGGGGCTCATTCCAGTTTGTGACATATTTTAAGTATGTGCACAAATTATTGTCATAATACCGCAGTAAAATTATGTACCGCAGTAAAACTATGTTCTGCGGTTTCAGTGAGGCCCTTCCTAAGTTTAACCTTTTCACTACCTATAGCGCCGGATATACCCGGTGCACTTTCAGCACCTTATATACCATATCAGCTGTTAATAAATGGCGTAAAATGGTTGTACATTGTATGTATAGAAGGACTAGGTACAATTTAGAGAATAAAAGGTTGGTTTATAGTGTACTGTGAACCTTGATAACAATTTTTATGGATACGGGACATCATTTTAGCATCTCTTACAGGCAGTGCAGGGATAAATTCTGTCTTTTTTCCACATCTTCCCTTGGTATATGAGAGAGTAACAAGGTCTGGTAGCGAAAAAGGTAAAACTAAAACTCGAAAGATGTGTTTACCTATCAGTGATATCCTCTGGTAGGGAGTCCAATGGTAGATAGGTTATTGTTTCTGGGGAGCTCTCTCTGTCTAGCAATGCCAGACCCTGAATTAAACATCATAAAATTAATCATTAATTTAATCAAATTAATGTTCTAAAGATTTATGTGTTGTCTGCATTCCAAAACCTTAAATATCTGCTTAATTTTGTTGAGGAAAGATACTCAGAATAGCAAATAGGTTGGATCACAGGCCAGCTGCCAATTTACTTGGCGGCTGACCTGGATCTGACCTATTTGCATTAGTATGAAGTAGGTTCCAGTTTTGTCTTGGTAATTATACATAAATATTTTCTTACATTTATAACAACCCAAGAATAAACACTTAATTGGTATTTGAAAATAATTTCCTTTAATAGCAATGACCACTTAGAAATATTAATTCTGACAAAAATAATACTTATTTCATAAAGCGATTCATCTGTACATAACTCAGTTTTCATATACCCATAAGAAACAAGTCATCTTTAGTAAAACATATTTGTATAATTTCTTGATTTTGAATCCTCCAAAACCATGCCTTGTAACCATGTATATTTTCAAATAAGACCTTAATTTGTCATTTCAGTCATATATTAATATTCGGGCAAAACAACGATTCAAAATAATTAATTAAAATATGTCCAATGAAACAGATAAAGATGAAAAGCTTACCTCAAGTTGATAAAGGGAAGTTTTCATTCCTTCCGGAACACTTTTCTGCCACGTTGATAGAAATTGGCTTAAATTAAACTGAAATGAAACCAAATATTTAATAATGTTGATAAAGCTGTGGATAAATGTATAGTGAATTATTTACAGATTAAGATGTACTTGGTTAAAGAGAAAATAATTAAGAATCTGTAATGAATATATGATAGTAGATAGAAATTTGTAAAAAAAAATATGATTGTAGATAACTAATTTGTAATGAATGTGTGATATTAAATAGTTTGAAATGAGTTAATGATACTGATATATATATATATATTCAAAATGAGTAAAGGATCACAGTTTATTATAAATTCCAATTTCTTTGAGAAAGGAAATAATTAATTCAATCCTTACAGTTCTTAAAAGCTCAGGAAGAGTTTTGATGTTAAAATATTTTAAACAAATTCTTTGAAATTCAATGCGATCAAGTAGTATATGTTTGATGGTAAAGGATGCATCTCCTTGACCCCCTTCCCCAAACACTTATTTAGTAAATGACCCCAAATTCCAAGATATGTCCCCTAAACATCAATGTTTTTCCCTTCACAATTACATATATTAGGGATCAAAAGTTCCCGAAATGAGCATAAATCAAGGGGTCAAGGGAAAACCGTGACAAAGAGTTGGCAAAACCATTTACAACAGCATTTAAATCATGCTATGACTATAATTGCATCTATTCATACAGCTTGAAGGCTGTATGTGTTTGAAACAACATAAATTCAAACACATCACATACATGTATCAGCTGCTATATACTTTTAAGAAAAAAAATTTACAAAATGATAAATTACTAGTTTAACAATCTATCTTTTTGTTAATTTTTTTCCCCTTCATAATACTTTTTTTAAGTTGGCTTTTCTTTCACTTAGGACCAGTGACCATTCCGATTTAGGGGACTGGGTCTGTGGTTAGTATAAAAACTGAAGAAGCCTGGGCTCAAACAAGCAAAGACTTGTTGGAATGTTTTTGCTATAGCATCCCTTTCAACAATATCCTCATTATATCACAGTCTACCCTGGATCCACAGCTGCTATACTGATATATGAAACCTGAAACTAATTCTCCTGTTCATTCTCAGAGAGTCTATAGAAAACTTGATTATGTGGGATTTTACATCGGGTCAACAGTTTTTCAGTTATAGTGTGATAGGGTAGCTCCCCTAGAGAACCCCTTTCTCAATTGCCCATGAAAGCCATCCAAGATGGACAGAACCATTGGCCGTCTGACATGAGTGCAGTTGTTTCGGTTTTAGGTATGGTGATTAACGCTGTGTCAACAATTTTTCGGTTACGGCTTTGCAGGATCCACCAGTACTAGGCCAGGGCTCTGATTTGACTTGCCAAAGGCATTCCTGCAAAAATCAATTTGTCGATTGGGTTCAAACCCGGGACCACCGAGTTCAAACTCCACCACCCAAACCACTTGGCCATGCAGGACCCTAAGCTTTTGTGTGTCTTTGGTAAGACTCAGTATAGAAATTCAACCAAAATCAAACTTTATCTTTGGCTGATGGAGTTTGTTAATATGGATTGATATCAAACTTTGTAGCTCTACCTTGCTAGCATGCTTTAGTATCTGTTCTGCAAAGAATCTGCACACTTTGTCTTCATTCAGTATGTAATAGTCTATATCTGAAATGAAAACCACAAACTGCAGCTCGTTTTGAAAAGATTTTACTGTCCGTAGCTTATTTCTGTGAGATAAAACTTTTATTTTTCATCAACTAAGGACAGATACTCCCAATTTATTTTCGTGATCTTACTGATCGTTTATCTTGAGCTAGATATCAAAGCTTAAAACATTTTCATAAAATTTAATAAAGATTGGATGAGAATCTTTTAACCCTTTGCTAAACAATAACAGCAATTGACGACTTTGTTGCGGACGACTTTAGAAAACATTGTGGGAAAAGGAGAAATTGCTCGTAACAAGCAATTTTTCTTTTCCCACAAACTTTTCTGCTCTTTTTGAAGAATATTGTTCAATTTAATCACATTTTCAAATGTCGTCTGCAAAACTCTTTCAATTTGGGACAGTCGAAAAATTTGTTGATAGGGAAAGTTTTAAATTAGAGGAGAGGCAAACAATGTCCATTTTCTTTAAATTTTCAATTATATTTACTATACTAGCATTATCAACATACTGCAAACATGTAAAACCACAAAAAGACATTCAACATAAAACAAGAGGACCCTGAGGGTCCTGGATCGCTCACCTGACACTTGTAAAGTGTTGGTTACAACAATGTTACACATGAGTAATGGACAAGATTTGTCTAAATTTGACAGTGATCTACTTTTGACCCCAAGTTACTCATAAACTGACTTGGTTGAGATATAACAGGTTGATCATTTTGAGCAAGTTTGATCAAATTGGGCTGAAAATGTAGCTTTCAGAGTGTAAACGGGTGTTTTCTAAGATTTGTCTTTGTGAACTACTTTTAGATTCCATTCCACCCATGATCAAAGTTAATCAAGATATTATCAAGGTTAACATTTTGAGCAAGTTTGATCAGCACTCTGGATGTCTTACAAAATTAAGCTGTAGACCTCTTCGATATACATTGTACAAACAGTGTTGCCTTTAGAATGTAAACAAGATTTATCAAACTTACGCAAATATTCTAAGAAACTTTGAAGGGTAAGAGAAAGCGAGTTCCAGACAGATTGGGTCGAATTTTTTAACATAATATTGTAAACAATAGTAATTTATGATGTGACATAGTGACCATTTTTCTAAACCCATCCCATCTTCTATGATCTAATTCGACCCACATATCATCAAGAAAAAATAATATGCCATTTTGAAGAAGAACTGACCTACTTTTTGACTCCACCTAAGCATGATCGAAGTTGATCAATATATCATCAAGGTAAACATCCTTACATGTGGCTTCTAATATGTAAACCAGATTTTCAAAGAGTGGACCTAGTGAACTTTTTTACCCTACCCCACCCATGATCAAATTCGGTCAAGATATCATCAAGGTAATATTTCTCTAGTGACCTACTTTTTGACCCCACACCACACATGATCGAACTCTATTGAAATATCATAAAGGTTATCATTCTATGCAAGTTTGATCAAGATTGGGTCGAAAATGTGGCTTCTAGAGTGTGAACAAGATTTTCTAAGATTTGACCTAGTGACCTACTTTTTACCCCAGCCCACCCATGATCACACTCGATCGAGATATCGTCATGGTTATCATCCTCAGTAAGTTTGATAAAGAATGGGCCTTAAATGTGGCTTCAAGAGTGTAAACAAGATTTTTCTAAGATTTGACCTTGTGACCTACTTTTTGACCCTACACTACCCATGATCGAACTTAATCAAGATACCATCAAGGTTAACAGTCTGAGCAAGTTTTATCAAGATTGGGCAGAAAATGTGACTTCTAGAGTGTAAACAAGATTTTTCGAAGATTTGACCTAGTGACCTACTTTTTGACCCCGCACCACCCATGATCAAACTCTTTCGAGATAGATATATCATCAAGGTTAACATTCTGAGCAAGTTCTTTCAAGATTGGGCAGAAAATGTGGCATCTAGAATGTAAACAAGATTTTTCTAAGATTTGACCTAGTGACCTCCTTTTTGACCCCACACTACCCATGTTCGAACTTGATCAAGCTACTATCAAGGTTAACAGTCTGAGCAAGTTTTATCAAGATCGGTCAGAAAATGTGACTTCTAGAGTGTAAACAAGATTTTTCTAAGATTTGACATAGTGACCTACTTTTTGACCCCACACCACCCATCGTCACCTTAAAGCAATAACTCAATAACTACATTTTCATGATTTTTCAGGAGAGAGTTTAAACTGATTCTTTTTTAACAGAATGTTTTTCCTACTGTATTTTATGATACATAATATACTTGAAATGATTACTGATTATTTTGATGTTTAATCATTAACTTTTCTTTTTTAATAAATAAGATATTAGAATTATTAACACTTATAGCTTTTTGACGTTGAAAAGATTCAGTGCAATAACGTGATATCTACCTTTATCATTTTAATGCACTGAAATTTTCAGTGGAAGAACAGAACAAGTGACCTTAAAATGATTTTGTTTTCAATTGATAAACCAATATCTAGGTATTTTTGAGACAACAATTTTTATAAATCTAATTTTGATATAAAGATCTAGGTTATTAATGCTTGTAGTCATGAAATATAAATCTATTACCTTGAAAATAAGGTTGAATTTAGAATCACTGCCATGAATGTTTGATTTTTCTAATTTGCTTATCATTTCTTAAAGCCTGTACATTTTGGCAACATCAAGATAATCAGAAAAAAAATAACAGTGCATGTGATAAGTTTTAAATCTGTTTTTGTAGGACGTAATTAGCTTGTATGAATATTACAATCAAGGAATCACTTGATATATTGTATTGTTTTGTTTTCCTTCTTCATATTTGATAATTCGTTGTTTGTTAAACAATACCAGATACAACTCTTATCATAAAAAAGGAAATAAACCAAGAAAATGTGGAATGTTGCTACATGTATTGTATTCACAAGACAAACTATGATATCAGTAAAAAATATATGATGTATTTAAACTGTTTTCTGTTATAAGTATTCTTGGTCAGGATGCAGCCTTTCAAAGAATGGACAAAGAAACTCAATACACCTTGAAATCTAATGTCATAGTATAACTACAAAATAACGCAATCAAGCAAACATCATTTGCAACTAAGCCAAATATTCATCCATCGCAGGCAAATAGATTGTTCTTCACATTTTCAAAACTCTTATGAAGGTGTTTGCATCAAATTGAAAATGCCGACAAATGTAAATCAAGAAAAAAAAAGAAATGGTATGAGAAAATCTCTGCTGCAAGTGGATCAAAATAAAGAAGGAAAGATTCAGTCATCTGCTATGGATACATGACATGGCTAACTGATGTTGAAAATAACAATGTATGTCATTGATTCTATATAATAATTAATTTTAGGCATTTTCAATCAATTTCAATCATACCACATCAATTTTTCAATTCTATTGATAGATATCATTTTGGATCAGCTATCCTGATTGGTTAGATTTGGGTTCTATGTAGTTGTGAACTGCACATTTTTCTTTTCTGGTGTTAAATGCTTTTCCACATGAACATGAATACTAATTAATGTGTATGAATCTTAAGTGAAATACTTATAACTTCTGGGTACATCATTAAGATATATATTTCAACTGGCAATCACTCATAAAAGGATATATTTGCTTAAACAATTACCTCATTTTGGCACAAACAAGAGGTGGAGGGTATTATCTTCTTAAAAGAGCAGTTTCAGATCAGACTATCTTGCAAAAAATATTTCATAAGTTTTCCTGAAAGTTAAAATCATTACTTTGGCATTTACATAACATATTGAATAACTGCTGTATCTTGAAATTGGTTAGTGAATCACACAGTTAATATGACATGTTAGTGTGTGGGTGTCTTCATTGAAGTTGCTTAGTTTGGGGTTTAGATTATTGAAATCAAAACAATTTTAAGATTTCATTCTGTCATATAGGTTGTAGGACCTTCTCAATAAGTGCATGTCATGAATCCATTGTGATGTGGTTAAAACATATTTCTCAGAACAGAAATAATAGATAATTGTTTACAAAACAAACCATTAAACAGTCTACTAAGTTTGCAACATAATTGTGCTATATCTCCCCTTCCAGTTGGGAATGGAGATAAGAAGTGTATCAATAATCTAGTTTTCTGTAATTTGATAAATATGTCATGGCATTTAATTCATAAAGGACATTTTATATTAAAACGATTAAAACCCCAATCTGTGAGATACATAGTTCCTTTAAAGAATAGATAAATTATATAAATTGAAACAGGAATTGAAATTAATGACATCCTTATGTATACCTTTTAATCAAAGAGGACATTTATCTTCTAAAGGCTTATTGAATGTCTTGTTGATATGTGAGTCAAAAATGAAAGCACATACTGATTCTTATAATTGACAAACTAAAGTCATCATCATCTTTAACAAATATTTCCCTTCTTATCTTATCAAATTATTTCACATAACTATTTACCTTAATGATAACTGGCCCTTTTTTTAAAATCATTGTTTTAACAAAGTTCAATAGTTATTGTCCAAGCCTGTGAGATATTCTTTAAACCTTCTAGTGTTATAAAAATTGTTCCTTCTCCTGCGTCACATCAAACTGAGTTTGGAATGAAGGTGACTGTACTAACCATGCAGGAACATTGTAAAAAGGTACATTGTACTTAAATGTTTCCCTGTATTTGAGATCATGTAGACAAAGATGTAATAATGACTTGTGATAATAAAAAAGAATAAAGCTATCATCATTCCATTTATATGAAACAGTGACTCTATGACAAAAATATATTACTTCTGATGTGTGTTTTAAATGGTAATAATAAGGGAAATTGAAGTCATTGTTTCAAGTTAAGGATCTTAAATCATAATTTTTCTATCATATACCCTCATGTTTTTATAAAAGCACTTTCATCTCAAATTTCTAATCAGAACTCTTCAAAGATGATTTATTCTTGGTGGGTTTGATATTTTTGTCTGGCAAAGTACCAGTATATCATCAAGGAATTGCTAATTTTTTATTAAATAACTGAACATAATTGAAAACATTCATCCTAGCAAAATGATACAAAACCTCAATTGATGGCTGTCAGTAGAATGAATCAGTTGAATTATAAACAAATTTACTGAAAACAAAACTATATCAGATCAGCCTTTGCCCGTCAAAATTCTTGGAGTATAGCATAATATACTTGAATTTTGGGATTGATTCCTCCATTAACAAATTTAAAATTGGTATAGGTTATTTGTCAACCATTAATATTTGTAAGAATAGCATAAATGCTGTTATATGAGACATTGCTTAAAGCTTTTATGCAGATGTTGTTGGGACTGTTTTGTGAAATAACAATAACTTGATTAAACCTGAAAACTTAATATGATGTATTTTGGGAGAAGAATCATTTGTTTCTTACAATTCACATTCCTCTATGCCACATTATATAAAAATAGCCTTGTGATGTAGTTTGTGATGTCACTGGTGATGTCATGTAGTAGTAAACGATGTAGATATCACTTTATTGCACTCGATGTTTTAATGGAAATCGAAAGTTGTTTGGAGCAAGAAATCAATAAGTGTAGTTATTGGGTTTTTGCATTGAACTTTTCTCATACTTGAAGTTATCATATTAGGACTTTTGTCTCAAAAGTTACTTTTTTGATTGAGTTTAACCCTGAAATTTTTGTATGACCTGCATCTAAGTATTTTATAACATTTTATGCAAAAAAGTGATTTTGTGAAAAATGTCAGTTATTGCGTTATTGCTTTAAGGCGACGCCATGATCAAACTCTATCGAGATAGAGATATCATCAAGGTTAACATTCTGAGCAAGTTTTATCAAGATTGGGCAGAAAATGTGGCTTCTAGAATGTAAACAAGATTTTTCAAAGATTTGACCTAGTGACCTACTTTTTGACCCTGCAGCAACCATGATTAAACTCTATCGAGATATTATCAAGATTATTATCCTGAGCAAGTTTGATCAAGATTAGGCAGAAAATGTGGCTTCTACAGTGTAAACAAGATTTTACTAAGATTTGACCTAGTGACCTACTTTTTGACCCAACCCCACCCATGATAAATCTTGATCGAGATATCATCAAGGTAAACATCCTGAGCAAGTATCAGGAAGAATGGGCCAAAAATGTGGCTTCTAGAGTGTAAACGCTGAAATTGTTGACGACGCACGCACGCACACACACACACAACAGACGACGGACATTCAAGTATCCTAAAAGCTCACCCTGAGCAGAGCTCAGGTGAGCTAAAAATGTATAAAGCACTAACACTGATGTATCCAAAGCAATAAACATTTGATAATAAGGAAGAATAACATTTTAACTACAGTTACTTCCTTGTAATGGAACATATTTTCCCCAAAGTTCACATTTCGAAACACAATCTTTTTTTTTTTTCTTCTTTACGAATACAAATCTTTTATTGAGACGTAAACTAACAAAGTTCTTGTCATTACAATGATATTCAAAATATACAAACAAATCACATAGAAAAAGGAAGTGGAAAGCAGAAATGGAGTTAATGTTTACATTACATTAAATTAAGTGCTTTCGTTCCAAATGGACACAATCTCCGCTTGTACCAAGCTGAAACTTAGTCCTATGAGAACCAAAGAACTTGCATTAGAAATTCGAGTAGGGCAATTGGCACAATTTCATGATTAAAACTCCTCTTAAAAAGGACACTTTGGAAATCCATTAATTAAAAAGAGAACATAGATCGATTCATACAATCTAGCATAACTACGGTCTGAATCAAGCATCACGACACCCCAGTCCTGTAGTAACTCCGGAGGCAAACCGAGAGTAACATTTGAAATAATAACCGCAGAAACGTTCCGAACGACCAAACCTCAGTAATAATAATCAAAGGTTCTATATTTTCAGACAAAGAAATCTTTAGAATGCAATTATATACAGTGAAGCCTCGTTTATCCGGACCCCGATTATCCGGATGTCTCACAATCTGTATGAAATTGTAAGGGAACGAAATTATTTGACCAGTTTGTTGCAGACGACTTTTGAAAAAAATGTCGGTAAAGGAGAAATTGCTCGTGACAAGCAATTTCTCCTTTTCCCACAATGTTTTCTGCCATATCAGAGGATTATCTTTTAATTTCATTACGTTTTGATATGTCGTCTGCAAATTCTTTCACTTTGGGACAGTCGACAATTTGGCGTTTGCTAGAAGATTATAAGTGTATAAGAACATGCTCTGCTTCATAAGTCTGGATTATTCGGTAAACTGAAATGTTGGGAAAGGACATGTTCGGATTAACGAGACATCACTGTACTGCACAAGAAACAAACCTATTTGCATATTTTGTTCATCATCATCATCTCCATTTTGAGCACATTCACTTTTGCTGGAAAAGTTTTTGATGACACTTTCTATAACATCTCTGAAATAGAAAAAAGGATTATTATAATTTTCTAGTTACTATTGAAGCTTTTCAGTCTCTCAATACATTAAACAAATGTATAAGGAAATAAATAACAGATATTTTGCAGAGAGAAAGAAAGCGATACATTATGTGTTAACAACTACTCAACCCATAAAACATACATGCTTTAACAAGACTCTTCACTAAATATTTTCTTCCATTATTCTTATATGGATACTGTAACAATGAAATTAAACATCTGAGTATCTTTTCATCAAAGTTCTTATGCAAAGGACTTGAGCAACTTCTAAACAACATTAAATATTTGTATTTTTATTTCCAGGGATGGAAGCTGGCAAATTGGAAAAAACCTGAAAAAGGCCGGGGGTTAAGGGGGCCGCCTAGGCCCCCCTTGTGGGTCCAGGGCATGGACCTGGTAGGGAGACAGGGGGGTGAAGGTTCCCCGAAGCTCCCGGGTTTTAGCTATTTTTACAGCAAAAATAAGTGTGTAAATATGCTGTTTACTCAAATATATTTACTACAATGTATAGTATAAAATAGCAGCAAAATAGATCAAAATATTTCAAATCGTTTATGTCAAAGTAGAGATGTTGTTCACAAGTATAATTGACAAGTTGAATTTACAATATTTCAATTGTAATACTGTTTATCTTTATGGATTCATTTGTTAACATATCTCTTCTTACATTATCAACACAGAGGAAAGCTGCTGTCTACCAACCAAGATTGTAAACAGAGATTTACCATATCCAATAAAGTCTTTTAATTATGACCTCATGAATGGAAGCAGATGACAAAAATAGTGAATGAAAAATAACATATTCTTTGAAATAAATTATTATGACAAAAGAATACCAACTGTTTGAAGAACTTCTTGGGGCAAACATCTTTCAAATATGTTATGATGTTCCCAAATTCACCAGAACTAGATGAGGACTTTGCAGTGTCGAGTTAAAGGACTCTTCCTTGAAACAAGAGCTACTTGTGGGCTTCAAACTCAATACCCACAAGTTCTATGACACCCCACCTTTACCACTGGGTCACATGGCACCCTCTGTTTTTGTCAAAGACCATTCAAGTCTTGTCTTTTGTAAAGGTGTTAAATATATAGATGCTTCTTTAACCCATTACCAAACAATAGACATTTGACCAGTTTGTAGCAGACGACCCTCCAAAACATTGTGGGAAAAGAAGAAATTGCCCCTTAAGAGGAATTTCTCCTTTTCCCATGTTTTCTGTCATATCGGAAGATTATTTTTCAATTCCATCCCACTTTGAAATGTCGCCTGTAATCTCTTTCAATTTGAGACAGGTGAAAATTTGATGTTTGGTAAAGGGTGAAGCCAGCTCAGTCCATATTTGAACCAGTGTCTTATTCAAATGGAAAAAGAAATAGTCATCAAAAATTAGCAAGAAAAACAACATAACACTTATCAATTTATGGGTGAAAGTTGAAAAATTCAAAATCTTGAAATCTCTACTTTTTTATTTTACAATGGCCTGTTTGCTTTATCATTATATAAAAAGTCACCAAATCCTGAGTCAAACCCATTGTGACAAAAGGATATATTGCTCCCAATAAGCAATTTATTTTTCATCACAGTGGTTTCAAAATAATTCTATAAAAGATATGTTCAGGTTTTATGGCGTAAGAGGTTAAAAGATCATGATTGTATGTTGTTTAACACCGCTGTGTCAACAATTTTGTCAACATTTATGTTACGGCTTTTCTGGATCCATCAGTACTAGGCTTGGGCTCTGAAGTGACATGCCAGAGGACACTCCCACCCGGGGGCTTCAACTTAGGACTCAAGAGTTTGCCACCTTCACCACTAGGCCACAAAGGATCCTTTGACCCATTACCAAACAGTAACAGCATTTGACCTGTTTGTTGCAGACGACTCTGGAAAACACCGTTGGAAAAGGAGAAATCGCTCATGATGAGCAATTTCTCCTTTTCCCACAATGTTTTCTTCTCTATCAGGAAACTACTTTCCAAGTTCATCACATTTTAAAATGTTGTCTGCAAACTTTTCCAATTTTTTTTTTAACAGTCAAAATTTTTGCGTTTGGTAAAGGGTTAAACAATCAAATACAGTGGGAAGGTAAAAGGGAGATAATTACCGTGGAAAAATCTCCTGCAAAACAGACACACATTCTTCTATGGGGATTCCAGATTGTAACCAATCATTCTCTTCACATAGTTGAATTAAATGGATCATCACTTGGACAAGGAAATCAAAGTCTAAAACACGCCAGTAACCTAAAAATGCCAACAGATAACATCAAATAAGAAACATCATTTTAAATTTTTACAATCCCTTTCTTATGTTATAACTTTTATTTTTTTTTTCAATATTTTGTTGTCAGTGCTAGAAATGAGCTGTTGTGATGTAAAAAATTATTTCTTTTTATGAATACTTTTAGATTTACTTTAGACAAAAATTCCAAACATTCTATGCAAGTACCTGTAAAAGGGAAACAATTTGATTCTTATAATCTGTGGTCCTGGCATTTCTTCACATGCATCCCGAAATAATTAGTTACTTGGTATCTTTTTTTAATTAAATGACAAAAGTCACTGTGCTTAAACCAAATCATATGTATCAAACAATATCAGAAGCAAGAAAACTGCCTGTCGGACAAATTTAAAATGCAGTAAACACATTTTAAGCATGGTGGAATCAATTAAGGCGCTTGGAGTGTGCTTGTTTTTCTAAACTCAGGGGCCTCACAGCACTTGAAAGGCCTGGGGAAGACCCTGATATCAGTTGAGTATGCAGCAGGTCCTTTTTAAATTTGGGAATGAGTCTAATACCCGACAAATTGGGAAAAATCATGGCATTTTTCTCTAAAATTGGATTTTTTCAGGAATAACTATATTCAAACATAAGCTAAAAATAATATCATTGGATAGATCAAGTAGGTTTAGATGGCATGAGTTGGAATGCTGGGTTGATCTGAAAAAGAATAAATGTTTTTATCCTGTCACTAGTGTCATTTTGGGACCGATAACTAGGTGCCGTATAACATTTGTGATATCCAGCACTAACCATATAACACATGCGCGTGACGAATCATGACTTCATAAGAGCGCCATGACGTCATGTTTTCACCATTCTCTACTTATTTTTTCCTTTTTTCTCGTGTTTCTTTGAAAGAATACATAAAGGTACCATGATAAATAGAATAGATGGTTGGTGTCTTGAAATAGGAAAAGTTATCGGGCCCGGTTTAGATTATTATCCCTTTCGCCTTCAGCTCACCGGATAATATTCCTAAGCCTTGCCCGATAACATTTCCGATTCACGACACCAACCCTCTATTCTCCATACCTACCCTCAATCTCTAGAGCCTGTATATGCTGTAGAGCTGAAATGATCTCCGTTTTGCTTCCTTGTACCAATGACAAAATGTCGTTAAATGTGTACTGAAATAGACAGTTTGCATGGATTGCAAGTGGACAATATGTTAAATGTATACAGCAATAGACAGTTTGCATGGATGTTAAATGCCGCTAAATACATACTGAAAATGACAGTTTGCATGGATGGTAATGTTGAAATGCCATTAAAATGTGTCCTAAAATAGACTGTTTGCATGAACGTTCAATGTCTCTAAATGTATTTTTAAAATGACAGTTTGCTTGGATAGTAACAACAAAAATTATGTTACATGTGTTACTGAAATAGATAGTTTGCTTGAATAGTAAAGAACAAATGTTGTTAAATGTGGACTGAAATAGACAGTTTGCATTGATGGTAAATGAACAAATGTGGTTAAAAGTGTAACTGAAATAGACAGTTTGCTTGGATAGTAAATGAACAAATGCTGTTAAATGATTACTGAAAATGACAGTTTGCATGGATGGTAAATTAACAAAACACTGGTGTTATTGTTTTTGGGGTTAACTACACAATTTTGATAGAAATTTCTAATTGTGAAGGAGTCCTTTACAGACGGTCAGAGTACACTTAGGAATTACTTCCGGAGGTTGTTGTACAGTAAAATGTAGTTCTTGAAAATGAAAAGTTAGAATGTTACTTTGAGTGTTAATTTTATGCTTGCTTTTAGGACATAAGAGGGGGTGTTTTTGACTGTTTTTGATATTTTGTGGGTGTTGGCCATGTTTTAAACCCTTGGTTTGTTGTTTTTTCCAGAACTACTTTTCGCGGAAGGCGAAGCGCTGAGGGAGACGTCCTTCGCCGACCCAACCATTTTTGAGCTTGATTTAAGAGGTAGGTAAAATGTAATGGCCGATAGTGAAAAAAGTAGCTGATCTTCGTTATATTTGTTGGTAAAATTCTGATTGGGAATGGAGTGTGGAATAGTGAAACAACAAGGATTAACTCTGAATCTTTTCATGGAAGGTATTGTGAACATGCCAAAATGACTGTTTTTGTATAGAATAAAGGAGGGCCAAAACAAGGCAGATTCTGACCAGACACGAAACATTGACGAGCCATGAGGCCTAAAATAACTTTTTTTTGCAATTTTTAAAAACTTTTTTTTTCTTCAGTATTTTGAATATTCATATCCAAGAAATGTATCTGAAATATAATTTCTCAAATAAATCAGAAAAGCTTTTCTACATACCCACCTGTAAAGTCTAGGGTCGGTAAAGGGAAAACGCCAATATTTCAATTATGGCCTGAAACCGAGACGTACCTTTTTCCCCTGGTGATCTTCGTCCTCCTCCGACGCGGCACCACTATAGGGATTCTCCTCCAAAAGTGTCTTTAACTTCTGTAACTTGGGTTTACATGGTCTACACTCATAAAACTGATTGACTACTGATCCAACCTAGAAAGAAACAGGATTTCTGTGTAAGCCAGTACCAAACAATGACAACATTTAACCACTTGTTGTAGACGGCTCTGAAAATATTGAGGGAAGAAGAGAAATTGCTCACTAAGAGCAATTTCTCCTTTTCCCACATGGTTTTCATCTTTAACTGAAGAATACTTTTCAATTTCATCACAATTGGAAATGTCATCTGCAAACTCTTTCAATTTGGGACAGTCGAAAATTCGTCTTTTAGGAAAGGGTTAGGCCACATTTTTAACTCTCAAATTGTCGGCTGCAAATCATCAAATACAATTGGAAATGGGTAAAAACAAAAAGCAAACAAAGGCAAAGTTGAATTTCGATGTAATTGTGTATATAACATCAACCTTATTTCGGCTGTTTGGTGATGCCCGCCTCAAAATGATGTTGGAAGACCCTATTAATTTACATACAAGCCAGCTTTTAAAAAGGACACAGTCATCTGATATAATAAAGTAAAGGAGTAATTAATGAGTCTAACAAAAAGTGAAATTGTAAATTTGTTAAAGTTAACACAAGTGTTCTAGTGCTATCGCTATATTTTACTATTCCTTACCATCCTTTGAAATAAAACGAATTCTAAGCTAGTTTTACTGTTTATTTACTCAACGTGGCGTGGACCTCCTTTTTCGGGCGGTGTCATTCGAATCCCTCTCCCGTAAGAAATACAAAATTTAACTCATTAACGTGTTCAGCTAAAAATTCTTTTAGACGTCTTCAGAACAACAAGCTTTTTTCTTTCTTTGGATATTAATATAGTTTTCAACATTTCAACAGAACAAGACTAAGAAACATAAGTATGGTGTTAAACCCTGTACCAACAACATTTCGGTTTTGTAAAGGCTTTCCTGAACCCACCAGTACTAGGCTTGGGCTCTGAAATGACTTGACAAAGAGGTCACTCCCATGAAACCAGGGGGAGGGGGGGAATTAAATTAAATGATGAATGAATAAGTCAAACCGTGCAATACACAATTTGTGAAAATAGCATTTTGAAACATTGATAATAAACAAGCCTCGTACTGTCCTGAAAACATGGTGTTTCGCAATGTATAAACATCTTGTTTCATAATTCATTATTCATTTTACCCAGTTTTGCAGTATGATTTTAAGAGCCAAACTATCCAATCCTAAACAAACTAGAAATAACAAGATGCCCCCTCCCCACCCTCTGCATTGATTTAAACCATGAGTTCATCGGCCTATAGTGTTGGATTATCATTAAAGGAAGTCTCCTTTCCTGACTAATCAAATGGTAGTGGTCATGCACAGTCTCTCTTCATACATCACTTGACCAACAACTGAGCTGTCGGTCTGTCCCTATCTTATACTTTTCATTAGTCACGACAAATAAAATTTTTTACGATGAATGCATTTTAATTTATCTAAAATATCGTTGATATGATGTAAAAACCTGTGTATAAGACACCGATGGGACCGCTGTCTGTGAAAGGTCGTTCCCAAACTTCAGGTCAGACAACAACAGCATTTGGTTGGAAATCTCGCCCTGTTTGATTTCGTAGGTTTTATGCTCGGTACACAACACAGCATTATCATCTTTGTCACCTCGGATGATAATCCTGAAAATCAATACATGAACCATTTCATTCATAAATTCTTGCTTCAACCCTTTACCAAAGCCAAATTTTTGACTGTCCCAAATTGAAAGAGTCTGCAGAAAACATTTTAAAACGTGATGAAATTGAGAAACAATCTAATAGGGCAGAAAACATTGTGGGAAAAGGAGAAATTGCTCCTTACGAGCAATTTCTCCTTTTCCTACAATGTTTTTCAGAGTCATCTGCAACAAAATGGTCAAATGTTGTTATTGTTTGGTAATGGGTTAAAGGTGTTTCGTTCACAAAAGGGAAGTTCGAAAGTCAAAATAAAATGTTGTTGAAACAATACAATTTTTATAAAGTTGTCTGATATTCAATTAGAACTAGATATTGACAGCATAACTAAATAAGGATGCATCATTTTGTCTAAGTATATATAGTTAATATGCTGTACCTAGATCTCAAAAGCCATGTCATACTTTCGGATTAAAATGACGGTAACTTACTGTTAACACACTTTAAAGTATGAAAACGATCCAATTTTGCTTCTGCTTACCATTCTTTGGTACAAAATCAGAAATTCATCATTCACATTTAGATAAAGTTCAAATGCTTTCCCTGCTCTACGCATCTGCGACAGAAAACTAAAGAAACAAGGGTGTCAAAAAATAAACATCTCACAAGAATTATACTAGAGACCCTTGAGACAGCAGATATGGCAATATTAATTGTTCATATTGCCCAGCTTGTCCAAAAACCTTAATAAGCAAATTTGTGAATTTTCACTGAAATTCACATTGACCATTAAAGGGACAAGGGCAGAAAAAAGATTTGGTATTTACGGCCAAGGTCAACATCAGATTTCGTTGCCCCTGGTAGCTACACTGACATTCTACCGAAGAACTGACTGTCCTCATAATCTCTGAATGACAGGATCAGGAAATCTCCAAATCCCTAAGTCCAGGATATGGGCGAAAAAATCCCAATTCCTCCCTTAACGGATTGAATGCTAATAATATCAGTTTAATTTGTTTACATAGACCAATCATAAAGCATGTACTTCTCAATCAAGCATGCCAAATTGTTTACACAATTAAACCCGTGATTTATACTAACCTTGGGCATTGTTTGGCATGGGGAAAACATTTATATTAACCGATAATTTTTTGGGATTACAGAATGATAATTTACACATGCTGTTAAGTGTGTAGAATGCCATATCTATCTGTAATACCCAGACTGATTTTTTAATCAAACCTGAACTTGCATTTGGTCTAGTACAATCCAAGTCGGTGTAAAACCGATAAAACAGGTATTTTCCTGATCCTTGCTAGAGATTACAAACTAACCAGTAACCTTACCTATCTCCTTGCTCCAATGCTTCCAGTAAAGTTTTATCCAGTTCTATCAGCTTGACAGCATCATTGTCTAATTGATCAGCGAAGAAAATGCTCTGTGTTGTGGATTTGATCTCACTTCTTTCCAACTTAGCATACTCTAGTACAGACTCAATGTCTTTCATATTCCTGCAATAAGAAATGGAATGGCTATAATTTTGATATTTTGCATCAATCTAATTCCTGCACACTCAAGGTTTCCTGCCGAGAAACGATCAAATTATTTTACTCAGTTGCGAATTAATCCTTTTTTAATCAATCCATGCACTTTAAATGTCTGTATTCCACATATTAACTTTGTAAGAACAGTGTAATTAAAGTTTGTTGACAATTTTTTTTGCTCCAAATTATTTTTTTTTTGCGCATGCGCACTGGAATTGAAAAAATTGTTAAGCGTTTTTTAGAATTGTTTAACAGCAATTGATGCCTTTCTTTGGTGGTATATACATTTATTTTACATATCTTGTCTTATCAATTGACCTTGAAAGGCCATATGTGCTTTAAATTCGAAAGTCAGAATTCAAAAAGTCTGACACGGTTTGGTTCGTTGGAATTTCCGACGTTAGATTGCCCCATCAGAAAATACAAATCAATCTTCCTGTGAAATTGTTTTGACTAGCTTATACTCAAACATCCTAAGTCTTAGGTTCCGTCCTTATTATGTGTAGTGTTTTGGGTTGGGGCAAGCTGTACAAATTGTTTGGTAGCTGTGGTCATATCTCACATTGGTTGCATTTTTCTTATCTTATTTTCTTGAGGGATCATATTAAGTTACCCATGGAGTTGAGAGGTTAATATTTCAGATGTCTGGTCTTGCAAGCTATTGCCATTTTGAGCGAAGCACTATAAATGTCCAAATGTTGAAGAAAAAAAAAGCTTCTTTCACGGATCATTATTGAGACTAAGGGGTTAAGTGCAAGATGATAGGAATGCATAGAGTTAATGGTTAAATTGGAGGCTCTGTGTCTTTGGCTACGCCCAATCTAGTCGTGTGGTGACTGGTTGTGGGTTCGAGCTTTATATTGAGTGCAGGTCTCCTTCATGTTTTCTTTAAACAAAGTCCCAACACAACTGTTTTTGTTCTAAAATTCATTAGAATTATCGAGGAAGCAGTCATATCGATAAAATCCCCCCAGTTATTGTGATGTTGACACCGTTACAACCTTTATAAAGAACATTTAGTGCGCTGATGCTTGGTCTAAAATCATTCTGATCTTCCTATAAAAAAAAAAGTCAAAATCAAAAAATGAAAACCTTTTATTTTCCAACTCCATTTTCGGGATTTCATTTCCCGCGGTATTTGTCCAAGATATTGAGATTTCAAGTTGTTGTTTTGTGCACGAAATACCCCAAGACAGATAGATGGGACCGAAAACAATAACGGGACGTATTCAGTTGTCATAACTCTGTTATAATCGTTTGTACTTGTATCTATTGAGATCATAAACATTATCATAAAATTAAGATTTTAAGATTTTAAAATCAAAATGAAAAAAAAAAAAAAATTGGAGAGGTGTAACCAGAGACATAGATAAATGTTATCTATGTCTCTGGTGTAACCGAATTTTGTCGGATTCTTTTTTACTTGCCCAAATCAAATACCTTTAAAACATGTTTATTTATATCTTTGCTATCTTTGGTGGAGGACTAGTAGATGATGCTACATACCAAACATCAAAGCTCTAGGTCTGATGGCTGTGGAGAAAAAGATTATTGAAGATTTTCTTATATACTGCTATGTAAAACTGATAAGCCCGTTGGCTGTGACAATTGAAGGCCATGATTTGAATAAAAACACAATAGATGATGCTTCATACCAAACATCAAAGCTCAAGGCAAAATGGCTCCAGAAAAGAAGATTTTTAAATATTTTCCTATATCAGGCTATGTTAGACTGATAAGCCCCAAGGGCAGGGCCACTTAAGCCGAAAGGTCATTCTCTTACCAAAATCTGAAGAGGACCAGTAGATGATGCTACATACAAAATATCAAAGCTCTAGGTCTTATGGGGAGAAGATTTTCTCATATAGACTATATTTTACTGATAAGCCCATTTTCAAATTCCCATAACTCCGTAAAGCCCCAACGGAACTTTGCAATCATTCGTCTGATTATGCCTTATAGCTGGAGGTTCAAGAAAAAATATAACCTTCAGAATTCCCCCGGGGGGTTGCAAAAGTGTTTTTTGCTCATGGCCTATAATAAATCGTTCAGTAGTACTTGGTGTAATGAACCTAAACTACAAACCCAAACGAGGTACGCAAAATCGTCAATACGGACCAGAGGTCCTGCCTGGCTCATTGGTGAAGGTGATGGACTAAGCAATCGGGTTTCGGGTTCGAGCTTCTAGACACACCAAGATTCGCGTGTGTGGCCTTTAGCAAGTCATTTCAGAGCCCTGCCCTAGTGCAGGATGATCCAGGAAAGCCGTAGGAGTCACATACTTAGACATTTCTCATGTACCAAACGGTTAACAGTATCACATTACCTTGATACGACGTTTGACCCGCTAACACAATGACTTTGACCAACATAAACTTGCTTTAACGAACGATTAGTAATAAGTTTGATCAATAAACCACTCCGAAAAGAGAAATAAAAAGCTCATGACGAGCAGCTTATTCGTTTTAACACCGGTTTAAACTTTGGATATGTTGCCCTCAAAATGTGAGCCAAAGTTGCGCTAAACAAGGCTCCTCTTCAAACCGTTTTGTATATCGTTGTCAATCGTAACTACTCGGATATTTCCGTGGTCTTAGAAATACAGATAAGAATAATTTCATTTGACTTATACAAGTACAGTAAATCGCCATTTTAAACATCATTATTCTGTCTTCATTGGATAAGTTCAGGTTGTTTGATTGTTAGCCTTCCTGACCCTGACGCCTTTGTGATCCGTAGCAAAATCTGTATATAGTCATTGCACGTTACGGTATGACCTCAGCTAGGTGATATCCAGAAAGAAGAATAGCTAAGTGTGTTAATGTCTTAGAACCAAATAGATGCAGTCTGGTCGAACAGCTTGCAAGGAACCTATCTATTGAATACCGTAACATCTGTACCGTAACGTCTGTGGAATCTTTAGGCAAACTTCGGAACCTAATGCATTGTTTTAGAGAACATGCGGGTTTACAAACAGACAACACTACTGGTCAGTAGACGACAGATAACAGTGTTTTTCACTGATCAAGACTCGGGACTAGTCTTCTCATATGTGGGAGTGATATAACGTTCGCAGAACGTTTATTATACCGTTTACAATTTTTGGAACGGGATAAAGGCCCCAGCCTGTGACTACTGTGGCTTTCCATGATCCATCAGTACCAGTTTAGGGCTCTGGGGTGACTTGCCAAAGGCCACTCAGACGAAACCAGAGGTGTCGGTTGAACTCGAATCCGGGATCCCCGATCGAATTCTAGGTCAACCACCTTAACAACTGACCCACGTTTAGGCAAATTTGGGAACCATGTGCACTTTTATAGAGAGCATGCCTGTATATATAATTAGACAACACATCGGATCAGCTGAGGCAAATTTGGAAACCGTATGCACTTTTATAGAGAACATGTCTGTATATATAATTAGACAACACATCGGATCAGTTGACGACAATGACCAATGATGATAGGACGTGGTTGCGTCTTTTAGAAATCTAATCGATCGGTCTCGTTTCAATAGTGAGTGCAACGTTGCATTAAGAGGTCTCCCCTTTGCATCCTGCCTCTTGAGTTTATAAGCTATGGTAGGCCTACTCATATACTGGTTAATGTTCAAGCGTCGGAAAAGTTACAAGAAGACGTTAAGAAAAAGAGAAATTCTCAATACTAACAATTTAATCCCCCTGTTCATAAGGCGAACTACAGTTTGTCTCAAGCTATTAAATGAGATTTAAAATAAAGAAATTGAAAATAGGTTTAAATGGAATTCTTGTTAGCAACAATACATGTAATTGTTTGAATTACTCTTTTAACTTATTTTATTCACATAACACCGTACTAACATTTCCGGTGATTTATTATTACGGCTGTCCTGGGATTCTCCAGGACAAGGATCCGAAGTGTCTTGTCAATGGACACTGCTCGAAGTAACTGCATCAGATTTGAAAAAAAGAAAAGAACACCTGGATTACAAGTCCCCCACCTTAACCAATGGGTCACGCTAAATCGAATGATCCGAGTTGTAACTGTGTTACATAGAATGAAATATCAATGTCTGGATCTTTCGGACTAAAAGTGTGTCGAGTGACATTAATACCTTTATAACCTCTTGTGAATAATGCTAACTTTGTCGAAAACAGTTAATACTTGTGTTTACAGTCTAACTTGTGTTAAGCACCCACCCTTTTAAGCAGCCAACCTGCCTTAAACAACCACTACAGAAAGTCCCATTGTTAGATTTATAGTGTACATCAATTTGTGTTAAGCAGACAACCTGTCTTAAACAGCCAATTCACTCTGTCCCATAGGCTAGCCTCTTAACACAAGTTTGACTGTATATGCTTTCTTAATCTATAGCAGTCATACAGCGCAGACCCCTCCCCAATTTGGGGGAGAAGCAACTTTGGGGGAAATAACATGGGGGAAACGGTTTTAGGAAAGAAACGACCGTCTTACCCCGCCCAACCCCCAAATAGATAAATAACACTAGCAAGATATCTTAAAAGCGTGTTTTAACACTTTTTGTCAATTTTATAACATTTAATCTGTAATTCTATATACATGCAATCAGAACAATTAGTGAAGGTGATGACAATAAATTCAATCCGGATGGCGAATAGTCCGGATTAACGACGACCGTACTATCGAGGCTCGACTGTACAATGCTAGGATTAGTGTCCTGCCCAAGGGCACTCAATCATGAAGTAGGTGGCTGCCATTTTGTAAAAAACACGGGTTGTCTGGTCCAAAATCTCCCGACGCTTGCCACTAAACCTGCTACCACAACCCCTATTTATCAGATATTTGCTGGTACTGCAAACCTATTTTGCGCTTAACCCTTTACCAAACATTAACGACATTTGACAAGATTGTTGCAGAAGTAAAAGTTACAACTCTTTTCTTTGTTTGATCAAATCACGTTAGTAGTAGATATGACTTTTCAAAATGAGGCATTTTAGTGTAAAGGATTCGTATTTCCTGTGAAAAATCAGGTGCAATTCTTATTTAGAAGCACTTACTCTGGCGTCTAATGTTTGTTGCAAAATTTATGACCTTTACGACGGTCCAGCCTTTTTTCAAAATCTATTTTCAACTTTTCAATTACACTTGTTAAATGGATGAACAACAGTTTCTCCTTTTTTTATTCTGAAGTAAATTCTTTCTGGTAGATATAGCAGCGTAGAAGAGGTTGTTAGAGGATGATGGACTGGGGTGATTCGTTCAGCTCACAAGGAAAGAAATCCAGAAATGTTCATGATATTGTGAATCTTATGAAAACCCCGTCTCAAAGCACTTCCTTCCGGTTTACGTCAACACATAAAAAGAAAATCGATTTTCAACACATTTTTAATTCATTGATGACAATTAAAGATTGTCTGTGATTGCTGTTACATGTAAAGATAACTTGGACTGTATTTGAAGAGTTCCCTACATGCAAGGTATCCAGTTTTTAGTGTTATTCCGATGGTTTTAGTTTTCTATTTTTGTTTCCTCCTCAAAGTTTTCATAATTTGTCATGCATAATCATGGTAAAGATTAGAAAATGCAATTGACAATATCTTACATTGTTCAATATTCTCATCTTCCACTATTTTCCTTTTATGAAGAATGGAATAGAATTTTAATGAATTATTGATAGGAACGTACATACATATCTTGTCATCTTTTATGTAGGGTAAGGTTTACATGATTACAGGTCGGTTCGGTAAATGACTGGTTCGGTAAAAATGCAAACTAGAGTAAAAGGTCTGGATGGTTCGGTAAAAACCCATACTATAGAGAATAACAGTTTAATTGGGTGTGAAAAACAGTTTAATCGCATATTGATTAACACATACCATTATTTACATACATACATACAACAAAATAGTTCATTTTAATTTTAATTCACAATGATATTAACATACATACATACAACAAATATCTTAAATATAAAAAAATAAATTAGTAAATACATGAGGCTACATAAACTTTATACATGTTAATGACCATTTAAACTTCTTCTTCAAGGATATTTTTTGCAGCAGTAGAAGGACCCAGACCTGTTATGTTGCTGATTTGGCGCAGCTGTCGAGTTGTGGAAATTTCTTCTTCTTCATATTGGTCCCAGGAATCTTCTAAGCAGCCATGGACCAGACGATATTTTTTTCGTTTGGCCTTGCTCAAAACTGTTCAATTCGTTTTATAATGCATTAAATACATATATCATACACTACGTACAGTATACATCTCATATATCATAAAGTATTCCAAAACCTTTTATTCTAGTATAGGTTTTTACCGAACCATCCAGACCTTATATTCTAGTTTGCATTTTTACCGAACCAGTCATTTACCGAACCGACTGTCACCCGTTTACATGTAGGGTGTTTTTTTGAGCTGGAGTGTCCATTGGTAATTTTATTTGGAACCATTCTTGTTGTTCCGTATCTATACTTTTGCCTTATCTTATGGGCCTTACCTAGTAATTTTCTCATATACGATGAATTGTTATGTCGACAACACATCTTTAGTTCATGTTTCTTATAAATAACTAGAAGATGTTGAAGTGAAGACTGGGTGCACAATCATTTTACAGATGGTAAATGTGAGTTGACAACCAATAGAAGGTTGTCATATCTCATAGGGAAATACCTTTGAAACAGATACTGACTGGTATGAGATGGAGAAATAGTAAAACTTATTTGATGCAATAGGAAAATATTGAGCAATTTTTGCATTGGGCAATATCTCCCGCCATGTCAAACTTTCAAATCATTTATTTAATGGTCAACAAATGCGACAAATATTTTGTTGCTACATTTGAAGACCAATATGTCTGTTGTTAACTGAAGATTTTCAAATTATTTTTATTCACATTTGTGAATTAATCCTCTTTTAATCTATCCATGCTCTTAACATGTCTGTATTCAGCATATTTACTTTGTAAGAACGGTTTGATTAACACTAGGAGATGGTTTTTTGCTCTCTGTAAATTTTCTCTGCGCATGTGCACTCAAAAACTTATTAAAAGCATTCTAGCGCTCACAGCAAAACTGGGTAAAATGAGTTACAAATTTTGTTGAAACATAGCGAAAAACCACAGGGTCATAACAATATAATGTATGCACTATTTATTATCCATTTTCAAAGTGCTATTTTCATAAATTTAGTGCCCACCAATTAAACTTCATTGTTTACAATCGAGTTACACCTAAGATAGCAAGGAGCGCTCAGATTAATGAGTGGTGATCACCTTGTTAGAAAAATCACATTAAACAAATGAAAAATACTGTCATTTATCTAACACTAACAACCTGAACATTCAAAATGGAGAAATTCTTGGGTTTTATTGGTTCCAATCCCAACATTTCTCGACTGACCTTGATTAACCACTAATTGTAAACAAACTAAATAATATTCACTCTTTTAAAAGCATCATGTGCACATGTCACAGTCTCAATTTCTCTGTAACATTTCTTTAAGTTAGTTGCAATTACAGGGTTCTCTCCGGCTAAAATTTTTTTTGCGCCAACACTTGCCCCAAATTAAAAAAATTGGAGCCAAATTCAATAAGTTGGAGCCAAAATAGTCTTTTGTAGAAGGGGAAATCCTTCATTAGGGTCACCTACGGTTCAAAAGAGGTTTTCAAGTGTTCGCTTGTTCTATTTGTACGTGCTGTTTTCATTAGGTTCTATGGATTAAATCCTCTCTCACACTCAACATTTGAAACAGGACATATCAGAAACATGACTTTCACCTAGGCATCATATTATAACCAACTATTTCCTGTCCTCCAGGCCTCCTTGTCAGATGTTTATTTGATTTTTAGTGGGAGGCATATTCAACGACTGAGAAGATCGATTTATAGTCACTCTTGTGTTGGATCAGAATTAAGTGTCACTTAAAATCGCGGATTTTATATACCAAAACTTCGGTGCATAAAAGAGTTTCATTTATTTGTCAATCAACACAACTGACTTCGTCGATGTTTGATGTCAACTTCTTTAAAAGGAGCGCGAGGGCAAACATTTTGATTGAAAAGCAATTAAAGTAATCAAAGTCATAATTTCCATATAATTGAAGTTGTAAAGGCTGGCGAATGACTAAATGGTGTACACAAGAAAGTGTCACCTTCAACAAACTTGACAATCAACAGATAATGAACTGAACAAGTGTGAAAACAGGATTATCCCGTATCTAAAATCGCATTTGATAAACAAGCTGGTTCCAGAGTTCTAATTCAAAGTACTGCGATTACGGGAACCATCGAAACATGGTTCTCGGCTCTACAGTAAAAACAAATCAATATTGACTCAAGATCGGCAACCATGCAGTAAATGAACATCAAAATATCGCGGAAAATAGTCGGCCCCAGGCACTTTCGTCAAATTCATTTTTCTTGTGCCAATTTCTTGATTTTGTCGCCAATGGCGCCATTTGCGAAGGCCAGCGTGAACCCTGAATTATTCTAGAACTTTACAATTTTAGTGTAAATGAGGGCAAGTACAGCTTTAATTGATTGTTTAATTGTTTAACAGCAATTGATGCCATTATTTGGTGGTATATGAGTTTTACATATCTTGTCCTATTAATTGACTTTTATTGGCCATTTTGTGAAATAAATCCTTAACCAGAATTCAAATACATGTAGTCCAACACTATTTGATCCTTTGAAATTTCAAGATAAGATTGCCCCATCAGAAAAAAAGCAATCTTCATATTGAATTATTTTGACTTGATGGAGAAGGTAATGTACCTTGGTAATATATTTCTATTTTCAGTGATGTTCAAATGATATATAAATAAAGAGCCAAAATGGGAGCTGGACCGCTGGTGGTTGAGATCATTTGTACCTGTTTCCTAGCTGCGTTTTTGTTAAACCGTTATGGGGATCTACGAAAACAGCATGTGCTGGTTACACTGTTTACTTTCATCGCCTGGTACTTTTCCTTGATGATTATATTCATACTTCCCCTGGATGTCTCCATCGTATGTATAGTTTTTGGCGTTCATTATCAAGCTAATTAACAACCCTCATTTGCTGCTTTCTTTGTCCCTTAAAGTAGTAAATACCTTTTCTCCACTTCAGATATTAGCTTTAGGATAAAAGCATTGATTTCATCGTTATAATATAAGGAATATCTTACAGAGGATTGCTTGCAAGTCATCCAAATACATTTCATATCTGGGGCCTCCGTGGCCTACTGGTTAGAGTACAGAACTTGAAACCATATAGCCCATCTCCGCGTGGGTTCAAATCCTGAGAGGGATATGGATTTTCATGAGAGGCAGTCTCCTGACTGACTTATGGAATGTGATGGTTCTCCCCGCCTTGACCAGCCCTTATGGGCAGTTGAGTATGGGGTCTTCCTCCATCATTAAGAGTCGGGCATCGCTACATAACTGAAATAATGTTGATGTGATGTAAAACCCATATAACAAGAAAAACATTTCATTTTTGGTAAGACGTTTTTGAGGCCTTTGCATACAATCTGCTGTTTACTGTTATATAAATATTTGAATTAAGGCAATATCTAGAAAGAGAAGCACACCATGAATTTCTTTCAATGATACTTGCATATTTGTATTAACTCTGTAATGTTTTGTGTGATGCTCACTAGTCTCATTTTGTTATTTTCAACCATGTGGACAGAAAAGACAATGAATGCAAAGTACAATTTAATGTTATTAATTTTCTGTCACAGTGATGTGTACTCAAATTTCAATCAAAATCATTTTTCTCAATTGAAGGTCACTTTTAGGTGGGATATCACAGGTTTTGTTATAGCATACCGAAAACTTCAATGAATTTTTTTTCGTTGACTAAATGGAATTGTTCAATTTAACTGTGAAGGCCATTCTTTTACATCAAAATGTTTGAACCGGTTAAACTTGAAATCGAGCATGTATGAAAGATGAAATGTGACACTGTATTTATATGATGTAAGTAATTCATTGCGCCAAAAGAAGCAATGGAAAACAATGATAAGTTATAATCAATATCTGCTTTCCAGGAGCGTTTACAAAGTCACCTACTGTTTTAACTCTAAATTTCTTAAAATGGTTTTATTGCAGACCTTCTTCAATCAATGTCAAGAAGAACACGCAAAGAACTTTCCAACCACAACTACAACAGTTACAACAACCCAGGAGCCCTCAAACATCACAACCACCAATTCCACGGTGGTGAGGGTTCCCCAGGGTCCTGACCTCGCCCTTGGGACCTACTTGTCGGATCATTGCCAACCACCAGTCAGTCATGTTCCAGAACATGTGTTGCCAACACTGTGGAAGATTGTGTATTGGACTTCACAGTTCTTAACATGGTGAGTACAGAACTTGAAAATGGGGCCTCCATTGCTTATCATTAGAGTACCAAACTTGGAATCACATGGTCCCTCTTTGTTCATATCTCGTTGATTTCATTTAAATTTTCGTGAGAGCTAGTCTCCCGACTGACTTACAGAATGGCAATGGTTTTACTTGGCTAGAACAGCCCTTATGAGCAGTTGAGTATGGGGTCTTTCTCAATCATCCAGAGTCTGGCGTCAGAACATAACTGAAACAATGTTGATGCGATGTAAAATCAATATATTAACAAACAGGACTTGAAAACAGATATCCTCTCTCAAATCCCAATGAAGGCATTTGGATTTTCATGGAAGGTAGTTCCCTGTTCGACTTACAGAATGCGGATGGTTCTACCCAGCTTGACCAGACCTTATGGCCAGTCAAATTTGGGGGTATCGTCTTATGATTATTAGCCAGGGGTGGCAACATGACTGAAATAAAGTTGATGTCTTGAAAATCACATATAAATGAAAATAGATTATTTTTTCATGAATTGTTGTATCCAATTAAAGTTACATACAAGAGAAGTATTATATAAGACCAATAAAATAAAGCATGCATTGCTTGTAAGAAGGCATCTTGTTTCATTGGTTTACGAATTTTTTTTAAAAAAATCATGAGCTGATAAGCAGACTAAATACCGTTTTTGATTATCAAAAATTAAACCTATAATATCTTTTTGATCACATAACTGGGATTAAATATATGCTCATATTAAGCAATTTAAACCATATGATATTTCCCCATTGTAGAAAGTAACGTAACATTGCAAGCAAATAAATGAGACATTTAATGTAGGAACGAGGATAGCATTTTTTTAAGAATCCCCAAAACAGACCCTTTTACCAAGATATGTTATGTGAGATTTCATTTACATTATGTATTTAATAATGGAAAAAAGCCGATGTTTGAACAAAGACCTTTAAAATGTGATAAGTTATTACAGAATCAGAAATAACTTTATTGACACAAACATTACAGTTAATGGTCATATTTACAAAAGTACAATGAAAAATATTTATCACATGAATCGAGAAAGAAAAGAAAGAAAATAAGTTATTACAGTCAAACTTGTGTTAAGAGGCCAGCCCATGGGACAGAGTAAATTGGCTGTTTAAGACAGGTTGGCTGCTTAACACAAATTGATGAACACTATCAATCTAACAATGGGATTTTCTGTAGTGGTTGTTTAAGGCTGGTTGGTTGGTTAAAGGGGTGGTTGCCTAACACAAGTTAGACTGTATCTATTATTTAATTTCAGGCTTTTGTTACCTATGATGCAGTCGTATTCGAGAGCGGGAGACTTTACTGTAACAGGAAAAATTGTCTCTGCTCTCATAGAAAATGCTATCTATTACGGCACATACTTGTTGATCTTCGGAATTTGTTTGATATACGTAGCGGCAAGACCTGATTTGAAGATAGATGCGTAAGTGATATTTTTCAATCTACCATAATTCACTATTTAAGCCTTTCAATAATCAATGATTCGGTGACATGCCGAAGTTCTAGCAATAGCTGGATCTCATTAATTTAGGTTTAACCATCACTCTGATATATAATGCTTTTATCTTACTTTATGGTGATTTCTTTCAATGAACATTCAAGGGACTTTTGGTGAGTGATTCCCTATTTTCACTACTACAAAACAAATACATTCTACTCTCGTTAGCACGGCATCAGATATCTCGATTTTCTCGATATGTCGAGGTGAGCTTAATGTCCCAACTTTTTTCCTTCTTTGTCTATATAAAAAATCATCGCATATCTCGAATTTCGTTATCTCGAAAAATCTGATATCTCAAGGTAAAAATCTGTCATGAGTCCCGATTTCGCATGGAATTACTGTGGTTTATCTCGAAGTGCGAATCCCTCCCTGCGTCTCATCATAAGGTGTGAATTTTGTTCTTTGATTACCAGTCCTGCTATTGTATGGTAAATAATTGATCTGTTAATCACGTCAATATCAACATGTGTTATCCATTCACACTTGAGTAGGGCATGGTCACTTTAACTTTAGCTGTTATTAATACACAGCCTGCTGAATAGAAATATTGTTACTGCCCCGTTGTTCTTGGACACGGTATTGGAGCACGCCGGTTGTAAAACACAACTGCTACACTCATTAATTAATGGAGTGATTATTTGCATAAAAAACACACCTGGTTAAAGATAATCACATTATATTGCACCTCAATATCCCCAAACTCTTATTTCTACTCCTTTACATGCTTGTAAGCGCTTTTTTCTTTAAACTCTACATGTTCTAGTTACAGAAACTAGCATTTGGTGACATTCGGCTGTCTTTCTACAATAATTTTCAGTCAGTATCATGATGGATTTTTTCCATTCCATCAACCGGGTTTGTTTGGATGTTGCTAAGAAATCTATAAATTGAACATTTGTGAAAAACAAGCTAATGTGAAATAAATTTTAACACAGAATCCAAAGAAACTTAAATTTCATCCCACAAGTAATTTGAATGTCGTTGTGAGTGTTATGCAAAGTGGTGACAGCTTTAGTAAGACCACTTAGATGTTAGATGTTTGCAAACGCCTTATCGGATATTTCGAGCATTTGTAATTTCAATATTTTTCTTGTTCCCGAATGCTTTGAGATTAAGAGAGTAGATTGTAAATTACCTATGCTGGGCTAAAAAGATTCTTTCCCTCTTGATACTAGACACCAATGTTTTTTTAAACTTCACAGAATAACACAAATTAAATCCCTCTTGAAATTCTTAAAGGAGAAAATATCATGGTTATTTATTTTCCAGAGAGAAGTTAAAGGTAATAGGTGTGACTGCCAGTAATACTTGGGGACTGTTCCTGCTTGTTCTGTTACTTGGCTATGGTCTAGTGGAGGTGCCCAGATATGTGTGGAGCAAGGCCAAACACACCCAAATGTTATCAAGGACCTACTTCAAGATTGCCAAACAGAGCACGGAGAAAACAGAGGCAGAGGAAAACCTGGAAGATGTTTTAGAGGTAAGTAAGGATAGCCCTTGGAATTCTGGGTAATTTTCTAAAAATAGATTTTAATGTTGTCTGCTTTCCAAAACCTTGAAAATCTGCTGAATTTTGATAAGGAAAGATACTCGGAGTAGCAAACATGGTAGATCACAGTTACACCGCCAATTTACTTAGCGGCTATTCTGGATCCAACAAGTTTGCATAAGCATGATGTCGGTTCCAACACTGTAAGGGTTGAAAAGCTGACCCTTTACTGCATTTACAACACATCTTAATGCACATGATGCTGGAGACTTTTGAAAGAAATCACTTTGACCAAAGGAGAAATTGCTAATTAAGACCAAACTAGTTTTCTACTGCTTTCATTTGAGAGTTTTATGCAGAAGCACATGCATTAACCTTCATCCAAACCAAGCAGTTGTTCTTGTTATACACTTAAAAAGGGAATTTTAATAGTATTGGTGGACCATCATCGATATGTGTACATTAACCACATATGGTCATTTGTTATAAGTTTAAGCAAAATGTTACTGTTTTAACTAAGTTAACAGCTTAAAAGCTTAAGGCCTGGAAGCTTTCATTTGAGAGTTTTATGCAGAAGCACCTGTATTAACCTTCATCTGACTCAAGCAGTTCGAGGGTTCAAGGCAATACTATTGTAAGTGCTTCATGTTTGTGAAGCACTTGCTATAGTCTTGCGTTGAACCTTCAAGCTGTTCTTGTTATAGACTAAAAAAGCAAATTTTGGTGGACCATCATTGTAATATGTACATTAACCACATTATGGTCATTTGTTATAAGTATAAGCAAAGTTTGTTGGAGACGTTTTATCAATAAGATCTATTGAGAGCAGTATTCACTAGCACACATCCATTTTGTTTGTGGGAGTCTCAAACACTGGTCAATCAGAATGTGTCTAAGAGCCATTTAACACGTATAGAAAAAATAACAACTGTTACAATTTAGAAGTTTATATGACTGTAAGACTTAACATGCTCATTGTCAGAATGAGAAATACATGACTGTTTTTCAACATTTGACTAATGAAAGCTAGCTTCACTCGGCTACATGCTACATTAAATTATTTTCAAACACCAGACTAATGAAATAAAACACAAGTGAACATTAATCTACTTTAAATGATAGAGTTAAAAAAATAACTGTATGGACATTGATGTGTGAAAAGATGTAGTCACAAATAATTTTCATGATCACTTAATACAGTGCAAACCACAAATTTCATTACACCTGTACCAATAACAGAGCTTTTTCTTTATTTCTGTGATGCTAAATAAAAGTGTAGGTATACAGAATTGGTGTGAAATATTGGGACTGATTATGTTTATGTTTAAATCAATGAAATTTCAAGTTACAAAAGGTTTGTAACATCCGAAATCTTACCATATCTAACCAAAACAACCTTTTCCTGATCCCTTGGTGTTAAACCTAAATGATGTTTTACATCATTACAACTATGACACTATCATGATGATAAATGTTAATATTTTCTGTTACAGGAGGTGAAACAAGCATCAGAAAAGATTCGATACAACCATGGTCTTAGAAAACACGTGGACACCATACTTCTTAGGGTAATTAATCTGGTTACTAACTTTTTTTGTTATTTGTTTGAATTTATGCAGTTTTCCCAGAAAATCAAAGTCACACCAGTATTTTGGTTTCCAAATTCAGCCATTTTAGCAATTAAACTTCCCAAAATGGATAATCCTTGGGCCCTTTTCAAATTCAGGTTAAAAAAGCTTTTGTTTTAATATTTAATGCTTATAAACCATCTCTTAACATTGTTGGAAAAGAAGAAATGGCTTTAAACGAGCATTTGCTTCTTTTCCCAAAATGTTTTCTGCCCTATCAGAAAAATATTGCTCAATTTCATCACATTTTGAAATGTTGTCTTCAAACTCTTTCAATTTGGGACCGTTGAAAATTTGGCATTTGGTAGAGGGTTAAAGAAAGCTTGAAATGATTCAGGTGCAATATTGTGTGTAAGGGTTGGGTTGGCTTTCACAAACTGCAAATATCATTTAATTTTAAACCATAATTTTGTTGTCTGCTTCTGCTTTCAATTTGAACCAGTTACAATACTTTTAAGAGAAATCTCAAACTAATATAATCAGAACTCTTATATCAACAGTGTCCAGAGTCTATGAAGAACAGTGTGAGCAGGACAGAAGACTACCAGGACTATAACCAGAGTATTGACACGCCGTCGGAGAAGAATCTCGCCAAGCTACATCGTAACGTTATTCATGCGATGCAGACGAACCAGCGCCATCAGACACAGTGGAGTATGATGATGAAGCAGGCATTTGACCTTGAGGATGTGATCATGAATGAGATGAGTGCCGATAGGAGGTTTAAGTCAAGTCTACCTGTACAGAAACGGAATTTTATACAGCGCCTCTATAACCCCAAAACTGGTAGGTCATTTTGTACAAAATCATGGTTTATTCCAAAAGTATTCACTGACAAACTCTTAGACCATTGATTGTTATAAGTTGTCAATTTTTTTCTCTTGATTATAATGCTTTCTTAATGCTTGAGGGACTCAGTGCCTTGGTTGCAAGAGTTTTGAAAAAATCGTGAAATTGTGATACAAGATATGAGTTTTTATGAGAATAACTTGGCAGTCTTATGGAATACTGATGGTTCTATCCATCTTGACCTGCCATATTGGTTAGGTATGTTTGGGGACTCTTCCATTGAGGACATGGCAGGAATAAAACATAAATTGGTTACACATGGCCAGCTGTCAGAATCATCAATTACATCTTGTAGCCTTAAAAGTCAAACAGTTCCAACGGGGTTGTTCAATCCAAAGCAAAACGAATTTAGCCTTAAGGACGGTGAAGTTCGACTTGACTGTAGATAAGAATAAGGTTGAAGAGCAATTGATGCATGACAAAAACATTGCATTAAACCACAGGAAGCACAATCTATAAATAGAGGTGTGACGTCACAGGCTAGCCCTGATCTCTATACTAGACCTTTGGATTCACCCATATATGGGGATTTGTGCCTCTGCGATAGATAGTTTAATAGAGCAATTTCTCCTTTTCCCACAATGTTTTCCAGAGTCGTCTGCAACAAACTGGTCAAATGTCCTCACTGTTTGGTAATGGGCTATACTCTAAATAAAATTTTATGTGTTTTTTATTTCTTTCAGAATGGTATTGGCGTTGTTTGATAGAGCCGTGGGTGTGTCGTGTGTTGGCGGTTATTCTGACGGTGGTTTCCTTCATGGTGGTCTGGTCTGAGTGTCTTTTTTTTATCAAGGACCCTGTGCTCTCCATCTTTGCTGTGTTTATCAATCTGGCGAAGGAAAATTACGATTATGTGTATATAGAGGTAAGTTGTTGAATTTATGTTGAGCTTTATCGATCAAGTCTTGAATGCAAATTGAGATATCATGTAAATGGAGTTAAGTAGTTGATTGTTTGTTTCTTTTGGCTTCATCCATCAAGTCTTGAATGCAAATTGTGATTATTTATAAATGGAGATGATAGTATTGACTGCCAATGTGTACTCTTACATGAGCTTCATCCATTTTTCAAGGTTAGAAATGTCTTCTTTGTCTTAATGGTTTCTTTCCGCTAAGAAAATTCATTAAAAAGGTTATATTTTGATTATATTTGTTATATTTTGATACTTAATTCTTAGCTGCTGTTTACAGTATGGATGTTTATAATGTACATACAATTACATGTCACATAAAAGACGTGAAGACACAGTTTAAAATTATATATGTGTAAGTTTATCTGAGAAGTAAATTTAACTGCATTTGTTCAGTGATTGAATATTTGATTAAAGACTTAACATGGTCAAAATAAAAGCTGTTGATCTTACTCTCAAAATATCTCTTCTTACCTACTTTTGCCAATGATGGCCACATTGTGTATCCAATATGAGTTGACCATCAATTTTCTGGTTCTGGTGTTTTATGATAACCCATGCTTTAATACAGTGTTACATCTAAGACTTGGTACAGAAATCGCAGTCGACAGGTGATGTTTTTGGACATGCAGGCCTGTTGACTGCAATTTCTCAATGTGCCTATCATTGGCAAAAGTAGGTGAAGTAAAAAACAATACCTGTAGGCCGGCCATCTTTTTCGGACAAAAGATCATAAATAGTGGTCATGTGATTCCTCTGCCTTTTTCACATATTCTGAAAATTTTCACAATTTCCTTTATTCTATGTTAAACTCCTGATGCATTTTCTCATTTTCAGTTGGCCAGTATACTGACAATAGCTTACTTGTGCACCTGTGCATATTACAGTGTATTCCAGATAAAAATATTTAACTATTACTATATAGCGCCGCATCATCAAACCAACGAATACAGCCTCATTTTCACTGGCATGTAAGTATGCTTAACTTACTAAACTTAGAATTGCCTTTTGTAGGTGTTAAGAGATTTTGCAATTATCAAAGGACTGTATAGGCTTCTTTTGAATGTATTATCTTAGTTGTTCAACAAATCAAAAATATTCAACAAATAGAAATTGTTATGCAAATTAAAAATGTTTGACAGCATCAGCCTCATTAGGGTAGTGGGTTTGAATCCTGTGAGTAGCAGGTTCTGCCTTGCGACTTTTCATAAATTCACATTCTGGTTATAATCCAGCAAGCAGAATCGAGAGTGATTAATCTAAGTTGTAAGATCTAGTTTCTCAATCATTGTTAAAGAATTAAGTTTAAACTAATATATTCTTCTTTGGAGGTACTCATTAAGAATGTCTCTTAATATAGAGTACAAAGGAATGATATATAAGTTAGTCAGGAGAATGGGCCTCTTGTCTTAACTTCTCCATTCTGTTTTAATATTTTACATGTTTCTCTGATTGATGATGTATAAAAGATAAAAGATTTTCATAGAAGTGAACATGTGACATATACCGATGCATACTTGACACATTAAGTACCACATTTTCTGAATTTTACATCAAAGCTAAACAATTTACTACATCAGAGCTACATCAGAGTTGAACAACTTACAACATCAGAGTTGAACAATTTACTACATCAGAGTTGAACTTACTACATCAGAGTTGAACAATTTACTACATCAGAGCTACATCAGAGTTGAAAGATTTACTACATCAGAGCTACATCAGAGCTACATCAGAGTTGAACAATTTACTACATCAGAGCTGAACTTACTACACCAGAGTTGAACAATTTGCTACATCAAAGCTAAACAATTTACTACATCAGAGTTGAACTTACTAAACCAGAGTTGAACGATTTGCTACATCAAAGCTAAACAATTTACTACACCAGATTTAAACAATTTGCTACATCAAAGCTAAACAATTTACTACACCAGAGTTGAACAATTTGCTACATCAGAGTTGAACAATTTACTACATCAGAGCTGAACTTACTACACCAGAGTTGAACAATTTACTACATCAGAGCTGAACAATTTACTACATCAAAGCTAAACAATTTACTACATCAGAGTTGAACAATTTACTACATCAGAGCTACATCAGAGTTGAACAATTTACTACATCAGAGTTGAACAATTTACTACATCAGAGCTGAACTTACTACACCAAAGTTGAACAATTCACTTCATCAGAGCTGAACAATTTACTACATCAAAGCTAAACAATTTACTACATCAGAGCTGAACTTACTGCACCAGAGTTGAACAATTTACTACATCAGAGCTTAACAATTTACTACATCAGAGCTGAACAATTTACTACATCAGAGCTGAACTTACTACACCAGAGTTGAACAATTTGCTACATCAAAGCTAAACGATTTACTACATCAGAGCTGAACAATTTACTACATCAGAGCCGAACGATTTACTGCATCAGAGCTGAGCAATTTACTTCATCAAAGCTAAACGATTTACTACATCAGAGCTGAACAATTTACTACATCAGAGCTGAACAATTTACTGCATCAGAGCTGAGCAATTTACTACATTAGAGCTGAGCAATTGACAACATCAGAGCTGAAGTGCATGCTATTGGCAATATTGTCATGTTATAACCAGTTAATAAGTGATTAAGTTATTTTTTTTTTTTTTTTTTTTTCTGAAAGTTTTTTTTCTCCTTTTATGGTTTATCTTTCTCTTCATTTTATTAAAGACTGATTAGATAATAGGATATAAGC
Organism: Cerastoderma edule; assembly: GCA_947846245.1. Lineage (NCBI taxonomy): Eukaryota > Metazoa > Mollusca > Bivalvia > Cardiida > Cardiidae > Cerastoderma > Cerastoderma edule. Next base: position 43,422,026 of record OX401405.1, read on the forward strand.
AAAGATCTTTTCTTAGTCTACAGGACCTTTAGGAGACTAACTTTTAAATCTAACTTTTTTGAAATCCTTTTCTTCTGCTTACTGTATGAAAATGTATCTATGTTTATAAACATATAGAATAGTGAAAAAAGATAATTTAAACCTATTATGTATAAACACCAGAAGACAAATGAATTAGATGACTATAAGTGTCCACCATTGGGATAATGAAATGTATCTTAACCAATTCCCCTGTTCTGAATTGATGACAACATACAAAGATAAGACCATTATAGATTATATAAAAAAAAGATGTCCATGAAACACATGCTTGCAAATGGTCAGTCAAGACAAACATTAAATTCTTGTAAAATAGGTTCAATTTGCAATTGTTATGTATTGATTTCAATTTGTATTGGTAAAAAATCATTTTTTGCTAAACAAATGACCCAGAGTTGAAATAGGACTTATCCCAAAACTGATATAACAAATGAAGAATTTGCTGACATTTTTAAAATTCCCATTTCCTCCCAATTTACCAGCCATTCTTTTAAGGATGTTTCAACACATTCTTATTGAATGACACTTTGTGCACCGATTCTTTGATTTCAGGGTATTGTGCAGACTTACTCCCCCGATGTGTTTAAACTTCCTGGGTCTAATTCACCTGGACAGTCATGTGACCCACTCTAACCAGATCCAGGAGACGGCCTACACGAAGGTAATCATTTATCCATCAACTGTTTCAACCTTTATTGAAACTTTAGGAGTGATAAATGTTTAAAATTTATATTCACAATTCTTGTCACTAAACCAAAGACCATTTTTAATTTCCTTACTTATAATTTTCTCAAACCTTGTGTTTTCATTAATTAATGTGAGCCTTCGTTCCTATCTGTTTTTCTTTAAATGAATTCTTTCTAGCACTACTTACTATCATCACAACAACATAGGTTAATCCTCAAAATCCAATTAAAGGCACAAAAAAAGGAGATAAGTACAAATAAATTACTGAAAAAACATATGGATTTCTTTTATTATGTTCATAAAAGTCATGAGAAATAATTTACAAATGCATTTAGACCCTATTAAAAAGATTCCTTTAACATGAGTTATTTTGTGCATGAAATATAGTTGTCTCCAATTCACTTATTTTTATCAACAACCTGTTTGTTTACATATTCAAAATAAAGAATTCTGATTGGTTGGTTCAAATATTTGTGTATTAACTGTCAGGGTCAGAGGTGAAAAATGGAGCAATCTCAATAATTAAACTCGCTAATCTAGGTTATTTCTGGAAGACTTTTCACGTTCAAGTTTTGCTGATTGTTTTTTTGGGTGATAACTACTGTATATACTCGACTATAAGTCGCATTTTTTTCACATAGAATTTAGATGACAAAGTGGGGGTGCGTCTTGTAAGCAAAGTCAATCAACATCACATAATTTTTCAGCGTCATTTTTTTTTTTTTTCCTTTCCCTTGGGAGATTTGCAGGTGTGTTTACTTTTGTCCATCATGTTGCAAATGGCGGTCTTGTAAATAAGGGAAGTAACTAGGATAGTTGGGAATATATACCGGTATAGCTTAGGTACGGTTAATGAGTATTTATCAAAATGAGAACATCGGTAGAATATATCAGTTATTAGTTAAATTAGTCATATCTTATCTGTCAAGGTTTCCGTGACTATGGATGGTCTGGACATTAAAACGGCGCCGACTTCCAGGTGCATAAGATAACATTTACCATGTGTTTATAACACCGGATGTCAAACTGTGATGTACATTGTAGAAACAGCGATAAGGGTCATTATCTGACAGTTTGACATTATGCAATTTGATTAAACTAACAACTGTGTTTATAGCACCTTCCAATTTGCTGGATTGTCACGGTCTGATTGGATTATAATTATAGATAATTCCCCCGGATTAAACCGGATCATACCGGTCTTCCCTATTCCAACCCTCTGTCACCTGTCAAAATGAAACTAGAGTGAACTTGTTAGTTGCTTTTTTAAAATGGATTAATGATGAAGATTGACAGAATATTTATGACTTAGTTGCTAATTAAAAAACATTGTATCCCTAGATATCAAATAATGTGGGAAGACAATGTTACAGTTGACAAAACCTTTGCATCATTCATCGGTGTATGATTAATCTGTACGATCATCAAAAAGTAGATGCGACTTATAGTCGAGTCAAAGCTGAATTCGCCTAATCTTAGATCAAAGTAGGGGGTGCGTCTTATAGGCAAGGGTGACTTATAGTCGAGTATATACGGTAACTTAATCTGATCAAAAGTTAACCGCATGCAATAGTTTGCCATAGCATTAATCTCCTTTTATGTGCCTTTAAGAAAGTGTTAATTTTGTTTTCTTTTCCTTATCAAATTGAGCAAGATTCAATATATAAATGTTATTGCTGTTTGTTTTGAACCTCGCTCCACCTAAATTTGCCTTACGAAAATGATTTATGTGTCCATGCACATGGGCAGTAAACATTTCTAGGGGCCTCCGTGGCCTAGTGGTTAGAGTACAGAACTTGAAATCACATGGCCCCTCTCCGCGTGGGTTCAAATCCTGAGAGGGATATGGATTTTCATGAGAGGCAGTCTCCCGACTGACTTACGGAATGCCGATGGTTCTACCCACCTTGACCAGCCCTTGTGGGCAATTGAGTATGGGGTCTTCCTCCATCATTAAGAGTCGGGCATCGCTACATAACTGAAATAATGTTGATGTGATGTAAAACCCATACAAAAAAAAAAAAAAAGTAAACATTTCTAAAGACCCATGTGACAATGTTATCTAGAAATACCACCTCTTACTCTAAGTGTATATCGTTATCTGCAAAACAGTCTGCCATATCTGTGATTTAATTGTTCTTTATCTTATCTGTACACTTATGAGTAGGGTTGAGAATGTCAATAATCTGGTTCTATGTTACTTTAAAAATCCATGTTGTTTTTTATGACAGAAGACAATTTATTTTACAAATTTTAATATCTTGATCTCTGAGAGAGTCTCTTTAAAACCTTTCCCAAACAATAACGACATTTGACCATTTTGTTGCCGACGACTTTAGAAAACATTGTGGGAAAAGGAGAAATTGCTCATTAAGACCAATTTCTTATTTTCCCACAAGGTTTTCTGCCCTATCAGAAGGTTATTTTCCATTTTCATCACATTTTTAAATGCCGTCTGCAAACGCTTTCAATTTGGGACAGTCGAAAATTTGTTGTTTGGGAAAGGGTTAAAACCTTAGATCTTTTATTAGATTAGGGTCTCCCTCCATCAATAAGAGTCGGGCATAAAAACATGACAGGCATTTTGTTGATATGATGTAAAACCCATATGAAATAAACAAATCTGTTTGCTTAACTTGGATGTCCACTTTTTTTCTGATTAATGTTTACTTTGTATCATAATAACGGCACATAATGAATTAATTGTGTTTGTGTTCTCACATTTTTAGACTGTTGCATTAACATTTTGCTTGTTTGTTTGATAGTTTCATTTCTTTCACTCTGTTAATAGTTTGATTGTTTTAAAAATTGTTCAGATTTATCAATTATAGATGTGATTATTGCATTAAATGATGTTATTGATGTCAGAATTTATTAGCTTTGTAAATCCTTTTTGTGATGATATGTTTGATTGATGATTTCATTTTGACATAAATGATCATGAATGCAGTTTGAACTGAATGCTTGTTCACAAATGTGAGGAAATTTGGAAGTTAAAAACTAATTTCTTTAAAACTACACAGCAGTTAAATTGCTATATGATATGCGCTGAAGAATAGAAAGCAAAATTAGATCTTTTCACTTCTTTGCAGTGTGGATACAGTGAATTAACTTGTACTTAAATCTCAAAGCGTGGAATTTAATGCATATTATATTAACTGTACATACTTAGATAAATTGACACTTCCTGGATTTATTATGCTCCAATTCCAATTTTTGATTTTATATCAAACTATACAAAAACTTAATTGTTTCAACAATATGTTATTTTGACTTTCACATTTTATCTTCTTTGAAGAATTACCTTTAAGAATGTTGTTTAGTTTACCGGGGTATCCATTATTTCTTAGAAAATATCTTGGTTGACTAACAGAATACCAATGGTGGTATCCAGTTTGACTGCCTCCTTTGAGAAGCTTTGCTCAGGGTTTTCCTCTCATAAATTATAGTTTCATGGGATTGTCATTTGGCAAGTCACTTCAAAGCCCTAGGCTTGTACTGGTGGATCCAGGAAATCTGTTACATATCTGAAAAACTGTTGACACAGTGTTGAACACGATGCCAACAAAAAATTCTTATAATTATGTAGTGTCCTGCGTGGCCTAGTGGTTATGTTGGCGAACTTGGAACCCGCGGTCCGTGCTCGAGCCTAACGGTGGTGGAAGTGCCCTTTGGCAAGTCACTTCAGAGCCCAAGCCTAGTACTGTTGGATCCAGGGAAACTGTTACTAAACTCAAAATTTGATGATAAGACATTAAACACATTACAAACAAACATGATATGTCATTAAACACACTACAAACAAATATGATATGACATTAAACACATTACAAACATACATGATAGGACATTTAACACATTACAAACAGACATGATATGACATTAAACAAATTACAAACAAACATGATACGACATTAAATACATTACAAACAAACATAATATATTATGACATTAAACACATTACAAACAAACATGATATGACATTAAACACATTACAAACAAACATGATATGACATTTAACACATTACAAACAAACAAAGTGGTGCTTGGGTCTTCCCCCATTGATTGTATGCAGGGTTTCATAATATAACTGAAAAATGGTTTCCCTGTCATAAGAACACTTTGAATCAATCAAAGCCTTATTTCATAGCCATATATTTTTACCCACTTGTTCATATTGTATCACTTTGATGCTCCTTCCTCTGAAAACTATTTGAAATCATTGTTACAAAAGCAGAAACTACTTTTTGTTTTGCGTCTTGCAGCAGATAATTTAAAAAGAAAATAAGGTAAAAGGAGGAATTTCTTGTCACAATTAATTTCTCATTTTGTCACAATGCTTTTTCAGTCTAATTAAATTTCACAACTGCAGAACTGAAAGGTTTTTCACATGTTTACAAAGCTTTCCTTAACTTGTCTGCTTCAGTTAAAAAAAAATGTTGTCTGCAGGTGGTTAAGACTTATCATCACGGTCTCATTTTGTCTACCTGTTTTTGTTTACTCGTTATGTACTTTTGCCCTGTTAATCCATGGTTTCTTGGTGCCTGTTTCAGAACTTATTTAGAGGTTATAAACACCTTAGATTACCGGTACAGTTATTTACATTTATTGCATGTCTGGGGTCGTCGGAGTTCATCTTCTGACAATGGGCTAACTCTTACATTTGCAAAATATATTGAGGGTTCAGTGCAATACTATAGTAGGTGCTTCACATTTGTGAAGGACTTACTATAGTCTTGCAGTGAACCCTAAAGATTAGCTATTGAAACAATGTCCATTTGTATTTTGAGGGTTTGGTGCAAGACTATAGTGATAACATGTACTTTACATTTTGGAAGACTTACTTAATATTGCATCAGACAAAAGCTATAAGTTAGGTCAACGTGCATTTTGAGGGTTAAGTGCAATTCTAAAATAAGTGCTTCATGTTTGTGAAGAACTCACTATAGTATTGCGTCAAACCCTCAAACATGGGCTAAGTACATGTGCATTTTGAGGGCTCTGTTTAAGCCTATAGTAAATGCTTCATATCTGTGATGGACTTACTATAGTCTAGCAACCCCAATATTTGCGTTATGCTAAGTCTCATTCTTTTAATAAGAGAAAATTCAAGAAAACTTTGGATCCTTTACTTGGACTTTATAATATGACTTGTGGTCCTTTCTGAGCAATCATTCTTTCATAGCATTGTTTTTACTTACTAAGAGAATAATGAATAACTAAAATAGGTTCTTATAAATATGAGACAGAAATGTGAATTGAATCATTTTATTTTGTTGATATATAGAAGGCTTAACCAATTACATTTAAATGCTTCTGTTTTTTTGAGTGATGAAGTGTTCATGATGAAATTGTAAAAAGGTATCATGACTAGAAGGAAAATTGCTCTTTTGAAACAAGTTCACTCTTATTCCACATTGGCCTCTAAGGGATTTTTCTGTCATTACATCATAATACCCCTAGAATAATGAGTTAAAGAATGTTAAAGTTATAAAGGAGTAACAATGATTCATTTAGATCATAACTTAGCATTGATATGCAAATTTGATTTTGTCATTAAGTTTTCTGGTGAATTCAAAGATTTATTGTTGAGGAATTAACCTTTTGTACTAATATTTTTCACCAGTTTATTTTAAGTTTCTTAACATATGCACAGTTACATTCAAATTGATCAGTTGACTAACATCAAACACATGTTCTGTTTCAATTGATTTAATATTAACATTTTCTCTTCAGGTTGAGGCTTTTTGATTCCTTTGTTTATTAAGAGTCTGCAATCAAAATGATGTAGTTGACAATTTTTAGTTCCTATACATTTTTAAGTACTGTTTGTAACAAAATCAGCCCTTTCCTACATTTTAAAGCACATGCAACATTTACTTTTGTAACCTGCTCTGACAACAAGAAGAAATGCTCATAATGAGGAATTTGCCATTTTGATACAATGATTTCTTACTGATATCTTTATAGAAATGTTCATTTTTCATATTAAACGGTTGTCATCAATTTGGATGAGTTTCAATATCACACAAAAGGTTTAACCCTTATAGTGCTGGAACTGACTTCATGCTTAAACAAACAGGTTATATCCAGGCCAGCCATCAACTAAATTGGCAGCTTGCCTGTAATCTAACCTGTTTGCTACACTGAGTAGCTTTCCAAAAAAAAAGAAATAGAATGTGACAGTAAAGGCTGTGCCCATATTAAAACAAATTTTGTTATTTTTCAAAGAAGACATTGGTTTAACCCACACATTATTATTAATAACGGTTGTACCGTTGTGATATTATCACATCATTTTCAGAAGTTTTATTGCTTGTAAATTACTGAGGTGTCTTGTAAAAACTGTAACATTACTCTGGGGTCCTGCGTGGCACAGTGGTTAAGGTCTTGTGGCAGACCCAGAACTTGAGAATCTCGGGTTTGAGCCCCACCGAAACATCTGGTTTAATTGAATTGACCTTTGGCAAGTTGCTTCATAGCCCTAGCCTAGTACTGGTGGTTCCAGGAAATCTGATTCATAAGTAAAAAATTGTTGATGCAGGGTTAAACACCATATAAAGTAACATTACTGAAACATTATTGACATGGCTTAACCTATTACCAAACAATATCGGCATTTGACCAGTTTGTTGCAGACGACTCTGGAAAACATTGTGGGGAAAGGAGAAACAACCAATTTCTCTTTTTCCCACAATGTTTTCTACCATATTAGAAGATAATTTTTCAATTTATCACTTGTCAAAATGTCGTCTGCAAACTCTCTGTCAATTATGGACAGTCGAAAATTTTGCATATGGTAAAGGGTTCAGACCATATAAGAAAGAGAAATAAATTTTATGAACAACATAAAAAGATTTATGTTCTTGTTTTAGGAAAGAAAATTCAAAAAAGAAAATTAGTTGACTTGAGGGCTAGTAGCATATTTGCATAATTTACAGATAATTTATCTACCGCCTAGATAAATTTTAGCCAATCACAATGGGCTCTTTAGATCACATGATTTATTTAGCTAATGAGATCCTTGCTCTCCATTACTGTGTAGTTCTTTGAAAGAGCAAGGTATTCTTCAATGACCAATAAGCATTATCTCTTTTCAGATCATGGGCCATATGGATGTGATACCCATCATCTCGGATGGCTTCAACATTTATTTCCCCATCATGATCGTGTTGCTGTGTATATGTACGTACTTCAGCCTGGGGAGTAGAATACTCCATCTTTTGGGGATAAATCAATTTATCGGAGACGATGATCTGACACAAGAGTTGGTGGACGAGGGAAAAGAAATTGTCAAAAGAGGTAGTTTAATTGTTAACTGATTTATTGCCGGGCAGGTCTGTTCGTTTTCAACAATCTTTGACCCCTTGAAACTTTTACGTACATAGCGCTAACAGCTGCCTTATCGATGACCATATAAAAAAAACCAGTCTTTGTATTACCTACTAAGGTACAAAACCCCACAACACCCTCTATCGACCAGCGTATAGAATGCAAAGACGTCAGTATGATTGATTTAACTTTAACCCATGATGGCACACATTCATGAACTTCGTCACTTTCTTCAAATTAGATTTTTCTTATAATTAAACATGTTTTCTTTCTTTTCTGATGATATAATCATAGGTTCAAACTTTTGCTCTATAGAGAATCTTTTATAATGATCACATGGCAGCCTTCTGAAAAACGATTCTATCAAAATGAGATGAAGGGAAATCAAATTTCGAATTCAATAAATGATACATCTTCATTATCTTGTGGTTAAGATCAAAAGAATGCTGACTGGTAGGATTCTATAAGGAGTTAAGAATGAATGTGTCAAAATATCTTAATATGCACAAGCATATGATGGATATCAAAACCGTTTTGGATCATAGCACATATCTTTTTATTGTAAACAGGCTCTAAATATTTAAATATAAACTTATTTTACAAGGGGGGCTATCTTACGTACTTGCCAGTGGTGAAATTGTAGGACCCCTAACATGATGGTCCTCAGTTCAATTCACACTTGCTGAACTTTGATATTTTGGTGAATGTGTCCTTAGGCAAGACACTGCTGAACCCTAGCCTAGTACTGCTGAAATCCATAAAAGCTGTACCATAACTGAAATATTGTTGAACACCATTAAACCCCATGCAAAAAAAAACCCAGACTATGATAGACACACACAAAATAACAATTTATAATTGAGTCTGCCATAAAGGGTTGTGGCTTTACAGCAGGATTTATGCAATGAGAACTAGCAACAAAGGGTTTATGATGAATTGCTACTGATTTGGTTATTGTGTTATAAATCACTTCCACCTTGCTCACTTAGCTAACTGAGCTTCTTTGGAGGGCTGTAAAAAAAAATTCTCATCATATAGATTTGTTCATAAATGTTACTTCCTGTATTTTGCATTTGCAGAAAGGCGTAGAATGGATAGAAAGGCTGATAGCGAGGCTAGACGCCACGAGTGGAAGTCAAAGTTCGGTGACAGCAGTTCCGCTATTCGCGGGTCGAGAGTGGAAGCGGCCGAAGATCTGAAGATACGATCTGGGTCCTCTGGGAGCTCTGGTGAGCAATCTCCTTTTTTGTCTGTACACAGAGGTACATATCAACCATTACGGTCATATCCCGACTAGCCGCATGGCTTTCCTGTGTTGTGTTGATGTTGTCATTCTTGCAATTCGTTTTTAGTTCTCTAAAGATATTTATTAAACATTGTTAAAATTGTTATTGTGTTTTGGTGTTGTTTGAATGCATTTTTCTTCTCACTTAAAGTTGCTTGTTCACAGAAAAAGAAATTTGCAAGTCAAAATAAAAAGTTGTTGAACCAATACAGTATTTATATTGTTTCACGATAAACAAGTAAAATTGGTTATTGAAAGCATATTTCATTCAGGGAGCGTTAAAATATCTTAAGTATGTCCAGTCTATATATGGAAGATTTCAAAACTGTTGCAATGTTTTTGGATATAGATACATATTAAACCACTGTGGAAAGGCTCTACGAACTTACAAATTAATTTTATATCATTGACCAGTGCTTTTCATGCAAATTATTGCTGTTAAACATTTCTAAAGAAATTAGTTTTAATTTCCAAATTGCCTCACATTTGTGAACAAGCAGCTTTAAGTGTTCCCACAGTTTGACCCTCATTCAATGACATTTTACTGAGAATACAATAAAGGTTGTTGAAATGAAGTATTGGAAAGATACAGCCTTAAAGCTATATCATATGTTTGGAAACTGAAGAATAAATGAAAGCATAATACATTTCCATTTTTATAAGTAGTCTTTTGTCTCACTTTTTCTTCTGCAGACACTTTAACCCTTTCCCAAACAATACCAACATTTGACTGATTTGTTGCAGACGACTTTAGAATACATTGTTGGAAAAGGAGAAATTACTCGTAATGAGCAATTTCTCTTTTTCCCACAATGTTTTCTGCCCTCGGAAGATTATTTTCCAATTTCATCACATTTTGAAATGTCCTCTGTAAATTTTTTCAATTTGGGACAGTCGAAAATGTGTTGTTTTGGAAAGGGTTAAAAGGAGTGAATTACAGTATATTGAAATGAACGGATTAAACTGCATGTCACTTTTATTTGCAAACTGTTTGTTTTTTTTGTAACATGTACTTTCTTTCCATTTTTGTTTTAATATCCTGTAAGTTTATGGCAAATGAAGTGTTGAATGAAATATGAAATACTTTGTGATAGTCTGAGTTGGTTAGTCTGAGTCGGTTAAACTGCAGATTTAGTTAGAAAATGTCATCAATAAAACAGGACAATTGATTCAGCCCTTCAGATCTATGATTAGACACCCATCCCGAACATAATTGAAATGTTTTTGATCCATTGTATAAGGGGCCTCCGTGGCTTAGTGGTTAGAGTACAGAACTTAAAATCACATGACCCCTCTCCGCATGGGTTCAAATCCTGAGAGGGATATGGATTTTCATGAGAGGCAGTCTCCCGACTGACTTACGGAATGCCGATGGTTCTACCCGCCTTGACAAGCCCTTATGGGCAGTTGAGTATGGGGTCTTCCTCCATCATTAAGAGTCGGGCATCGCTACATAACTGAAATAATGTTGATGTGATGTAAAACCCATATAAAAAAAAAAAAAAGATCCATTGTATAAAGTCAAAGAATTAGTTGATACTTTTTCTTTCTTATTGTTTTCTCTCCATTGTTTTTGAGATGACACTTAGTGGCCACTATGGCCTATTGGTTGGAATTTCAAACTTTAAACCACATAACCTCCGCACGTGGGTTCAAATTCTGGCAATGGCATTTAAATTTTAAGAGAGCTACCTTCCTTCTGAATTAAAAAATGCCTATGGTTCTACCATTATAAGCAGTCAAGTTTGGGATGTTCCTCCATCATTATGAATATGGCATAACAGCATAAATTAACTATTGTCGATGCAATAGTACGGATAAATGGTGGATCCAGGGGAGCCATTACATAACTGAAAAATTGTTGATATGGTGTTAAACTACATACAAACAGATTACCAGGTAGTTCAGAGGCAATTTAGAGTCAGAGTAGTGCTGAAGGGTGGCATTAGTCATATTAGAAATCTTTCTAGCTTACCTCTACATCTACAGACATGTTTCATGATCTTGCCTTCAAGAATTTCAGGATTTTGTGTGACTGGCTTATTTGGGCAATTCTAACAGAAAGCTGGTATGTTATGAATTCAACCAAATTTGTCTTTGGTTATTGGTTGGGAATGGTGATTGGAAATTCCTTGTTTGATATATGTTTACTACCCATATTGATTGGGGTAAAATGGGATATGTTGCCTTTGAGAAATCTTCTTATGCCAATGACCTTTTCTCCAAAACAGACATCTATATGAGTATCTGTAGTAGAAATATATTACACATTTTATTTAAAAAAAACCCCACTTTTTTTGCCTTTATATGTCATATCTTTCTTTGCAATTGTTTGTAGACTAGTCACTATATAAGACAATTTTTTCAGAATTTGATGTTAATTAGATACGTAGATGAAGTGAATTTAAAGAAATACCTATGAGCAAAATTCCTTTTTTTGCTCATTATTTTGAGAGAGATAGAGCTATATTGACCTTACATACTTAGTTTCTTTTGATTTGCTGTTGTTATGTAAACTAGTATTTAAAAATCAATTGAAACTGTTGCATAAAACCTTCTGCCTATGAAATGTCCTATCTGGTGTCAATATCTTCCAAAAATACAGGGTTCCACATTAACCCTTTTAGTACTGGAATCAGCTTCATGCTTATTCAAACAGATTTGATCCAGGCCAGCTGCCAAGTAAATTGGAAGTCGGCCTGTGATCTAACCTGTTTGATACTCTGAGTATCTTTCCTCATCAAAATTAAGCAGATATTTAAGGTTTGTGAAAGCAGATCATGCAAAAATCTATTTTTTGAAAATTATCCAGCATTCTAAGGGTTAAGGTTCAAAGTGACTTGCCCATTTTGTCAAAAGTTAGTGTGAAATAGAATATTGTTGAGTGAATATTGATTTTGTATGAATATAGTGCTTCACTTATCAAAGGAAAGCTTTTTTTGGATAAAGGGGTAATTAGTTGGTGCAGGAATAAAATAATTCTTATAGATAATAATTTTCCTGAATACAGTTTTGAGCTAAGGTAATTTTACTCAAATTGCATGAAACTTGTCTTCATATAAAAACAAGCCTGTTGTCGAAGTATACCAAGAATATTTTTTTTTATTAGAAAGGACCATTTGATTTAATTTTAAAACAGGAGTAATTGTTCATGCAAGAAAACTCATTTTTTTTACCATGAATATCTTCCTAATTAATCATACCATCATTATAAGTCTGCATTTCCTTACAATATAAACCAGTTTGTGGTAATACCACAAACTGGTTCATATTGTAAGGAAAAACAGACATAATAATTTCTGTTACACTCCATATGTATGCAATATCAATGATTTGCAACATTTATATTTAAGTTCTTACAAAATTGACTTCAAAGATGACTCTTTTGCTGTAAAGTGAAAATGCCGGAACTAACCCACCAATGGGCGGAACTAACCCACAAATTGGCGCAAGTACTGGTCATGAATCCAGGCAGCAGTCATTGAAAGTGAATTCAATAAGTTTTTGTCACAAACAATTTGATATAAATGAGTCTAAACCTAACAACACCATTGATATTGTTGATGAACTTGTTTCTTTACATAAGTATGTGTTTGATGATTTTTTGCTAAATCATTATATTTTCTATGCAAAATCATATTAGTTTCTATGAGATGTATAAGATTATGATAACACAGATCAACAATGTATGTTATAAATAAGTCCTGAATCCTTATAGTGCTGGAACTGACTTTGTGCTTATGCAAACAAGTTGGAACCAGGCCAGCCGCAAATTTACTTGGTGGCTGGCCTGTGATCTAACCTGTTTGCTACTCTGAGTATCTTTTCTCATCAACATTAATCAGATGTAGAAGATTTCGGAAAGCAGACATGAAACAAATATATTTTTAGAAAGAATTACCCAGCATTCTAAGGCTTAAAGGACTATCCCACATGTTTCATGAGTTACACAAATTAAAAAGGTGATTTAAACAATTTTCATCTCTAAAAAAATGTCCATTTTCAAATGTTTTGTTTTAGAGATGCTTTCGAAAGACAGTTTAAATTCCGTTGAAACAATGCAGTTTTTGAATTGCCATATGATGCACAAATGAAAATATTGAAAGCATGATTAATTCAATATTTCCAAGAGAAATATGTCTACCAAAACGGTTATGAACAGGGTTGTGATCCATATCATTTTTCTAGTTTAATGTATCTACACCAGTTTGTGTTATCATTTCATACCGTAGAATACGCTTTATTTTCAAGCAATTTCTGAGATAGTCCTTTAAAAGAGCCTAAATGGCAAAATAAGTAATGAAATAATATTTTTCAGATATTCAACACTTATTTTAAGGTATAGTTCAAAGGAATATCTATTAGTTTGGTGTGAGACATTTGGTTACCGGTATATCATCAACAGTAAGGGGGATTCATATTTGAATTATCTCCCTTACTGGTAACTTGTATCCCAATGCAAAGAAACAAGCATTCTCTAAATCTTTGTATTATAACACCTTTTATCAATCTTTGTTTGTTTTATTATCATGTTTGGTGCTGAATAAAAAAAATTTTTTTTTCAACAAAATAAATAGTAAGAAGGGGTCCTGCATGGCCCAGTGGTCAAGGTGGTGGACTAAGAACTTGGGGGTGCTAGTTTGAGCCACACCAACATCTCTGGTTTGGTAGGATTAACATTTGGCTAGTCACGTCAGAGCCCTAGCCTAGAACTGGTGGGTCCAGGAAAACCATTACATAACTTGTTGATACGGTGTTAAACTTCAGACTATTTTTATATAAGTGTTTTATTTTTACTTATAGCAAGTTTTGATTATTTTTAAATAAATTTAAATTTAAATAAAATCTGTTACATAAAATACCAATAAAAGGTACAACAGCAACAACTTCTGCATCTATTTCCAGGTATGTATACCGTACCACGCAGCATAAACGAGAAGGACGACAGTGAACTGCTCAAAGAAGCCGAGCCAATTGACTATCGACCAGATCCATCGAGTGAAGGATACGGAGCTGGGTCCACACGTTCCACGGGGTACCAGTCTCAGTACACATGCCCAAAACGTCCGTCGGCTAGAGCTCCGCCAAAAGGGATATTTGATGATGTGTAACGCATTCTTGTTGGTGTGAATGGCATTTGTGTATGAATTCTTTTTTTCATTTACCTTTAAGACTTGTTCCTACATTCTTGTGAAGATGAGATTTTTGCTGACGATTTTGTTTTACTACACCTGAAGCAGAAGATTTCAGGAATTTTTGTGAATCAAGATGGTACTTCATTTGAGCAATTTCTCATTATTTCACAAGACTTTCTTCTGAGCTTCACATATGAATTTATGTTTCTCTGTAATTGGTGACTTCTGATGCTTTTGATTTTTTTTTGTTTTAGATTATTCATCAATTTTCTTTTATGACGATGGGTTACGAAAGTGAGGTTCTGATTTTTTTTCTTCTTTGTATGTATACAGTGTACCTTCTTGATGAAATATTTGCATTCCTTGCTCTCTGAATGGTGGTATGAATATTTTTGAGAAGTGTTAACCCTTTAGAATGCTGGGAAATTTTATAAAAATAGATTTTTGTGTCTGCTCGTCAAATCCTTAAATATCTGCTTAATGTTGTTGAGGAAAGATGCTCAAGAGGAGCAAACAGGTTAGATCACAGGCCAGCCGCCAATTCAATTGACAGCTGGTCTGGATCCAACCTGTTTGCATAAGCATGAAGTCGGTTCCAGCGCCATAAAGGTTAAACCATACATAATCAAAACAAATTATATTTGAGGCTTCATAATTGTCACCAGTTTTACCAGTGGATTAAAAAAATTCGCAAAAATTGTTTGTATGAGAATAGGCAAAATGACATTCCAGAAAACAATTGCTTCTTTTTTCTCTTTTTTGTGTCATCAAAAGATTTTATTTTCAAATCTGTTATCAATTGTGGTTGTTATGGATAGTTTTATGTGCCAGACCAACTTTCAGTGTTAAAATTAGTAGATGTTTGTGATATATATGTCAAAAAACCATAACAATTAACCTTCCCTTTAAGTACAATATTAAAATGCAAGACTTATGTAAGTCACATGTTTCTGCCCTTTTGTGAAGGTTTAGCTTTAGAAGGGAAATTAATTCTTCAAATATTTTTTGTCACATAACCTTATGCACAGAAATATGAACAAAAATGAATGTATGTTTAATTCTTCATTTATATGAAATTTGTTGTGACAAAGTTAGTTCTTTAGACAGCTTTGAACTAAGAGTAAATTGTAAAGTTATTTATTTATTTTTTGAGGTGATGAACATTATATATTATGTAAAGTAGATGTTCTTTTTTGTGCATTCAGTGATGCAATGTATAACAAGGTGGTGATTTTAAAACTGTAAAAGTTTGATTATCAATTCCGAGGGACACAATTGATTTGTATGTGTTACAACACTAATTATTTACTTGTCGGTTAAAGTGAGAGAGCTTATTTCATGATGTATTATTTTAACAAATTATTAAGGGTTATATTGTGTATATGGCAGAATGTGAAGTAACTTGCTGATTTAGTCAATTGGATATTGGCAAAAAGAAAAATGTTATATTATATGTACATGCCATGACCGTGATATTACAGTCTGAAAAAAAACTTTGGCAATGATGGGTAAGGGGAAAATGGTGACTAAAGGAGAAAATGCTCATAATGAGCAATTTTCAATAGGAACATTATTACAAAAGGAGAAAATGCTCATGATGAGCAATTTTCAATAGGAACATTATTACAAAAGGAGAAAATGCTTATGATGTGTAATGTTCAATAGGAACATTATTACAAAAGGAGAAAATGCTTATGATGTGTAATGTTCAAAAAGGAGCATTGTTATAAAAGGAGAAAATGCCTATGATGTGTAATTTTCCTTATGCTCTAATAGTTTTATGAGTCCAGAGGTATTGATTAGTAAAACAAGAAATGAATGAAATGAAATAAAGTGTTAAAGTAATAATATATTGATCATATCACCTATGTATATGTTGGCATTTATTGTATTTGTTATTCCTTTCTTAATGTTGTGGAACTGTTTACACTTATATGGATCTATTTATCATTATACGAGATGTATTGACACACATATATGTATAAATGTATATAATTTACTTTGTTATTGGCAGGCTGTGAAATCCATGAACAAAGTCACGTTATTAGATAGTAGTCCAAGCTTTCTTATTTAACCCATTACCAAACAATAACTACATTTAACCACTTTGTTCCAGAAAACTCAAAAATCAATTTGGGAAAAGGAGAAATTGCCCGTTACAAGCAATTTCTCCTTTTCCCACAATGTTTTCTGCCTTGTTGGAAGATTATTTCCCAATTTTGTCACATTTGAAATGTCGTCTGCAAATTCTTTCAATTTGGGACAGTCGAAAGTTGGCGTTTGGTAAAGGGTTAAGTAAATTTATTCCAGTCTGAATTTCACCTGTTTATGTTTATTAGAGATAGACACTAGATGACATATATCACACCTTATGTAATGTATTGTATTTTTTTTACCTTCCAATGATATCTTGATTGCCTTCTTTCTGAATGATTTATCTGTTCTTGATGGAAATGCTGTAGGATACACACACAGACGACAAACCACTTCTCTCTCAAACAATCAACAAGTTTAAAGTGCACAAAGGAAATCATTAGATATTGGTCAAACAACATTTTTCAATTATCTCAATGGAGTTTATCCATTATAATGAAAGACGTAACTGTTCACAAGAACAGAGCTTGTTTGTAGTATGTATTTTAATCCTATTAACATATGGATGTCTTGCAATTTCATGACAATGCTAAATTTTGAAGAACTCCTACCAAAGAAAAGTCTTACAATTTCATGACATTGCCAGTTCTTGAAGCTGAACTTCTCAATTGTTTACAAATAATAATTGAAACTTGATAAAAATGCTCTTTTGGTATTAGCCCTTTTCCCAAATATGTGAATTTGTGTGACTGGTCCTTATTGAGATCATCACAATGATAAAAATAACTAGAAGAGAATAAACCATCTTACGATTTGGAGTTTCTACAAATGTGAAGAAAAGATAAATTACTCATTAGGAGTTATTTGTCAAGTTTTTTTTTGATATTGCTGTTCATTGGATACAGGCTTTATAGACTTAAACTGCTGTTTTTTAATACATCATGTCTTTAAGAACTGTTCAGCAGCTGTTTTGTAATATGAGATTTAATGGTAAATAGAGATTGAAAATATAATAAGCGTGTATTAAATACACACTTATTGTATTTCCAATAGCTATTTATCATGAAATCTCATACAACAAAACAGCGGCTGAACAGTTCTCAAAGAAATGATATTAAGCTTATCATCTATAAGTTTGAAGATGAACTTTTTCACATTAAGTCATTATCATGACTAAAAGTCAGGTAAGGGTTCAATACAAGCTCTTATAGAAATGAAAAATATCATTGCTTAGGTATACAGTGCACCAGACTACATACAAAATCCTTTGAAAAGGACTATTTAAGGGGGTCCTTCAAATGTTATATTGCTTCTTTTGTTTATTACTATTATTATCATTATTATCATTGTTTATAACAGATGGCAACATTTTTTAGAACTTCATTCTCACTAATGCTATTCTAGTCATGTTTATATAGCACAAATTATCTGCTTTCAAAGTTTTTATTGTCCTTTTTCTTTCTTGAGAAGAGTTTAGTTTGAATAAAATAAGTTGATAGGCATATGAACTCACTTACACAGTCTTTTTTTATGTGAATTTGACAGGAAATATACCAAATTGGTGATGTAAATTGCATTTAGAAGGGCTAAACAGTCTTTTTATGCGACACAGTGTGGGCAGACACTGTTTAACCTGTATTATGATACATTATTCGTGAGAGACGGCATATTTTATTTGACCTATACACACATATTGATCACCCCTCACAAGGAAGGGAAAAGTGTGCTGTAAAATATTGTTTATTTACATTTGTTAATGTAGAACACGTTCTTGCTTGATCCACTCTTTTAATCCATTTTCCAAATATTCCATTCCCTTTCTTTTCCTTGAATTGGGAAGAAGCCCAAGCCTGTTAGATTTGGGAAGTTTTATTGCTTAAATGGTTAAGTTGAGAAACCAAAAACTTGTGTGACTGACTTTCTGGGAAAACTGCATGATTTTAAAGTAATTCCTAATTAGGAAAATGCCTTTTACAGGCATCTGTTATATATTTTATGCAAAATTGAAAGCCATTTAAGAGAAAAGTAATAGAGTATGAGATATAACTCTTTGTGAATAAGGTATCATTGAGTTTAAACCATTTGTACAAAAAGGGAAATTATCATGATCATTTACTTTTCTGTCACAGTGGTGTCTTTAAATGCAGGGATGCAAGAGAATGACTGTTTAAAATCTTCACACTCGCCAGACTGACTTCTAGATTAAAGTTGCACAAAGAAGTCAAGGTCAAATATCAACAAAGGCTCATTGCAAGTATGTAGTCACTGGTATTCCCACGCAATGGCTAAAGAGTCCAGTATGTTAAATATCGCTTTTCATGAGAGGTTTGCTCCAGACTGAACTTTGGAATTGAAATGGTTCTACCTGATTTGATCTAACCCTTTTTAGCTTGGGACAATACTCCATAGATAATTACCTAGGCATCACAATATAACAGAAATTCCATTTTGTACAATGGAATTGTGATTCAATAATACATAAAACAATTGTGATATATACACTATAGTTTTGAACTGCTCTCATTATGGTCATAATCAGAGGGCTTAATGAAATACAAAGCTAAGTCCTTCACAAACAGTAATAACTTGGCTTAGAATAGCACTGAGCCATTATGTTAAAAAGTTGGTTATTGAGGCTTTAACTTTGTTAATCATCTACAAATGTTCTGGAAAAGGTATCACAAAAACATGACATAATTCAACCTTCAGACCTTGTATTGCATTGATTGTCAAAGTTCAACTATCAGGAATTTTGGAAGGGACACTTAAACATTAAAAGGGCATTCTCCACTACATATATGGGAAATTTCTTGTTTAATTTTTATTGTTGTTGTTGTTACGGTTTTATATAAGACTATATCATATATGTATACAAAATATTGATTCCTCTGGTATTAAATGCAATTGCAATCATTTGCATTTGGTGTAGAAATAAAATATGAAATGGTATATCTAGGTTTTGTTGTTTATGTTTCCTTGTATGTCAATTTGAAAGCCAGTTCCTTACGGTTTGTGAATCCAAAGTGTTAATATTTACTTTCCTGTGCAAGACAAAGAAAGGCAAGAGTCTTAAGTAGATCACTTTCTTCATGGAATGCCATGGACAGAAATTTTAGCAATTGTTTATCACTGAAATTTAGTCTTTTAAAATAACTCACTGAACTACAGTTTAACATATTATTATGGAAAGAAGTCTTTATAAACCATTGAGCTAAAGTCGCCATCAATGACTGTGAACTGAGCCTTACAAATCAGAATCCTTCATAAATCCATGTGAAATGAAGTCTGGGAAAATCCCTGTCATCTGAGGCCTTTATGAATCATTGTGAACTGAATTTTTTTTCCCTAAAAATACACCTCTTTGAATGTAAGCCTTTATAAAACACAGTGAAAAAACCACTAAGATGAAATCCAAAATCTCTTTGAAAAAGTGTTATTCAAAAGCAATTGTTAGGATGATATGAAACGCCAATAAATCATGTTGAAAAAAGAAAGCCTCTATTAATCATTGAAATGAAGTCTTATACCACAGTGAAAAAAGCCTGTATAAATCACAATGAAAAGAAGCCCAACAAATCCGTCAAAAAGAGGCCTCCATGTGTCACTGTGAAAAGAGGCCTTTATAAATCACAAAGAAAGGAGGCCTTTATAAATCACAAAGAAAAGAGGCCTTAATAAATCACTGTGAAAAATGTAATTCAAAAATCACTGTAGTATGAAGTCTTTATAAATCACTGAAATGAAGTCTTTATAAATCGCTGTGAAATGAAGCCTTTATGAATCACTGTGAAACGAAGTCTTTATAAATCACTGTGGTATGAAGCCTTTATAAATCACTGTGAAATGAAGCCTTTATAAATCACTGTGAAAAGAAGCCTTTATAAATCACTGTGATATGAAGCCTTTATAAATCACTGTGAAATGAAGCCTTTATGAATCACTGTGAAATGAAGTCTATAAGTCACTGTGAAAAGAAGCCTTTATAAATCACTGTGATATGAAGCCTTTATAAATCACTGTGAAATGAAGCCTTTATTAAACATTGCCAAGAGACTTTCATAAATCACTGTGAAGTGAAGCGTCCATAAATCACAGTGAAAAACCTTTGTAAATCGCTGAGAAAAGAAGCCTTAAATAAATCACTGTAAAATGAAGCCTTTATGAACCTTTATGAATCACTGAATTGAAGCCTTCATAAATCACTGTGGTATGAAGCCTTTATAAACCACTGTGAAGAGGCCTGTATAAATAATTGTGAAATGAAGCCTTCATAAATCAATCTAAAATGAAGCCTCCATAAATCACTGTGATAAGAAGCCTCCATAAGTCACAGTGAAGAGGCCTTTATAAATGGCTGTGAAGAGGACTTTATAAATAATAGTAAAATGAACCCATCATAAATCACCGTGAAATGAAGCCACTATAAAATATTGAAAAAAGAGGCTTTCATAAAACACTGGGAAATAAAGTCTTCATAAATACTGTGAAAGAAGCCTTTATAAATCACTATGAAATGAACCTCAATAATTCACTGTGAAGGAAGCCTTTATTAATCACTATGAAATGAACCTCAATAATTCACCGTGAAAGAAGCCTTTATAAATCACTGTGAAATGGACCTCAATAATTCACTGTGAAAGAAGTCTTTATAAATCACTATGAAATAAGCCTCCATAATTCACTGTGAAAGAAGCCTTTATAAATCACTGTGAAATGAACTTCAATTATTCACTGTGAAAAAAGCCTTTATAAATCACTATGTAATGAACCTCAATAATTCACTGTGAAAGAAGCCTTTATAAATCACTATGAAATGAACCTCAATAATTCACCGGGAAAGAAGCCTTTATAAATCACTATGTTATGAACCTCAATAATTCACTGTGAAAGAAGCCTTTATAAATCACTATGTAATGAACCTCAATAATTCATGGTGAAAGAAGCCTTTATAAATCATAGAGAAAAGCAGCCTCTGTATATCAAGGCTAAAACAGACTTCACATATATTGTATAGTGAAGCCTCTTTAAAAAGAAACTGCCATAAATCAATGTGAAATGAAGCTTTTATAAACCACTATGAAATGAAGACTTTATAAATCATTGATATAGAGTGAAGGATTGACCATCGATAGAAATCATAGTGACAAAAAGAAAAAATGTTTGTCACATTTTTTTTTTCATATTTGACTCTTTTAATCTTTTGATACAGGCGCATTAAAACAAGTTTACAAGAAAGGGTTTTCTGCAAGTTACAATTTAAGAAGGACATGACAGAAATATTCAGAACAACTATCATACAATATCTATACACAGAATTTATTTCTGATTAGAAAACAATGGCTAGCTATCATTTTATAACAAAGGAAACAACACACCTTGAGATTAACAAGAAATATTGAAATTTAAAACATTGTAGACAAATTCAAATTTACTAGAACAAAAAGTGTTTAACTATTTTTCTATCTTTGACCATTACCACAACAAACTGCAACCATTTGTATGGTACAGAACTTAATTAAAAAAGAAAGTATCATAATATGATCATTCTTTTAAAGTAAATTTGTTACAATGTTTTCCTATTGAACCAAACAATAGAAAGCAATATCTTTACTGCATGTAGATTCTCATTGTTCTCATTGTAACTAAAATTGTCAAATTGTAACTATCAATTTTTATTCAATGATTTACATGGGTTTTTACATCGCACCAACACTATTTCAGTAAGGCTGAAATGCCCTGCTCATAATCATAAGGTATGTTACCCATAATAAAGATTGACAAATGTCAACAAATCTCAGTAGATGCTGACATTCATTGAAGAATGTACGTACGTCACTACAGAATACAGTAATAAGAGTAACCATTTTTTCAAAACACAACTCGTTTTAAAACGGAATGGCTTGGGAAATAAAAAAGGGTAAGCAGATTAACAAATTACATGTTACATAATATTTTTATACGGGTAAGTAAAATAAACAAGTCACACAGATCCATCTATCAGTATACAATTCTATGTCATTTATTAATAAATAAAAAAAAAAAAAAAAAAAAAATGCCAAATTTTCGACTGTCCTAAATTAAAAGTTTGCAGACGACATTTCAAAATCATGTGATAAAATTGGTTAATAATCTTCTGATAAGGCTATTGAGCAATTTCTCCTTTTCCCACAATGTTTTACATAGTCGTCTCCAACAAAGTGGTTAAATGTCGTTATTGTTTGGTAATGGGTTAAAGTTGCATGTTCACAGATAAGAAGAAACAATAGGCTAAATCAAATGGTGTTGAAACACTCATTTTTTTTTTATTGTAAAAATACATTTTAAAATAGCTGTTGAAAGCAAAATGAATTCAAAAGGTGTCCATATATCTGAATGTATCGGCCAATTTGCAGCAGACCACAAAATCATAGCTGTGCTTTCTGACTGAAAAACGTATCAATTTACTGTACAGAGGCTCTTAATCTTAACCCTTATAGTACTGGAACCGACTTCATGCTTATACAGGTTGGATCCAGGCCAGCTGCCAAGTAAATTGGCGACTGGCCTGGTGATCTAACCTGTTTGCTACTCTGATAGTCTTACCTATGTTATCAGAATTAAACAGATATTTAAGGTTTTGGAAAGCAGACAACACAAAAATATATTTTTTTTTTAAATTACCATACTCAGCATTGTAAGGGTTAATTAAACTTAAATACTAACTAATTTTAATTCCAATGGATATTATATTCTCAAGCATGCATTATACAACAGTCGAGCAGTTGTACAAATTTAAAGACATTGAATTCTTAACATCCAAGTTTCCTCCCTTCTGCTTTAAGTTATTACTATTAGTTAAGGCATGTAAAAATGTAAAAAACTTAAGTGTTTCCATGGAGATAAAAAAAACAAAAATCCTCGTGTATGAAATTTCAAAGGGGAATATAACTTTTTTTTTCTTCATAATAATTCTAATTCATCATTCTTAACAATTCAATGCTTTGAACACATTGATATTATTCAAGAATATAAAAAAGTTCCAACATAATGATTTCACTCATTTCTTTTATTCATGTACATGTATACATATTAAATAATATGAAACTTGGAACAAGCACTTTATGAAAAAAAAACTTGAAAAAAAAAAAAATGATCAAGCAGTTATTTTCTTTGTTTCCTTCATCAATTTCAGATTCAAATAATACTGAATTATAATTTTGATTAGAATATAAAATTCTATAAGTGAATAGTTAAAATAAAAGTTATTTACCAATAACCCTTATTGTGCTGGAACCAAATTCATCCTAATGCAAACAGGTTTGATCCAGGCCAGCTGCCAAGTAATTTGGCAACTGGCCTGTGATCTAACCTGTTTGCTTCACTACACTGTACCTTTCCTCATCAAAATTAAGCAGATATTTAAGGTTTTGGAAGGTTTTACAGCACAAATATACCAAGGCTTCAAATAAATATGCAGTATACTTTTGCTTGATGTTTCCCTCACTGGAAACAATTCCAAAGAGAAAGCATCATATAGTTTTATAAAACATTTTGACAAAACAAGAATTTCTTCATGACGAGCAATTTTTTGTTTTGACCCTCTTATTTTCAATGTCAAATTATGAATTGCGCCAACTTATGGGTCATCCTTTTGTCACATGAATAATTAAATTTTTTTGCATTCAGTTCAAAATACTCCAGTAGTTAAACAAATAAATGGGTAAAACAAAAACATGTCTTTCAGTAATAATGTGCACTATTTGTGTACCATGATAAACTATCAATATTAATGTGTAATAGTATATGAAGTGCATAATTCTAGCACAATTTAAACACTTCAAAACATAAATTAAGATAGTGTATATATCTTAATGTTGAGCTTTTATCTTCAGAATTTTCAGAAAAATACAGATCTAATAAACAATAAAATCTATTCTACCTACTAAATACTGACCTGGAGCTAAATATACCAATAACATATCACAGGGTATGTAGAAATCTAATAGATTATATTTGTAATGTACAATATATGTGAAACATTTTGGCAACCGATATTGTTGATCACCTTTTCTTTGATGCAGAAAATACAGAGTGTGCATATATAAAGACATCATACCCTTTTAAAACTATAGGGGTATATTTTCTCATTTCACATCCTAAATTCAAGATAAAAAATACCAACATTTCTATAGCTCAACAAAAAACGAAATCTAACTATTCATCAAACAGAGACTATGTTGTGTCAAAATAGCCATGGCACATAGTGAGCACATTATTTCTAGTCAAAGCATTGTAACAAAGTTTATCAATGACAGAAAATGCCTTCTGAATACCTGAAAGAGTCAATCATAACATTACACCAATTTTGATGTTGTATTCAAGGTATAAGCTAAGTATATCGTAATTACCCTATGAATTTGGTCACCCTAAAAATGCGGACACAATGCATTATTTGTCTTAATAATTTATTGAACAAAATATTATGTCTCTATAAAATTGGGCATTTAGAAATATACAAGTAGTTTATTAAAAGTTTGGTTTAGTTATTTCATAGTGTCCGAATTCATAGTGTAATTATGCTACATATAAATAAAATAATCATGACAAAATATTGCATCTTTACTTAAGCAAGAATGAGCTTGGAATATCCAAGATGTATTGTACAGACTGACAGTGGTAGAGTGATAGAGCATTGGCCTCTGTTAGCGGGGTTCCTGGTTTGATAACTGCTAGCAGCAGAAAGAAAATGCTGGAACTAACCCAAAAATTGGCACCAACACACTGGTTTTGTATCCAGGAAGCAGTACCCAAAGTGATTTGTATAAGTTGTAAAAACCTGTTTCACAAACAATGTTAAATATGTTCAAACAATATATTGAAGATTCAATGCAAGGCTATAATATGAATACCCATAGTCTTGTATTGGACCGTCTGATTTGATCTGGAAGTAGGCCTGTTAATGCACTAAGTACCATACTAGCCCATTTGGCATACAAATATAGACTACAATAACATGAGATAATAGACAATATTTAAAGCTATACACCTTGTGAAAGGATGACATTTCTTATTAAGAGCAATAACTCTATTTGTCATGCGAAGACTTCTAAATTTCTTGAAAGCTGTTGTGATAAAATGAGTGTTCCTGGCATCTAAATAAACTCAAACAAATAATGTAAAACATGAATGGGCTTGAAGCTTATACTATGGGCACATGAGGTTTGGACGATTACATAACTAGATGAATATATCGCCCATCACCCCTAACCCAAAACACACAGTCAAGATATATATTTCTCAACACGAAAACAGGGATCCATTATTGCTAATTGCATGAGAGCGTTTCCTTCTCAACGTCAATCATTGCATGAAAGTTTTTCCTTCCAAACATTTCCTTCTTTATAAGATGACACCAGAGCACATTTAGATCAAGTCTTTCATCTATAGGAATTCTATATCACCTTTAACTTTTTTTTTTTTTTAAATATGGGTTTTACATCACATCAACATAATTTCAGTTATGTAGTGATGCCCGACTATTAATGATGGAGGAAGACCCCATACTCAACTGCCCACAAGGGCTGGTCAAGGCGGGTAGAACCATCGGCATTCCGTAAGTCAGTCGGGAGACTGCCTCTCATGAAAATCCATATCCCTCTCAGGATTTGAACCCATGCGGAGAGGGGCCATGTGATTTCAAGTTCTGTACTCTAACCAATAGGCCACGGAGGCCCCCACCTTTAACTGTTTCCTTTTAAAAATCCAACTTATCCATAGTTACTTCATCAAATGCCTTACACTATCCCCATAAGACCTGGTACTTATTACATTTACCGTGGCAAATCAGCAGAAGAAAACAAAAAGCACTGTGAGAAAAGGAGAAATTGCTTGTAACAAGCAAATTCACTTTTAATTCTCCTTTAAGTCGCAATGGTTTCTATATACGAGTCAAAGAAAGTGTCGTATTTTAAGGTAGAATATCCATAATCTGCCATTTTGAAATACATTCTTTATAGGGGTATTTAGGTTGTTGTCGGTATACAATTAGTGGAGACCAGAACTATTTCATTTAATGCAAATAGTTCAGGCCGAGACCAATGTAAACCGAGATCGACTGGAGTATATGACAAGAGGCTGGTTTTCAAAATGGCGGATTATGGGTATTCTAGCTTAATACTGTTTGATCTTCTGCTATTGCTTTCAATTTGGACGAGTCACACATTCTAATATAGAATTATCTATATAGAAAAGCCCTTAGAGGGTACATTTGATTAGATAGGGGCGACAACTTGGTCTTCTTTGGATAACGTTGGCTGCATCACTTGTTCTGCATCTAACATATCAAGATCATAGAGAACTTCGAGGACACAGGAGACGCTCCAGGCTTGTGCAGGGCATCCAAAGTTGTTTGGCTGAAATGAAAATGATCATTGACATTCATCCCTTTACTAAACACCAAATTTTCAAGTGCCCCAAATTGAAAGAGTTCGCAGTTTCGAAAAGGGATAAAATTGTAAATTAATCTTCTAGTAGGGCAGAAAACATTGTAGGAAAAGGAGAAATTGCTCGTTCAATGCTTTCAAGGGTCATCTGCAAAAAAATGGTAAAAATGTCGTTATTGTTTGGTAGTGGGTTATTCAACTTTCTGTGAAAAAAAAAACCTTTAATCATATTGTATAAATAACGAAGAGTGAAATTACTAGCCACTCAATTGCTGATTTTTCTATGCACTTGTAAAACTTCACAGGTTATTTTATAAAGATAATCTACGTTTGTGGTTTTGAAAGCTTTTATACATTGAGTTATGGTATTGATTATTTTGCAACTATCATTTCTATTTGCCAAGCCAAACAAATTAGTGAAACAATACACTTTTTTTTTGTTTTTTTATTTTTTTGTTTTTTTGTTGTTACTGGTACCTATGAGTTTATGGTGTATCAAAAATCCTAAAAGACAATATATTATTTGAAAAATTCAGCTGAAGTATACATCTTCGTCCATAATGTTTCATTTTGTCACTTCAGTAAACCTTACAAAAAAGGCAGCATCAATTTCTCCTTTTTCATAAATCGATTCTAAATGAAGAATGTTATGTTGTTACATCATTATATTTAAAGTGATACTTTTTATCATATTTCAATTTTGTTCCCTTCAACTGATTTTCTTCTTCCACTAGTTTCAAGATCTAAAATGAGGAAACATGTAAAGCATTTGCAAAAAAGCAGAGTTTACCTCTCCATTGGCATTAGTTATTTCTGGTAAAGATCTCCATTCTGACTTCATTACATGTTCGTAATGTTTAGTAAGGATTGTCTTGATTGAAAGCACAGCTTCCTTCAGAATTCCTGGTCTCTTATTCTCTAACTGTCTGGCAAAGGCTAGTTTGGCCCTCAGGAAATAACCCACTGGCCACACCCATTCCTTGAAAGTAAAGATGTTAGGGTTTATAAATTATATCGGTGTAGGGATAAGTTCAGGAGCTTTGAGACTGTTCTGGTTTAATTCCCAAAAAGCGGCAGCATAACAACTTAGGAGTGTCCATGGGAACCATTTTTTATAAAAAGGATTTTAGGCCATTCAACAATTGTTCAATTTAATTACCACCTTTGAGTATATCATAGTGTCCGTGGGCAAGCACTTCTTTAAATTGGACTTAAATGCTGAGTCAACAGTTTTTGAGCTATATTACAGCTCTTCTCATAACTACTTTCCAGTATATCATAATGTCAATGAGCAAACACTTCTTAAAATGGGTTTAAATGCTGCCGAGTCAACACATTTTGTGTTATATTACAGCTCTTCTCAGATTAATCAGTACAAAATCAGGGCTTTGAAGTCTTAGTGCCTTGCCAAAGGACATTCCCACAAATTGAGCGCTGCCTGTGGGCTCAAAACCGGGACCTTGAGTTACCACTCCACCACATTAACAACTAGGTCATGCAGGACCCACTGAGTAAGACATTTATTCCTAGTATCATACAAGTAGATTTCCCAGAAGTCATGTATAAAAGATATCTCAGGATATACCTTCACCATGCAGAGTAGCAAAGAGCAATTATTAGAACATTAAAATTTGTCAAACAAATGTAAAAATATTCCCTCACAAAAGATTGATGCTTATGTATCCACCTAATACTTTCTTTGTTGTCAATGTGGAGAACAGTGGTCAAGGGAAAGGCACTGCCCTTTCGACAAGAGAGTTTGAATCCCATGAGACACAGCTTGGCTTTGCAACCTTTCATTAACCCACATTTGGCGCAGGTACTGGTTATGATACAGGAAGCAAAATCGAGAGTGATTCATCTAAGTTGTAAGAATCAGTTTCACAATCCATGTTAAATAAATAAGTTTTAACTAAACCGTCGTCAATGTGTTAGTCTAAAAGTTTATAACTAAAAGATACAATTAGTAAAGGCAAAGATATGAGTATTGATATGAACATCCCTCCCCCCCCCTCCCCCCCCCAAAAAATTTTTTTTTTGAAAAATGCAATATTGGTAATAGGTTTGAGGTCTGGTTAAGACAAGTCAACCCCCCCCCCCCAGTTGATATCAAAGAAGTAAATATACAAGCTTATCAGTAAAATGTATCCGATTGACAAATACATTGAAGACCAATAAAAGGGACTTAGTTTGTATTAAATGGTATATCAACTTACAGGTCCTTGATGGTAACTGAATCCAAAAGCCACTTTGGAATCCTCTGTGTCAAGGGAGTTGTCATAATATCCCACATAACTCCAATCACTGTAACAAAGTACATCTGCTTTTGACAAAGAGGCCTTTTTAACCCATTCATAGTAATATAACAAAACATGCAAAGGGAACTCTCAATGATACTATCATACATTGTCATCTTCTACTGATCAGTTGTGCTTTTTTTAAAGGTGTTTATAATCTTTCAATTAATTTCAACAATTTTTCAATTATGATATGTTCAGTACTACGGTAGCCTCTGAAGTGACTTGCGAAATGTCACTCCCACGAAACAAGAGGTGTTGGTTGGGCTTTAACCTGGGACCCTCAAGTTCTGAGTCCGCCACCTTAACCACTGAGCCATGCAGGACCCTGATCAGTTGTGCTATATGTAGATATATATCTCTGTCTTTTCTATAGCAATGCATTAGGTTCCCAAATTGGATAAATTTTCCTCACATGTTACCTAGATTTTAACTCTACTACAATTACATAGTCTGAGAATAAAAATCTCTTTGGTGATATTAGGCAGAAATCATTCAGACAAAACCGTTTATTCTTTTTGTTACAATTGCTTCAATAGTTGCTTGGTGCAAAAAATAATGTAATAGTAACATGTTCTTTGTGTTGAAATAAATCTTTTTGGCAAAAGGAAAATAACATAGTGAGCAAGTAATTTCTTCTTCTATCCCAATGGTTTCTTTTTGATTTCTGTAACAAATGTGTCAAAATGAGTTGTCATGAACAAAAACGTAAATGAATATCATTGTGCTTAAAGAAAGAATTGCTTATGACAATACATTTCAATTCTATCAACATGCTTTCCATTCAAGCATAAAATATATGATAAAAGTTATTGAAAGGATTATCATGGTCGCTTTCTCATATATAGGGTTTGGATTCTGTCTCAATAATTTTACAGTTTTATAATATATTTTTTTTTAATACAGTTTTAAGCTTAGGCTCTTGAGTGTCTTGTCAAAGGACACTCGCACAAAACAAGTGGTGTTGGTTAGTAACAAATCCTGGATCGCTGGGTTACATGTTCACCACTTTGACCGTTGGGCCCTGTGGAACCTATATAAATGTATTACATCTCATATGCTAGTTCTATTGTAATACTTGGCTCATAAATAAATGGTGTTTTAAGGTGCATCAACAGCTAAGGTCATTTAGCCTAACTTGGTTCATAATTAAATGAAAAGTAATGGAGGAAGACCCCCATGTTTAACCCTTTCCCAAACAACAAATTTTCGACTGTCCCAAATTGAAAGAGTTTGTAGAAGACATTTCAAAAGGTGATGAAATTGGAAAATAATCTTCTGATAGGGCAGAAAACATTGAGGGCAAAGGAAAAATTGCTCATGACGAGCAATCAATATTTCCTTTGCCCACAATGTTTTCTAAAGTCGTCTGCAACAAAGTGGTCAATTGTCGTCATTGTTTGGGAAAGAGTTAACTGTCTATATAGGCTTGGTAGTGACATTGGCTTTCTATTTATCAGCCAGAAGGCTTTAACAACATACAAATCTGAATCAATTGGTTAAAAAAAGGGTTATCTTTAGATGATAATGATGTTATAAGACAGTAAGAGAAAGGGATTATTAACCTAGGATCCAAAGTCTTCATTCCTAAAGGTCCAAGCATCACAGTTTGCATTGTTTCTAATGCTGTCCATGCGTTGTCTGGCGAAAATAACTCCGGAGCCTGGAAAAAAGTCAAAGGGAGCATTTACAGCATTTAACCCTTTACCAAACGTAAAATGTTTGACTGTCCCAAATTCAAAGAGTTTGCAGATGACATATACAAAATGTGATGGAATTGAAAAATAATTCGGCAGGAAACATTGTGGGGAAAGGAGAAAGACATTTCAAAAGAGAGTAACAATAATAATGGTCGTCTAATAATTTCTTAGTGGTTAAACTCTAAATACCGTGTAGTTTGACTTTGTTTGTTTATATGGTGTTCAAAATCAAGTCCATATTATTTCAATAATTTTACTGCTTTCCTGGATTTCTCCAGTACTAGGCAATGTTCTGCAGTTTCTTGCCTATGGACACTCTAATGTAATATGCTTAAAACGGGTAGTTTGGTCAAAAGCAAAACAATCTCAACTTACCACAGTCATTGCAATGGGATAGTTACATCTCAACTGGTTGTTAGTCCAGAACTGAGAGGCATTGAGTGTGTCCTTATAGATGCCCCGTCTAAAGATTAGCTTGGGATCTTTCTCTGAGGGATCAGGCACGGTGTTGATCCAATAGTTCTTCTCAAAATTGGCACAAATCTTAATGTGCCATTCCTTGAATGAGATTTCTACTTCTTTACCTTGAAAAGATAAGATAAGAATGGTAAGAAATAATCATGTTTTCTATGTAATAAAACCTTAACCTTTTCTTTGTTTTGTTTGATTTATCATGATTTTGTAATAAATAATCATGTTTAGTATGTCATGAGGGGCCTCCGTGGCCTAGTGGTTAGAGTACAGAACTTGAAATCACATGGCCCCTCTCCGCATGGGTTCAAATCCTGAGAGGGATATGGATTTTCATGAGAGGCAGTCTCCCGACTGACTTACGGAATGCCGATGGTTCTACCCGCCTTGACCAGCCCTTATGGGCAGTTGAGTATGGGTTTTCCTCCATCATTAAGAGTCGGGCATCGCTACATAACTGAAATAATATTGATGTGATGTAAAACCCATATAAATTTAGTATGTCATGACACTGGAAACCTTTGCATGTTTCATTTGAATCATCATTATTTAGCATTGTTTCTAAATCATTCTTGTTTTGTCACATTCATTTCTTTGTACATCACAAAGAAATACTACTGTACCTACTTTTCCATTCACATTTGGACTTCCTTTCAATTCAGACCAGTCACAAATGACTGACGTTGTTTGTTTTGGTTTGAATCTGCTTTCAACATCATTTCCAGTTATAATTGTTGAAAAGGTTTTGAACCCACATAGACATGGGCAATGAGATTTCAAGATCAGGATACTGCTTTACTAAACAGTTTACGCTTAAGATTTGCGTAAGTCTAAAGCAACAATTCCACTTATTTCTATGTTGGGCTAAGCAATATTGCAAAGTGACACATCATTGGAATTGTCTTTCCAAGACGCTTCCAATGACATGTCACATTGCAATATTGTACTTTCATTGAAGATAATATCCATGTTTATGAGTTATGACTTAAAAGGATACTAGCGCTCAGAAAAATTGCAAAACTAGGTAATATGAGTTATAAATTATGATAGAATATGTTGAAACATAGCTAAAAACCACAGGATCATGACAATAGAACGCCTGCACTATTTTCTATTTTTCAAAGTGCTATTTTCATAAATTTGGTGCCCACCAATTTAACTTGATTTTTTACATTCAAGTAACATCTAAAATAGTAAGGAGGGCTTTGATTAATGAGTGGCGATCACCTGGCTAGAAGAATCATGTAAAACACATACAAATACTGTCATTTATCTAATATTAACAATGTGAACATTTAAATTGGAGAATTTCTTGGGTTTTATTGGTTCTCAACGTTTCTCCACTGACCTTCTTTTATCACTCATTGTAAACAAATTTTATATTATTCACTCTTTTTAAAACGTCATGTGAACGTGTTATAGTCTCAATACCCTTGTAAAAGGTAATTTAACATACTTTTAAGTTGTAATTTTCAATTGTTCTTGAACTTTCAAAATTTAAGTGTAAATGAGCGCAAGTATGACTTTAAGCAAATATTTTCCTTATGTCGTTGAGTAAAACGGTAACCTGTGCTCTAACCACTCTATTATGGGGGCCCATTGCTCTGATAGAATTACCACAATAGAGACTTACCATCTATGGAAGCTTTTATACCACTGTAAGGGTAGGCTCCTTTCTTGTACAGGCCATCTAACCACAAAGCAGCTGATGCCGAGAGTCCAACAAGTTCTACAGCTGAACCGTCCCTGTTATAAAATTGTGTTTTAGATTGTAACCAAGGTTCTAAACAGTGAAATGAAACTTAAAGGATTTTTCTTCAACCCTTGCCATCATTTGTGATTGTGCAACTTTTTAATTAAAAGACCATTAGAAAACAACAATTATTACAAATGAATCAGGAAAAACGAAATTTTCAATTGAGCTTTGGGCAAGACAAATCATTTTGGTAAGAAACCAAAGTCACAAAATTAAAAATGATTCATTTCTTTGATACATTCCCTCATATCATATTTTAAGTCTTATCCAAATTGAAAGTGGAGGCTGAAATTAGTTATAAAAGTAGTGGGAGGAAACCATAGAGAAAGTGCTTGTAACAAGCAATTACTTTCATTTCACTTTAATTTTTTTGCCTTCAATGAATTTTATGAAATCTGAAATACTTAACACGGTCAAAGCTTTTTTTAAAAATGGCATTATACGAATATACCACAAAATTCCTTATTAATAGAGACTAAATATTTTTTTGTTTTCTCCACACAGTTTTATACTAGTATCTTTAAAATGATTGAACACAAATTCTGTGGTACACAGAAAGAGTTCCCATCTCAAGCATGACATTGTGTGGGTTTGCTACTCGAATAGATCATTCAAAAATAATAAACTATTGTAGAATTGGTTTCCATCCAAGTCACACTAAATAATTCAGCCTTCAAGTAATAGGGATAGCAGTACACTTTGTACTAGGCCATGAAAGTCATCTTGCCAAAGGAAACTCGGCTGTGAAACAGATGACCGCCATCGGGGACCAAACCCGGGTTAGCCGGTCCCTAGTCCACACCAGGTAAACCATTACACCACCTCAGATCAACTATTGTAGAACATGTCATTCTTAATAACTCTCACTTCAAGAAATAGGGATAGCAATGCAAGCTGAAAGCCAGCTCCAGGACAGTAATGAAAAATCATCATTTCGATCCAGGTGTTGCTGTGAAATTACTGTAAAATTATTTAAAATGGCTTTTAATCTACACAAATTTTGCAACAGAAAAATCAAGATGTTCGTAAAAGAATTAATATTAATCTATTTGAACATGTATATCGGGCCTCCGGTGTTCCCTCGTTATTCTTGAAGATTCCTAAACCCAAAACTCTGTATGGAAACATGAATTAACAAGAAATCATGGTAAATACCTTGGGGTGGCAGGCTTTCCTGCATTTCCAGATTTATGCGAGGATCCCATCTTGTCCATCCACGTACCACAGTTATACTCGTTACCCCCATACACAAATCCTGTCTCCCAGTCTATACCTATCTCGTTGTTGAACCCTGGAATATGTCAATAAAGATATATGAGACAAGAATGTATTTGTTTTTAATGAGGTTTATTGCTGTGGCAATAATTTTTCAGCTAAACTATGGCTTGCCATGGATTCACAAGTACTAGGCAAGGGCTCTGAAGAGTCTTGCCAAAGGACATTCCAAAGATACCAACAGTATCTATATGGCTCAAACTAGAAACTCATGTCCACCACCTTTAACGCTATGCCACGCAGTACCCCTGGGCCAAGGCTAGGGCTCATAATTACAACTCTTTTGTTGAGGCTCTTTCAACACAAATATTATCTGTATGAAATCGATCCTCCAGGACCAAACTATGCAAAGCCTCCTCTGTAATGATATTGTTCTCTTCCTAAAATTGAGGGTTAATCTAAAACCATAGTAAGTCTTTCACTACTCACTAAATATCTATACATAGTTTTATAAGGAAACCTTTCCAAGGGCCTGTTTCATGAACAGTTTTCAGTCAACGTAGCTGAGAGAGAATAGAAAGTCCTTTCCCATGATTTCAAAATGCATTTCAACAAACAATGATGAGAGTGAAAATAAAGCGAAAATAAAAAAAAAATAAGCAGATATTCATGATTTTGGTAAGTAGATGACACAAAAAACTAATTTTAGAAAATTACTCATCATTCTAAGGGTAAAATCCAACAAAAAAAATCAAAAGTCAACCTTGATCCTGCATGTGAGCATCTATCTGATGTCCAGCATTGTGCTCCCGGTATTTCAGGCCTGTGGCATGTTGCTGGATACCCTCTTGCATTACATCACACAGAGCTTGATCCTGTCAGGAAATGGGAAGAATAAACCATGGCAATTAATCCATCCCCTTGTATGAAAGTTTGTGATTGGTCTAAACTGCAGTTAAACATTGGACAACAATGAGAACATGTGAAAAGTACAAGTTTTTTGTGATATTCAATAGAAAACTTGGTGTTAAGAGGAAATTACGTTAAACAATATTGAGTATTGATGCCTGTGACAAGAACAAAAGAAAATGATAAATTTTCCATTAGTTTTAATGTTTCTTAAGTCGTATACTGTAAGTTCATCTATGTCAAAGGGAGTTGTTATGGTCCAAGTCATGTACTACTTATCACATGTCTTATCCATTACTTTATGTAGGTTTAAGTGACTGATCAAAACTGATAAAAGGAGAACTCTATAATTACAGGACATTTGTTCTTTTATTAAATTATTTGGGGTCAAGTCAAAATTATTGCAGTTATATTGCGATACCCAACTTATAATGAAGGAGGAAGACCCTAAGGACCAATAACTAGGTGCCGTATAACATTTGTGATATTCGGCACTAACCATATAACACATGCACATGACGAATTATGATGTCATAAGAACGCCATGACTTCATTTTTACATCACTCTCTACTTATTTTTTCCTTTTTACTCGGGATTTCTTTACATCTTGTTTGCTTTTAAGAATAGGTAAAGGTAACAGGATAAATAGAATAGAAAGTTGGTGTCTTTGAATTTGAAAAGTTATCGGGCTCGGCTTCAGATTATTATCCGTTTCGCCTTCGGCTCACCGGATACTATTCCTAAGCCTTGCCCGATAACATTTCCGATTCACGACACCAACCATCTATTCTCTATGACCATAAGAACTGGTCCAGTCAGGTAGAGTCATTGGCACAACAGAAGTAAGTTAGGTAATTATTATTGAGTAAAAAATTAAACAACATCTTACTTTGTGAAGACAGGTATTAACTACCATGAAAACAAAAAACACTATTTTTCTTTTATTTCAGTCTACTGTTGTTCTTAGTATGTATCAGTAACAGATTCTTATAGCAGGAGATGGGTTATTAGAAATGTTGTTTGGAAAAGATCTGCATACCTTTTCTCATCTGCAATTATGGAAGGAAATGTAAACTTCCAAACAAAGTATATTACAGTGACACTGAGGTGGAAAAAGACCCTCCGTAAATCAAACTTTTGGCATTCTTGAGATAAGAAATAAAATTGTCCTGTATATACAAAAAAAAGTTTTCCCGAGGTAATAGAATAACTTAACAGGGGAAAACCTACTTCTAACCCTTATCTCGAGTTCGTTTTTCTTATCATCTTGAGATTACGAAAGAAGTTTGTTTTTCCAAGAAGTAGATTTTCTTTTATCTTGGGACAACAAACTTTGAAAATAAACTATTGTACATGTCACCTCAGCGCCACCATAGCATACAGTAGTAATGAGTAATAAAAGTACTTTATTTGATGGGTTTTACATCATGTCAAGATTGTTGCAGTTTTGTAGCGATGCCCAACTCTTTATGATGGAGGAAGACCCCATACATAACTGCCCATAAGGGCTGCTCAAGCCCGGTAGAATCATCAGCATTCCTTAAGTCAGTTGGGAGACAACCTCTCATGATAATAATAACAATAAAAAATAAACTTTTTACTCACACAAACCCCTGGTTCCTGGGGCTCAGATTCCGCTGTAGGAAACAACCTGGAGACCTTATCCTGCAGGATATTCTCCCCGTCTGGTACCCGCTTACAATAGTCCTGGATAGCTTGTAGCCACCACCAGACGGCATCGCGACAGTTAAACCGGGCACCGGTACCCTCAGACAGGAGATTGGGAATCATCCCATGTCTCATACAGCCTCCAAACGCCAGTATGATGTACCTATAAAGGTAGTGTTTCAGTTTAAGCTTATTCATTTTACATCAGTTGTGACAGAAGCTTGAAGCTTATTCAATTCACTCTCAATGACTGCTTCCTGGATACTAAACTAGTACTTGTACCTATTTGTGGGCTAATCCCGGCAATATTCACTTCACTGCTAAGGTCGTGTTTTCATATGGTGTCAACAAATTTTAATTAAATTGGAATGCTTGGCTCATTGCAAATGGAGGAAGACCCCTTACTTAAATATTTATGAAGGCCTGTCAATACGGGTAGACAATCACATTCTGTTGGTCAGACAGGAAAATATCTCCAATGAAAATTTAAATCAATCCCAACCCATAAATTGATCCCATGCTGTGAGAAAGGCCTAGTGATTTCAAGTTCAGTACTATGTCAGCTAAGAAACACAGGTCAGGCCTGTACAGTTAGTCCATATATGTCCATAGTAAACAATTACAGATTTCATGTTATTTCCTTGTCCATTTTTGTACTTAACCCATCACCAAACAAAAATGACTTTTAACCAGTTTGTTGCAGACAACTCTGTAAACATTGTGAGCCAAGGAGAAAATTTCTCATTTTCCCACAATGTTTTCTGCCAAATCAGAAGATTATTTTTTAATTACATCACATTTTGAAATGTCGTCTTCAAGCTCTTTCAATTTGGGACAGTCGTAAATTTGGTGTTTGGTACAGGGTTAAGACAACTCTAATTGCTCAGCATAAGCAATTTTTCTTAAGGTTACAATGGTTTTGGCAGTCCTCTATATTAGAAGTGCTCCAATTGATCATATTGTTACAGTTAAAGAATAATGCATAAACTCATGATGCAAAGCCTCAATCCCTCAAGCAGTAAAATCGCCAGCTTGGGTCGTAAGTCTGAGATTCTAGCTCTGCCAACACCTTTACCGATGCTTCATAAAGGCAACGCCTTATAATTTATAAATCATTCATAACTGATCAGAAAATATCATGAAGCTTTAGTGTAGTGAAATACTTGTAGCATTGAGAAATGCACCGATTGCCATGCTTCAGCTGCTATAACTGTTGAAAGAGGTAAAGACCAATCTCAGCTGATCCAATTGAAAATTACATAAAATGTAAATAAACACCAAAGTCAGACAAGATCATACCTGGCTTCCTGGAATCTGCCCGTCAATAGAAGTAAACCTCTCATAGAGATAAAGGTGTCTCGACCCCAACAACGCATGTATGAACTGGCAAAGTGAGGAAAACCTACAACAAAAGTGGCATTTGTATATTTAACCAATTATTAACATGGATTTTTACATCAAGTAAACAAAAATTTCATATATGTTGCAATGCCACACACACAATGATGGAGGAAGAAACCATCCTTAAGTGCACTTAAGGGCTTTACAAGCCTGTTCAAAACCACATGCATTTCGTAAGTCAATAACTAGACTGCCCATACTGAAAATCCAAATGACGTTAACAGGATTTAAACCCATGCAGAGAGGAACCACGTGATTTCAAGTTCTGTACTCAAACCACTAGGCCCATTTTATCTTTAACATGTTGAGCAGTAACCATTATGACAAAAAGGATAAGTTGCATTTTAGGAGCCATCTATTCTTTTTGTCACAGCGGTTTCTAAAGTCATCTGCAGCAGATGTGTCAAATGGGGTTACTATGAAGGAAGGGGGCTCTTGGTCTTTTCTAACAAAGCTCAAGAATAAAACAAAATGATACAAAACAATACACCTCTATTCTCTCCTTACCTGCTGCAAGGGTCAAACACGCCTGTCTCTCCGCGGGTCCTTTCTCCGTCTCCACCGTTCTTGTGGGTGGTTTAGGAGGGTCCAGATTGGGCGACAGAGTGGGCAGTTTGGCATCCTTCACCGCCCCGCAGAACATCACCGAACCCATGGATAAGGCCTGGACAAACGTGGAACCGTCTTGTACAAATCTGTACAAAAATAGGGAAATAATAAACTGTCAATGACTAATTCAAAACCCCATGGATAAGGCCTGGGAAAACGTGGAACCGTCTTGTACAAATCTGCACAAACAATAAACAGTCAATGACTGATTTAAAAGGACTTTCTCACAGATACCGTATATACTTGACTATAACTCACCCTTGCCTATAAGTAGCACCCCCTACTTTGATCTAAGATTAGAGGAATTTGGCTTTGACTTGACTATAAGTCGCATATGATATACTTTTTGATGATCGTACACTGATGAATTATGCAATGGTTTTGTCAACTGTTGTCTTTTTACATCTAGGATAACATGGTATTTAATTAGCAACTAAGGTATATTTCAATCAGTTTAGACTTAAATATCTTCAATGAAATAGCCTGCCGATCTAATGAGGTACAAACAACAGGAATATTGATACATTTCTCATCTTCATTCATAACTGTTTAGAAGAGATATAGTGCATTTATGTTGTAGATTCAGTTAACTATTTAAATGGTTTATTTAGTAAATAATGATATATTTATGTCTTTCAAAGCAATTGAAATGGGTAAGAGTGTCTTGGACCCAGATTTTGAAATTGGTGGAAACTCTTGCCATGTGCCGTCAGCAAGGTGTATCCAGGAGCAAAGGTTGAAAAGCAATTTTCCTGCTTTGATATTGGGTAAAACATAGAGAGAAGTTGTTTGACCAGTCCTTATGGGAGGTCAAATTTCAGGTCTTCTTTCATCAAAATGAGCCCACAATGGTAAGATTACTGAAATAATGTTGTTGCTCTGTAATACTTTATTTAAGATTAATAGAGAAATAGTTTGCTGCAAGCAATGTTCCATTTTATCAAATGACAATGACAACAAAGTGGCTTCATAACACTTTTGATGAAGATGTGGTCAAGTATTGATATTTGAAGCAATGGTTAAAATCTCCAATACTAACCACTGAGCAAACACTATGACTGTATACTAGTTTTTGCCTTCACACTATACTACCCAATTCTACCCCAAAGCCGTTATCTCTTCTTTTCCTTCTCTTCCTCTCTATTTCATGTACTAGTGAACTATTAATCATGTCAAGTTAATAATACCTATTTGTATTCTCAAATTCTTTCTTTAGAGTTTGAGTCATTTATGTATGTACTTTTCTTTATTTGAATCAAATAGTCTGTCACCAGGTTTTTTTTTTCCAATTATATTACAATTTCCCAGGGATTCATCAGTACTAGGCTATGGATCTGAAGTGCCATGCCAAAAGACAATTCCTAAAAACCCCAGTGATGTTGTAAGTAATCTGGCATAATGAACTAAACTTACTCTGACATCAGAGAAAATGTGTGTTCACGAAGAATAACATAGGCACCAGTGACAATGGCATCAAAGTAGGATGGGATCAGGAATCGCGGAATCTTGGCAAGTTGTTGGAAAATAGACTCAAACCACCGACCAAGCTGAAAAAGAAACGGACCTCAGAAATTATGATATATGCATCCAAACTAAACTTAAAGCAGGAAAAGAAATGATTTCTTCATATTTAACTTTCTACAAACATTTCAATTTTAGACAATGAAGATACTTTGTTGCTTTGGTGGGATATTGATTGTTATACACAAAAATGGTTTGCTGATCTAAATGAGTCACCAAAAGCATTGCACTATAGATATTTTAAATCTATGTTAACTCCAGAATTATATCTTAATACTGACCTATCCTATATACAAAAAAAGACATTATCTAATTTTAGGTGTTCATCCCATGATTTAATGGTTGAAAAGGGTAGATATTTAAAGATAGAATGAGAGCAGAGATTTTGCCAACTTTGTAAACAACTAAACTTTAACATTATTGAGGACGAATATCATTTCTTTTTAGAATGCAAAAGTTACCAACTGCTGCGCAATATGTATTTTGAAAAGTCATGGCTTAGACATGTAAATCAGCAAACCTTTTATTCTATTTTGGAATGTAATAATAAATCAAGTATATTCAAAGTATCAACATATCTTGTAAAAGCCTTTGAACTTAGACAAAATCTAATTGAAGAACTATTGTAATGTATTTGTTTGTGGATTGTCACTCTTGTGCATGTATATTATGTTACTGTATGTTGTACTATGGGCATATGGCCTCTGTACTTGAATAAACATGTCTATGTCTATGTCTATCAATCATGCAGTTTCCACAATACCTAAAAGTCACCAACAGCTTTCATTTCAAAATTTGAAAACTTAAGAAGTTTTCTAAAACAACAGAATGAGACATCATTCAAAATAAAGGATAGAGAGTCCTGCTTTATCTAACAAGTTACATATAAGATCAGTTAAGAAACTGAATTATTCATAGATGCTTTTTACGTCGTTGTCAACATTATAACAATTATGTTGCAATGCTCAACTCATAATGATGAAGGAATACTCCAAACTTAGTTACCTATTAGGGCTATTCAAGCCACGTAAAACCATCAACATTCTGTAAGTAATCAAGAAACTGCCTCTCATGAAAATTCAAATGCCCTCACCAGGATTTGAACTCACATGGAGAGGGTTCATGTGATTTCAAGTTCTGTCCTTTAAAGGTGCTTG
This sequence comes from Cerastoderma edule, assembly GCA_947846245.1. Classification (NCBI taxonomy): domain Eukaryota; kingdom Metazoa; phylum Mollusca; class Bivalvia; order Cardiida; family Cardiidae; genus Cerastoderma; species Cerastoderma edule. The sequence continues at coordinate 43,463,724 of OX401405.1, forward strand.
TTCACAGGAAGAAAACTTGTAAGTTACAATAAAATGTTGTTGAAACAATACAGGTTTTGTATTATTGTTTGATATACAACTCAAAGATGCCAGTGGAAGCATAATTAATTCAGAAAGCGTAAAATCATCTAAGAATGTACAGTTCATAGGCAGTAGATCTCAAAAGCATTGTCACGGTTTTGGATTAAAATACATGTTAATTCACAGTCGATACACAAGAATTAGAAAATGATCTGTTTTAACTTCCAATGACTAATCCATTTTTAACTTCCAAATTTCCTCACATCTGTGAACATGCACCTTTGTTTGTTTGTATGGTGTTTAATGCCATATCAACAATTTTTCAGTTATGTAACAGCCTGGATCCAACAGTACTAGGCTAGGGTTCTGAAGTGACTTGTCAAAGGTCACCCCCACCCCCACTGGCGCAAACCCAGAACCCCCGAGTTTTTAGAACGTCACCTTAACCCATTTAGCCAACAATAATGAAAATTGACCAGTTTGTTGCAGACGCCTCTGAAAAACCAAGTGGGAAAAGGAGAAATTTCTCTTAACGAACAATTACTCCTTTTCCTACAATGTTTTAAGTACTATCAGAGGACTATTTACAATCACACCACACAGTGGGGCTCAAACTCAGGACCCCAGAGTTCTAAGTCTGCTACCTTCACCTCACATCTGTGAACAAGCTCCCTTGACCAATAGGCCTCAGAGGTCCAATATACAAGAAATGTTCCCTCCACTTACATGAACAGTTCCTGGATGTACGAGTAATCGCTTGGCTATGTGATTTGGATACCAGTCCCCATCTCTGAGGTTTCCACACAGGGGATGGCCGAGATCATTGTTGGCTCGAATAGAACCTAATACTGTCATCACACCTGAAAAATTACAGAGAGTATGCTATAAACAAGTTTGATTGGTTTGTCATAGCACCTAAAAAATACCAGGGAGTATGTTGTTAACAAATTGCTTTGTTTGCCAAGATTGTTGTTGGTTCAAATAGAACCTTATACTGTCGTTACACCTGAAAAATACCAGTGACTATTATGTTAACAAGTTTGTTTGGTTTGCAGAGATCTTTGTTGGTTCAAATAGTATCTAATACAGTTAAATCCCCTGAAAAGTACCAAAGAATATCTTGTAAACAAGATTGTGTTGTTTGCACAATTTGGAGTTGGCTTGAACAGAACCTTAAACTGTTCAAACAAAGGGATTTGGCATTTAAAGACAAGCAAATCAAAATCAAATTATACCACCCCTGGTAGGACTTTTGTGTTTCTCACTGTAAAGAATAAATCTGTGTTCACACTCACCTCTTAATCCAGAAAACTTCATGTCTCCATAACTTGGCAAACTGTATACGCCAAAGTCTTGAGATTCCTCAGCACCACATCTGAACAGGGCAATGTTCAGATCACCCAGGGATAAATTATCGACAATCGCTCGGAAGTTTGAGGTACTGAACGCTTCGTCGACCATAGAACGACCACTGTAGGATCTCATCAAGTAGCCAAATTGCCCAAGACCTCGACGTATCTCCAAGATAGCAGTCTGTGCTGGTTTTGGAAGAACACATCTGGGGGTTAAAGAATATGAGTAAGAATTATGAATTAGTGATATGTTTATTCATTAGAAGACTGATTTTGAGACTATTTTTAAGAACTTTGAAGTGATTACACTTTCCCTGACAAAGAAGTATCACATTTGAAGGACGTATGATGGTCATAAAGAGAGCTCTCTACATACATTTAATTTAAACCAAATATAATCAGCACATACTTAAAAGCCACTATGTTTCCCTGGGTGAAAGTATCACATTTGAAGAACATAGGATGGTCTTAAAGAGAGCTCTTGACTTACGCTTTGATAAAACCCAGGTAAAGGTTTTGTTTATTTTAGAGTCGCCCCTAGTAAATGGGCCAGTCATTTCGGCTCATGAGACACTTTTCACTAATTATATCAAGCACCTCCCAACTTCTATCACTATACCAGGCACAAGCGGATAAAAATCGATAACCGTTTATTAAACTAGCTCGCTTACACACCAGCCCTTTTGGAACAAGTTCAATGAGAATTATTTTCCAAACAAGCCCCTCCCATGGGGCTTGAACCTTTGGCTTCCCCGTCCTGAGGCGGATGCCTTGACCACTAGGCAACAGTGATGTATATTTCAACCAAAACTTACTTGAAAGCCACCACACTTCCCAGGATGAAAGATTCACAGGTAAAGCACATATGATAGCCTTTAAGAAAGACCTTGACTTATGCTTAGTAAAACCAAAATATTTGAATGAGCACTTACTTGAAAGCCACCACACTTCCCGGGGTGAATGTGTTGAAATGCACGGTGGATGTCATTCCATCGGGGGCCACCTCCACTTGTACCATTTTACTCAGGGCCGGCGGGATGTTCTCCTGCATCTTGAGATAGTAGTTGGGTAGCCCGTTGATGTATTCCTCATCCTTTGTGTACTTAAACTGATCCGTCTCACAAGTCTGGATCTCAAACATCACTTTCTCAATCACTCCTGCAAACATGAGAATTTTTTCTATTAAACTCTTCTCGAATTTTGGAGTTTTTGAGAGGTCAAAATTTAAAAGCAAATGTCAGGGACACTTTCAAAGCCTTAAAGGCACATAAAAGGAGACGAGTACAAATAAATTACTGAAAAAATATTTGGAGTTCGTTTATTATGTTCATAAAAGTCATGAGAATTAATTTACGAATGCATTGAGATCCTGTTAAATAGACTCCTTTAACATAAGTGTTTTGTACTTGAAATATAGTAGTCTCCAATTCATTCATGTTTATCAACAACCTGTTTGTTTACATATTCAAAATAACAAATTCTGATTGGTCGATTCAAACATTTGTGTATCAACTGTCAAGGTCAGGGGTGAAGAATCACACAATCTGAATTATTAAACTGGTTAATGGGTTATTTCTTGTTGGCTTTTATGTTTAAGTTGTGCTGGTGGGTTTTTTTGGTAATAACTATTTGAATCTGACCAAAAGCTTATCAAATAATATGGTTTGATAAAGCATTAATCTCCTTTAATGTGCCTTTTAAAAAGAAAATTTTCTCCTTTTGTCACAGTGGATTCTGCTGTAGATAAGGAATCAATGGTAAGGCGTCAGGTTGTCCGGGATTCGAATCTGGACTGGATCATCAGAATTTGTATGAGCAAAAAAGAATCCAGAATTGCTCCTCTCCAACCAGGTGTAAAAATGAGTACCTATGAGGGAATAGACAAATGTGCTGTGCCTGCATTTGGGCCATATGTAAACAGACGGCAATAGTAAAGATGCCTGAATATGCCTAGCATAGATATGAGACTATAATCAAGACCTTTACCTATAAAGTGAGGTATAATGGAGAAAGTTGCAAACCAGATCTGTCTTGCAAGTCTGGATCTCAAATATGATAAGGTTTTCTTAAATCATAATATAAGATCAAATGTACAAGAAGAAGGTTTATAAAAAAAAAAAAGCACACACAAAAATTTCCAAAACTTTCCTTTAAGATAACAACTGCTAGTCATGTGATTTCATGCCATGTACTCTTTATGTAGAATAACCATAATCTGCCATTTTGAAACTCATTCTTTCATTGGATTACTTCAGTTGTTTGCAGTATACATCTGTCAGGGCCGGAATTATTCGCATTAAACCAAATAGTTATGGCCAACCACAGTATTCCAAGAATGACAGAAGTAAACTGATGACCAAATAAGTTTCAAAATGGTAGATTATGGGTATTCTATCTTAACAGCATGGACACATGGTATGTCTGTGGACCAGTCTACATACCTTGTACTGTGATAGGTTTGATGAAGCCTGTTTCTGTTGGGTTTTCAGGTTTATAGAAGCATGTCCTAGCAACCAGTACAATGGATTCATGTGTGATGGGGTTATGTCTTGTTACAGACACACAATTACCGTCTATCTGATCTATGTATATCTATGAATAAAGTAAATACTAACATTTTAACACACATAGATACACTGGGTAAAAATCACTGATCTATATCTATCTGTGAATAGAGTAAAAATCAACATTTTAACACGCAGATACACCGGGTAAAAATCACTGATCCATTTATATCTGTGAATAAGTGAATATTCATGTTTTTAGGTGTAATACACATAATAGGCCAATTTGAAACATTTTCTTTTGTCGGCTTACTTTGGTCGTTCCTAGTATACATCGATCTGAGCAAGAACTATTTGATTTAATATGAATAGTTCTGGCTCAGACCAATGAATACTGAGAACGAAGTAATGCAACTCTTAAGCACCTACTTTATCAATAATCAATGTTTCAAAGTCATCAAACTGTTTGGCCAATGATTTAACAATTTTGTTTACATTTGAGATCTTTTGAAAATAACCAAGGTGCATTCGAAAAAAAAAGAGAAGAAATTGATAGGGGCACCTGCTGATTAAGTCATGTGACACACACACACTATGGGATTACAACAACAACTCAGTTTATCTTATTTCACTTGCACTTTGACTTCAAATATTTTGCTTTATGTGAGCGCTATGATCACTTAAACAATGAATGGGCTACTAAGGTTTATGAACTGTGATCGTCAAACATTTTCTTATGTTTCTATACATAAAATGACTATAGAGGCTATAGAATATAAAGCAGTGAGCATAGAATGAGCATAATGACACATCATTTTTTGGCATAAGTTGTTGTTATCATCTCCCTTTTTTTTCATGTTCTATTGGTTGTCTCCCCGGAATAATGATTATATTTATCTTCTGTTTTATAGAGTAAATTTCGATTCCTTTTTGAAATCTTAATCAGCATCACGTAATAAATCTTTATGCCAAGATCACAGGGTTATCATCATGACAGAAAGGATATCCCATAGGCTTCAATGTTAATTCTTGCATTGATCATCTCTCCTATTGAGGTTATATAACCACATAGCAATCAATGTTGATTTCTTGCTTTATGCTTCAAAACCAATTAAGTATATGAATAAAAAAAACAGGCTTTAAGGTCTTTTTATTAATATGGTTTTATTTGGCATTTTCTCTATTAACACATACCTGCGAGAAGGCATGGCTCTGCTTTTGCTCTTTGTTGCTTGAAGACCCTCGTCCCATCATGAAATGTAGGTTATTGAGAAGGGTCTTTGCTTTCGTCACTCCAAACGTCTGATTGATGTGTGGCCTTTCTGGACTCTCCCAGTCAGCCCAGGATGTGTACTTCCTGTCTTCTGTCACGACGTGAATCTGAAACAAATGGGACAAAAATAGTGGGGGCTACAGTGGTAAAGTGCCAGCTTCTTGCACCTAGGATTATGGGTTCGAATCCCAGTTAGGATAGGTGAAAATGCTGGGACAAACCCACAAATTGGCAGGAGTACTGGTGTAGTTTCCGGGAAGCAGTCATCGAGAGTGATTTTGATAGGGTTAATTATGCTTCCTTCACAATTAATGTAAAACAAATCAAACAAATGGGATTGTATTTGAATTATCGATTGTACACAATTTATATGTTGCAACGTTTTAATGAGGGGTAAAACACAGGAGAGAATATGACAGAAAAAAAACACATTATCACCAAAAAAAGTAGGAAACCTGCATAAATGAGCGTTTTTTCCTTTTGTCAAACTGTCAAACTTGATTTTACCACCATGAAGGAAAACTATATATATATTTATTGATATTTCCAAATGATTTATGAGTTTCTTAAACCATTGTATCAACTTTGGGACAGTTTGTATAGCTGTATTGGTGTTTCTGTTCAAAGTTATGCAGAAAAAGGTCATTTATTTTCTGGTTAAGAAGAGGTTTTATGAGGGTTCTGCATGGCATAGAGCTTGCATAGAACCTGGTGGGGTCCCAAGTAAAGCTCCATCAACAATTCTGGTTTCATGGAAGCTGTCTTTGGCAAGTCACTTCAGAGCCCCCTAGCCTGGTGGATCCAGGAAAGCCATTTTATAACCGAAAAAATTGTTTACATGATGTTGAAAGCTTAAAAAAAAAAAAAAAAAGGTTTGATGAAATTTTAAGAATAAAAAGAGGCAGAAGAAGTAACTTACGTGATGGGGAACCATTTGATCATAGCCTCTGTTACTGCCTGTTGCACAACATGCCATTGATACCAGAGCTGCTGTTGGCAACACATCATATGCTGACTTTTTCTAAAAGCAAACAGAAATCAGTAGGTATTTGTTTACAAAATTTTAGAAATCAAGTTTAACTTTTTTTTAATAGACAGGACTGTATCAGTGCACATTACATTACTAAATTATCATTTTAAGGGTTCACTGCAAGTCTTTCCCTATTATGAAGTAGTTACCATAATCTTGCACTAACGACATTTCAAAATGTGATGAAATTGAAAAATAATCATCTGATAGGGCAAAAGAACATTATGGGAAAAGGAGAAATTGCTCCTTTTCCCACAAAGTTTTCCAGAGTAGGCTGCAACAAACTGGTCCAATGTCCTCATTGTTTGGTAAAATATACAACAAATATATTTCCATACCTTGATAGGTGATTCATTGTCGTGAGTTTGATCGAAGAACAAAGCGTGAGCCATGGTCCTCACTAAAGGCTGAGTCCGTGGCTGGATAAATGCCCCGACAGGCTGACCCCCATATCTATGAATGGACCCACCCAGAGCATGGCTGTCATGAGCACTCATAGCCTCTGTAATAACAAAGTTATCAAATCTTCTTTTTTTATAGGTTAAAATATGTAAATATTTGTATTGTGAATACATTGTAATGGACGATGAAATTTACCATGTTCAAGTCCCATTTCAAAATTGAATTTATCATGTGATATGTTACCAAGGCCATAAAAACATGCAGCCAGACCTGGACTAAATATTTGGACCTTCACAAACCGTATGAATGTTTTACATACGGAGCTATCTGGCCCATTAACAAATTTTACTCTTCCTTGTAAATCAAGGCCCCTACTACATATTTCCCCAAACAACTGAAATTTGTCTTGAGTTTTCTGTGAACAAAACTCCTTTGGGGAACGAATCTTTAGTATCTTTCACTGTACATATAAAGGGTCATTATTAATATTATATTTTAAGCACCAATGTAATAAAGGTGAGAAAAATATGCAGATAGACCGAGACATAAACTTGGGACCATGGCAACCCATACAAGAGTTCTATAATCTGAGCCATCCGACCCGCATACAGTTTACACTATCTTGTAAATCGAGCCCCCTACTACATACTCCCTAACACAATTGAATTTCTTCTTGAATTTTCTGGGAACAAGATTCCTTTGGGTATAAGAGACATACTTGTCTTTCTAATTTCATTTATGATATTTTGAATCCTATTTTGTGGCTAATTGATAGAATTATCCATATGAGACAATTTTAACATACAATTTATCAAATGGATTTTTTTATGGTGTTCAACGCCGAATCAGTTATGTAACAGATTTAATGGATATTACAGTACTAAGCTAGGACTCGCCAAAGGTCACTTCCATGAAACCAGAGGTGCTGGAGGGACTTGAACCTGGTACGCAGTGGTCAATAAGCAAAGGACTTAATGTTAGCAAACAGTCTGTGCCTTAGAAATAATATCATGCCTTTTTGGTAGGAATATGCAAGGAGGATATTTGACTGAAGTATAGATGAAATCTGTGTTAAACTCAAATTCGATTCAATATACATGTATTACCTCTGATGAGAGAGTTGATTCCAAGTCTGTTGATGAACACATTATCCAGATGTTCACTGCTTGTGAATAATTCTGCAACTACATAAAGATCAGGGCGTATCTTTCTACCTGCATCCAGCATATACTGAAAAAAAACCACATAGCCATGTCATAATGATGTTTGTAAGACTCAAAGCATCATTACACTCTGCAATGTAACTATTACAATAGTGTTCATAACCCTTGAAGCACCTTTAAAACAGTGTGTGTAGCATTCAATAAATAATCGCGATAGTCTTTGTGACACTCATAGCAACATAACACTCTAAGGACCATTGATATAGAACTTGTAACAGTCATAGCACTTTCATAAAAGGTGGTCTTCCTTCTGACTTTTTGGAATGTTGAAGACTTTACCAAACTTGATCAGCACTGGATGTTTAGTTTAAGGTCTCTTCATTGTGCTGAGTGGGGCATTGCAATAAATCTGAAATACTGCTGACCTGATGTTAAATCCTAAAAAAAAACACAATAAAAAAAAAACCTCAACTCTTCCAAGTTAAGCTTTGAGTCTCTCACCATGGTTCTGAGTGAAACATCAAAATAAATCCGTTAAACCCTAATAAACACATAAACAGAATGACATAAACCACCTCTGCCAATTAAATTTTGGCTGTCTCTCCATTGTACTGGGTCGGCCATTGCATTAAATCTAAAATATTGTCAATACAATGTAAAACCCTAATGATCACACAAACAGAATGACATTACCCATCTCTGCCACAGTCTAGCTTTGAGTGTCTCTCCATGGTACCGAGTGAGGCATCTATATATAAAATATATCTGAAATACCTCGTTCAACAGAACGTAAAACCCTAACAAACACATGAACAGAATAGTACTGAGTGAGGCATCTATATATAGAATATTCATGATATACCATCAACACCATGTTAAACACTATTAAACACACACACACACACACACACTGATACAACTCACCTCTGCCACATGTATGGGGGTGGAGTGACAGTTGTCGAGTCGCACTGCGTGGAATATCCGGGCTGTTAGCTCCGTGTATTCCCTCATTCTCTTCCACAAATAAGGACAGTCCTCTGGCTTCTGGCCATATCGTAACTTTGCACTATCTCCCCAGCTGATCAGCTCCCGACGCAGGTACACTGTTGAACCTTTTGTAAATGTGAATGATTATATAACTTGTTTTGCCTCTTTCTCATCTTGGATGGCAGGGCCTTAAACCCTTGAATAAGGAAGTGGCCCAGGCCTGTTAATTTTGGAAATTTCTAATGTTGAAATAGCTGATTGCATGTTTTTATAGAAATTTCCAATTCGGAGATGCCTTTTAATGGCCCAACACCTAAAACAACATCATCAGTGATTCTGCCACAATTCATTAGGTCTGGATAACAAGCAAATATAACTTTAATGAATATCAAAGTGCTGATAGCACTGAAGGTGGGTTTAAAGCAAGATGACTGAGGATACATTTGATAATTTCTTTGTGTAACATCTCTAGGAAAACAGCTTCTTCTTTTACCACCATTACTATAATTTATATTTCTTTGAACAGAGACTGAACGATAGTCTATTTTTCAAACATCTATCCATTTTACGATTTCCCATGAGACAACAGTTATAATAATATAGAGCAAAACAAAGCAAGTAAATCCGGACTACATTACTAGTTCCAAGAAGGTATTAGTCTGCACAGTGAAGGCGGATGTTTAATGAGTAATTGGTGTCAGACCGCTGTTTGTGTATCGATAAAGTACCATCCCTCAAAAAGTGGTAAGATAAAAAAAATAATCTCCTGATAGAGCAGAAAACATTGTAGGAAAAGGAGAAATTGCTCGTTAAGAGCAACTTCTCCTTTTCCCACAATTTTTTCCAGAGACGTCTACAACAAACTGGTCAAATGTTGTTATTGTTTGGTAATGGGTTAAGTAAAAGAAGTGGAAAAAATTCTCTCTAACCTGGATCAGCAAAGTTCTTCAATGGATCATCACCCATGACCCATCCATTGGAAGCAAAGATGAACTTGGCTGAATCTCCATACATATTGCCTTCTTCCACCAACAGGCTGCCCTTCAACTTTTGGGGAATTATAAAGTAGCTGCAAGGGAGGTAATCTAAACATGTTAATCTATATGATAGATAATTTTATTTCACAATACATGCTGCCTCTGGCTCATTTCAATCAATTCATACTTAAGTGTAAACAAATTTCTATTTCATACTGCTGTAATATCTTTCTTTTGAGATAAAAGCTTAACAAACAACTATTCAACCTAAGGCTAAAGAAAATACTAGTCATATATATATATAAAAATCTGAAACTGCCCCTTTCACTCAATTAATGATTAAGTAAAAATATTTTCATCTGTGACACTGTGGTAATATTTCTTTTTTGAGACAAAAACTTAACAACTCACTCATGCATCAGAGGCTCCTTGTAAGTGACAGTCTTTATTTTTGGCCCATTTGCATCAAGGAATCTCCACCCAATGTTGGCAATATAGTTCTTCACAGCAGTCTGAATATGGTCATTCAATGTGTTCCTTTTCTCTGCGCACAAATGTTCTAAATGTTCTTGAAGATGCCTGCAGCACTCTTTGATTCTATCCGATCTGTTAGAAACACCTGGTCTGTAAATATAAATGGGATATTAATTGTGTAGGCAAAGTGTATTTTTATGAAGGGATGACCTAAGGGCTTAAACTTGTGAAGGCCAATCAATTACCTGAGATCATAGGTTTGAATCTTAAGATCTACAGGTTCATCTTAAATTTGGATAAAACTTGCAAAAGCCTGTGCCAACAGTATTTCAGTTATTTTACGGCTTTCCTGGATTCACAAGTGCCAGATAAGGTTCTGCAGTCTCTTGCTCAAAGGACACTCCTTTAAAAAATCCCAGTGCCACTTGTGAGAATTAGACCTCAGACCCCTGTGTCACAACTCTTACACCTTAACCACTGGGCCATGCACGACCCTTTAACCCTTTACGAAACGCCAAATTTCAGAGTATCTCGAATTGAAAGAGTTTCCAAAATACATTTCAAAATGAGATGATATTGGAAAAGAATCTTCAGAAGGTGCAGAAAACATTGTACAAAAACGGAAAATTTGGTCGTTACGAGCAACTTCTCTTTTTCCCTCAATGATTTCCAGAGTCATCTGCAAAAATGTGGTAAAATGCCTTTATTGTTTGGTAAAGGGATAACCTCAGGAATTAAAATTGTGTAAGTCAAATGAACCTCAATGAATCAATTACCTCAGGTCATAGGTTTGAATCTTAAATTTAGACGAAACTTGTGTAGGCAAAGTGTAGATTGATGAAGGGCCAACTTCAAGCATGGAACTTGTGAAGGCATAATCATAATGACCAATGGCACAATGGTTTCTACCCAAAATCTTCAAGAAAGTTTATTTTTTATGTTATTTCTTATTGTCAGAGAATGAGTTAAGCCAGTGTCTTTTAAAACCTTGATATTGCAGGTCAGGTGCCTGTCTCAAAACGAGTTTTACTGTAACGTTCATTGATCGTTTATGCAAATTAGGGTATCTAATGCATTGTTGTAGAGAACATGCTGGTATAAAGACAACACAACCACTCAGTGTACGACAGTGTTTTTCATTAATTGGATTTGTTTGTATCTTTGAGAAGTTCATTTGCTCTGTTCATTACATTGGTGCCAGCAATGGGATGAAGACTTCTCCTTCTATCGGAGTTCCCTTTCCCACCTATTTCTCACAGGCCAAGACTTGGGAAGAAGCTTCTCAGAGGTTGGATTATGTAACATTTGTTGATTGTTTATGCAAATTAGGGAACCTAATGCATTGTTGTAGAGAACATGCTGGTATATAAGTAGACAACACAACCGCTCAGCGTATGACAGTGTTTTTCACTAATCAGATGTGATTGTCTTTGAGAATTTCATTTGCTCTGTAAGTTGCAGTACAACAAACATTTTTTGTAATGTAGATAGAAAATGACTAAAAAAAAGAATTGCAGTCTTTCTCGTAAAAGTAAGTTCAGTAGCAAAGGTTAGTACATGTTCTTCAGATAAACGTAGATGCTAGTCAGATAAAAAATTGCAAATATAACCTACAACTGAAATCGGTCGTAACTTTATGTGTGCTCCATACCACTAGTATGACAACAGTATGACAATAGTTCTTTTTATTAAAGGCTGAAAGTTACTTTGTCAAAGGCAAAGGATGAGAGAACGTAGCTTTATAACCAAATGAGTATTTCCTATATACATTTAAGAATTATGAATAAATACAAAGTGAGAAGGATGAGAGAACGTAGCTTTATAACCAAATGAGTATTTACTATATACATTTAAGAGTTATGAATAAATAAAAAGTGAGAAACAAACAACAACTCTGTAAGGGTTAAAATTTGAACCATAATTGACCTATACATGCATAGAGAGGATAAACCTTTACTAACCTTTTAATACTATATGTAGCAGTACGTTTGCTACTGCCTGATGTAGGCTTAAACTCCCTACTGTATGACACATATAAGAAGTTTGTATGATCATCCCGCATATAAATATATTGGTTTTGTTTGAATGTATGGTATTTAATGCCACATCAACAACTTTTCAGTTATGTAACGGGTTTCCTGGATCCACCAGTACTAGGCTGTGGCTCTGAAGTGACTTGCAAAAGATCACTCTCACGAGACCAGGTGTCAGTGGGGCTCGAACCCGAGACCCCCCGAGTTCTGAGTTCCTTAACCCATGGGTACACTGGACCCTTAGATGTATTAGTTAAGATCCATTTCAATGTGAGACAGGCCCCAGCCCTTTTAAATAAAGGCCAGGAAAACATGTTTGAGCATACCTATCAGTGTTGAAAAGGCCAAGAGCCGTGTCCATGTCAACTCGACATTGGTTTCTCCGGAATAGTGGATCCTGTATGATATTCAGCTCCTTCTGGGTTTTACCAATAAATCTATTCTCTGAAAGTACATGTTATTGTTGTTAATTTGATTTAAAGCTGCCTGTTCACAGATCTGAAGAAATTCAGACATTTAAAATCGGCTTCTTTAAAACTGCACTACCGATGAACTGTTATTGATTGCCCCCAAAGAATAGTAATTGCAAGCAAATTAGATATTTTTTTTATTTTCTTTAAAAGATTTTACCTTGCTTTTGAGATCTATCGCACATAAACAGTACATAATTAGATTCAATCAAATTGACACTTCCTGAATTATTGTTTTTTATAGCTTCTTTTTATTGCATATCAAACAAGAATATAAAAACTGCATTGTTTCAACATTTTATTTTTACTTTTTCTCTCTTCTTTAACACATGTGATGCACATGATGTGCTACTTGTCCTGTTGTCAAATAGTTTCTACTAAATTTCAATCTTGGTGAAATCTTGCCATCTGCTTTTAAAAGAGTAAAAAATTCCCATATAGTATAGTCAGAGAAGCCCCATTGATATACCATACTCACCTTCTATGCCATGTTTAAACCTCTTCAGTACATCTTCCACATTTACGCAATAGAATTCATCCATCTTCAGTGCGGGAATCACTTCATTCAGCAAAACATCTTTAATTTTCTGCAAGAGATTAACTCAGAGATTATTTTGTATGGGAGTTGATAATAATATAGAATGTAGTGTAGAGAACAGATACAGAATATTCTATTCTGTTCTGTATAGAATATTCTATTCTGTTCTGTTCTAGGAACGAAATGTTATCTAAGACGACTACTTTTTTCATTTTGGGGGGTTAATTTTCATGCTTATTTTATGTGAAATCTAAACGTTAACTTTTAGTGCACACTATATATATGTCATGTAAGGTAAGCCCAAGTTAGTTCTGGTATATGTGTCATAGCTGGGAAAAATCTGTGTTTGGTGAGATCGTAGTTTTTTACTCCTTTTTTTTCCAATGGGCAGAAAACGCAAAATGTCCCGGGCGGTTTTGCGATGACGTCAAAAAGTGACGTAAAAAATGGTGGCCATTTTTCTAAGAACTGAAAGATTTTATTTCATTGAAAATGAGAGACATATACTGTTTATAAATGAACTAGATTTACAGACCACAGAAATTGCATTCGTGCATGTACATTATTGATTTTAAACAGTGAGATGCGCTACAATATGTACCCGTTTACCTCTAAACAAGTTGCAAGTGTGTGTAGCCAGGGCCAGAAGAAATGTCAAGTCCCGGTACATACCGGCATCATGCAGTGCATGTTCAGCCAGGTCGGTGTTGGAATTTTATCGTGCAACCAAACATTTTTATGTAATTTCTTCCTTTTTATTCCCTAATAATATGATTTCTAGTAAATTCAATGTTTTGGATGGCAAATAATTTTGAATAAAAGTTGAAATCATCTATAAGGACGGATATGATATCAAATATTTCGGTACGATTCGGTAAAGTTTTACGTTATGCCGGTAATTTCGGTAAATGTCAGTTGCGAACGTTGGTTAGAACTTTGCTCCTAACTAATGATCGTTGTATAACTGCATAATCAACTGGATTTGATTGATTTTGAAAATGTGATGCTCCAATAGGTTGTTATAAGGGTGAACAACTCGCTTTGAGAGTTATTCGTAGAGTGGGTACTCTACACTACATTCTATCCCGTGATATCCTTCAGGTGTTGCATTCTAGTAACCAAAAGTGGTTTCGAAAGAAGTATGTGACATTAGTATCTAAAGATAGCACCTCTTATTCTAAGTTTACTTTGTTGTTAACGAAATAAACCCGATCAAAGTATAAACTCTAAACGGTTTGCAATATGTGCAATACAAATGATCTACATTTGTTATTTTTCTGGATGGTTACAAAATAGGCTGTAAAGCTGTCAAAAATTTAGTCTTGTGTTTCTTTACAAATCTATCTTGTCATTTTATTGGTTGAAGATAATTTATTTTAAAAAAAATGTGTCAGATGGTTCTTTCTCTGGTGTCTATCAAATCTATCAAATAAGGAATCCATTTTTAAAGGTTCATTTCAATTGTATGTTACATACATGTAAATGCCATTTCAATTAGCTGTTTTCATTTATTCCAAGATGAGTGTATACCCCAGTGTAACTGTGTTTAACCCTTTCCCAAACAATAACGACATTTGACGACTTTGTTGCAGATGATTTTAGAAAACATTGTGGGAAAAGAAGAAATTGCTTGTTCCTTTTCCCACAAGGTTTTCTGCTCTTTCTGAAGAATATTGTTCAATTTCATCACATTTTGAAATGTTGTCTGCAAACTCTTTCAATTTGGGACAGTCGAAAATTTGTTGTTTGGGAAAGGGTTAAACCCGTTTGTTAATCATTGTTTTTATCAAGTAAAATCATGTAAGTTTGTTCTTGTTTGTATCATGATAAGCACCTTATCAACAATTCTTCAGTTATGTAATGGCTTTCCTGAATGCACCAGTACTTAGTAAGAGCTTTGAAGTGACTTGCCAAAAATCACTCCCACAAACTCAGAGATTTCAGTGGGGCTCGAACCGGGAACCCAGAGTTCTAAGTCCGCCACCTTAACCACTGAGCCACGCAGGACGCTGGATAAACATTAAATCCAAAGATTAAATACGGGGAAACCCAGGAAAGCAAACCTCAAGAATATGCCCCTCCTCTATAACGGCTGGTATTCCTCTACTCTCCCATTTACCGTCTGTGACCTCCATACTGAAGTGGGCAAACATGCGATCCATCAGGAATGCTGGCTTCAGGTATGGACTGTTGTCAAGGTTGTAGGCACACTCGGGATGGTCCTGTAGCCAAGGACTGTTGTCTGCCGTGTGATTATACACCAAGTCCGTCAGAGACAACACACCCCACTCTGTGTTCATCTTCGTCACGAGTTTCTCAACATCATTAAAGTTGAAGTTCTGACCCTTTCTGATAAATACAGGGTTCAGTTTTAATTGGTCGGCTATAGAGTAAGCCGAGTTCGACTGGCCGAGAGTCTGGAGTGGGGTAAAATGGATCAGGTTGTAACCGGTTGCCTTCGACACGTATAATCTTCCCTCCCACTCGTCAAATGGGCCGAGACATTTTGTAAGGACGCTCTGGCATTGTAAACAGTCTAAAGTCAGCTCATCCCTGTCTTTACCGACAAACAGGGTCGGGTCCACCAGAAAATATCCTTCTCCATTTGGATTTTTAATGTTGTCACTGGAAATAAAAGATATATATATATATGTATATTATTTTTTAGGGTTTAGCACTATGCTAATTGTATTTTAATTCATTATATTCCTATCAGTGAAATACTGGAATTTCTCAGTGTATTATTTCCACTTATGTCACAGTGAATATTGTCACTAGTGATGATATCACTTTTGAAGGAACTACTTTCTTTAACCATTTGTTTGCATTAAAGTCATAGCCGCACTTTTTCACACGGCACTTTAATGTTTGAATTCTAAAATATATCCATACGCATGAATGACGTCATAGGTTGCAAAAATGACATCATGGGCATTATTAACTGCTTTGCTCCTCCCATTTTATGCTTTGCTCCTCCCATTTTATATTCCATTTGGTGTTTATGGGGATATTTTGGCAAATACACTTTATAAAGAGGAATAAAATGAATAGAATTATCAACTCCATTCGATAGATATAAAAAATATGTCACTTGAATGGGTTGTTATCATGTAGAAAAAACTCGTTCTTCGAACTCGTTTTTTCAACCTGATAACAACCCATTCTCGTGACATACTTTTGATATCAACTGAAAGGAGTTGATTATCCCCTATATATTACAGCTTTCCTGGATTTAACCAGGAGTAGACGGGGATGTGCTGTTTCCTTCCCAAACACACTCCCATCAAAATCTCAGTCCAGCTGGTGAGGTTTAAACCGAAGACCCCCGTGTAACTAGTCCTACACCTTAACCCTTTCACAAACAACAAATTTTCGACTGTCCCAAATTGAAAGTTTGCAGACGACATTCCAAAATGTGATAAAATAGGAAACTAATCTTCTGATAGGGCAAAAAACATTGTTGGAAAAGGATAAATTACTCGATATGAGCAATTTCTCCTTTTCCCACAATGTTTTCTTAAGTTGTATGCAACAAAGTGGTCAAATGTAGTTATTGTTTGGGAACGGGTTAAACACTGGGGCATGCACAAATCTTGGAAATAAATGAAAACAGCTAATTGAAAAGGCATTTACATGTATGTAACATACAACTGAAATGAACCTTTGAAAATGAATTCCTTGGACCAAAGCACAAAAGACTTTGAATTAGAAACAATGAAAGAAGATGGTTCTTGAAACAATTCATTGTATAGTCTGTCAGCTGTAAATAACTAAATGTCAGGTTCCCAACCACTGAAAATGGTTGTTAAAGCAAATCTAAGATTACATGATGTGTATTAAAATACCAAAATGTAAGCAGTGCAAGTCTGCCAATCTCTGCATAAAAAGTTCTTTGAATACAGAAAAGTATTCTTTTAGATCCAAGGCAGACACCTTAAATATTATCTAAGATGAGAAAAACTTAATATAGCATTTCAGATACATAACATAACACCTTCCCCAATAGGGGACAGTAGTCCAGGGGAAGACCTATAATACGTTTTCATTCATTGCAAAAATTTGTCATGCATCCATGAGGCAGAATCAAAGAGCTGGTTTTACACTCAATGTAATTGAATTAGTTTTAAATAACAAATGCCCTCTTTTAGTATTATATGATTCGTCTCTCTTAGGGGGGGAAAAAGGTAACCATCAATCAAAAAACTAAAACAAATCTTTTTTTTGCAGTGATTTTCTTCTTAATTAAATCAATGGTCTTTTTTACCAAAACTTAAAAATCAATGGGTTTTTAAATAGAAAAATGATTAAAATGAATGAAAGTAATGAGATTTTGGTAAATTTTTACGAGATTTTTTGGCACAAAAACTATCACTGTATTGGCCTTGTCACAATGAGCATTTTCTCACTTTGATATAATCTTGTTTTTATATTGTCATCAACCGATGCATTGGAACAAATACGCATGGGACAAGGACCTAATCTAGACCACTGCTTACCTTCCATCAACAGTAAAGAAGTAGTTAAATGAACCCGCAATCTGTATCTTCAGAGACGCGTACACATCATGACTGTCACTTTTGGAACCACTTCCACTTTTCCACTCAAGCTCGTAGTATGTGGATCTCTCGAAGATGGCCTCTTTCTTTGGTGGGTGGTTGCAGAATACACGAACATTACTAGCATGGAGGGAAGGTCCGAGGACAAACCTTAAGTACCAACCTACAAAGGAATAGATTGACAAATCATTTCATAATTAAAGTAGGCAGATAATCACTTTCTATAAATGTAAAGATAAGATGATATTTAGTCTTATGTATTTACTTTATCCTGTCACTGGGGCAATTAACAGACTGACAACAGGGTGCCATATAATATTTTCAAAACCGTCACTAGATCACCTAAATACTGTGTTTACCTGTCAGTATTCATTTTCTGTTCTGTTTCTCTTTCTTTCGTATTTCATTTTCACTTTTTATTTATTTGAATCCATATCTACAGGAAAAATACAACAGATGATTGGTGTCTTTGATTGGGAAAGGTGTTCGACTTACCTTTCTCTAGCCGAAACAGGGAATGTTGAAGATTCTCTGATTTATTAAGGGTCAAAACCCTTACTTGACATTGGGCCATTCTGAAATAGAACAAATCAAAAAAGCATATGTCTAAAACTGCAAATAACCTCTTTGCTTAAATCTATTTCCCCATATTGGTATAAATGTGACTTGTCAAAATTGATACAATCAGCAGAAAACAAAATTTTTCACTGAAAAAATGAAAATTCATTTTCTTTATAATGTTTGGTAAAAAAATTGTAATTCATGAATATGCACAACTTTTTTTTTTATCTTAACTTAACCCTAGTCAAACTAATTTGACACAATCGGGAAATATTGAGAAATAGTTGCATCCGGCAATCTCCTCTCAAATCAATTCATACACATAACATGTCAGTATTCCTCATATTAACTTTGTAAGACTGGTTTAATAAACACTAGGTGATGATTTTCTGCTACAGATAAACTTCCTTTGCACATGTGCACTGGAATGTTGAGAAAAAAAAGCATTTCTTTAATTATTTAACGGCGATAAGATCTTATGAATTGACTTTAAATTGCCATTTTGTGCTTCAAAATAAAAAATCTGAAATTTGTAAAGTCCAACACTATTTTGATCTATCGAAATTTTGACGTTAGATTGCCCCATTAGTAAATGAAAGGCATTCTTCAAATTATTTGACTTCCACTGGACAGCTGTCTTCCAACATTCAATTTTTTTTTCAGATTTAAAGTGTATGAACATGTAACCTGTCACCTGGATATAATTCATACAATGCTGAAAACAGTTAAAAACCTTGATCCAATCAAACAATGACAAATTTCAAATAGGCACCCATTAACCATATGCAATATTTCAAAAAATTAAATTTCAGCATACATGCACATTTCTTTTTTTATTTTTATACTACATCCATATATTTGCACTAATGCAAAGAACATGTAAAAGTCTTGTGAAAAAGAGAGTGTGTCAGTGTCATTGCAAACTTGACGTTGAAGCCTTCAATGTAAATCATAACAATACAGAGAAATTCGAAATTGACATTCTTCAAACCTGGTTTTGGAAAATTAATCACACTGCATTCAATTCTAAAACATTCACAAATCGTTGCAATACCGATGTGTTAAGTGATCACCTGATGTTTTAAGTTTGGTGCGTTAGCTTCCAACACTATCCATTACCATGAAGCTGCAAGCGACCTTGACCGTTATCTACAATGAAGGTGAAGTGGAAGGTTGAGGAATTCTGCAGACGATGCGTTTGTTCGAAGTTTTTAGCCTGACAAAGATAAAGTAAACACTCTTCCTAAAACTTAACATTTATGAACATATAGTGAAGAAACGGTGAATCAATGCAAATAGTTTGTGTTGCACAATATCTTGCATCAAGTATGAATATAGACTGACAAAAAAGCAAAGAATTGACAGCGAAATGTCAAATTTTTTGTTGTTGTCGTTCTTGATTGTTGTTGTTATTGTTATCAAAGAAAAAGGCGTCCATTATTTTTTCGAGAGCGTACAGTTTACTAACCACAATAGATTACTGGAAATAAAGATTGTTGTAAAATGATATTAAAGCACGAAAAGCGTGTTCTTGTAGTTATTTAAAAGTTTGTCAGTAATTGTTCTATCCAGAGACAACACTATTATTTCAATGTTATCGATCCTCTGTTCTATCCGTTAACCCTTTACCAAACGCCAGATATTTGACTGTGCGAAATTGAAAGAGTTTGCAGACGACGTTTCAAAATGTGATGAAATTGAAAATTAATCTTCTGATAGGATAGATAACATTGTGGGAAAAGGAGAAATTGCTTGTTCAGAGCAATGTCTGCTTTCCCACCACGTTTTTCAGATTCGCCTGCCAAAAAATTGTCAATTATCGGTACTGTTTGGCAATGGGTTAAAGGCCTACATTTAAAGGCCTATTAAAGGAGATTAATGCTACCTATATCAAACTATATTGTTTGGTAACCTTTTTGACAGATTCAAATAGTTTTCACCAGAAAACACCATCAGCATAACTTAAATGTGAAAGTAAACCAGAAATAACCCGGATTAGCTAGTTTTATATTTCAGATTTCCTGATTTTTCACCTCTGACCTTGACAGTTGATACCCACACATGTTTGAACCGACCAATTACAAATTCGTTATTTTGAATATGTAAACAAACAGGTTGTTGATAAACATGATTGAATTGGAGAAAACTATATTTCAAGCAAAAAATAACTTATTCTAAATGAGTCTATTTAATAGGGTCGCAATGCATTCCTAAACTAATACTCATGACTTTTATGAACATAATAAAAGAACTCCATATATTTTTTAGTAATGTATTTGCACTCCTCTCCTTTGATGGGCCTTTAAGCTTAATGGACACACATTCTCTATGTATTAGGATGATCGAGGCGTCAGTCTGTACGTCTTAAATATAATATATCCAAGTAAGTTCTCAACCCAAACCAGATACAAAACCATGGGTATATAATTTTGACTGCCGTAAAGGTCCTTTTTCACAAATGTGAGGTAATGTGTTAGTAAGAAATCAATTCGTTAAAACTGCACAATAAAGTTGTTAGTCCCTGTCATAAGATATGCACTGAAGAATTGTCATTAGCAACAAACTTAGATTGTTATAATTTCTGAAGTGTGTGTACAGTGATTCAACATGAATTCTAATCCAAAAGCGTGAAATCGCTTTTTTATCTCACGCATATAAAAGGTCCATGCTTAGATAAATCGGCGCTTTCTGAATTAATTATGATCTCAATATTTATTTTTAATGTGAATTAAAAAACAAAAGGCCTACAGACACGGTTTTATTTCCACGATATTTTATTTTGAGTTCTTTATTTACTCTTATTTGGTGAAAAAGCACCTTTAAATATCCATTAACGAAAACCGGCAGATAAAACCTGCACAGGTTACAACCTTAGGGTATCGATTTCGTACTTGCTTGCTTCACGTCAACGTTTGATCAATGAGAGAGAGAAACATCATGTGTACGTGTGTTAAACGTCGAAATGAACATTGGCAATGCCTTGTGGCGAATTAAGTTTCCTTTCTTTTTTAGCAATGCACTTTGGGTCGAAATACTAAGAAGCCGGTGCCTGCACGTATAGAAGCAATGGAACGCAATTTTTAGATCAACTCTGATTGGTGTGCGCAGCGATCACGTGATTACGCGACGGAAAATAAAACTTTTATCTATGTCTCTGACGGCGCCCTGCTATCGTTAACCCTTTCCCAAACAACAAATTTTCGACTGTCCCAAATTGAAAGAGTTTGCAGACGACATTTCAAAATGTGATGAAATGAAAAAATAATCTTCTGATAGGGCAGAAAACATTGTGGGTAAAGGAGAAATTGCCCATTACGAGCAATTTCTCTTTTTCCAACAATGTTTTCTAAAGTCGTCTGCAACAAAGTGGTCAAATGTCGTTATTGTTTGGGAAAGGGTTAAACGGTAATGCCATTCTGTAAATACAGCCGGACGTTTTACAAACAGAAAAATATTTAAGCATGCAACACATTCCAGTTTGCAATTTTTAGAGCATTCTATTTATGTGTTGTATATAAATACAAGCGTCACAGTAATATTACCAGGGTTTATCTCAAACTGAGCGCCTGTTAACATGGCCGTTTTCTTTGTCAAAACGTTTTATTTGCTGTTGATAATAACAACGAATAAGTTCGCAAAACAAATTATTAGCAATTTGCTGCTGTCAGTGAATGCGTCAGTAGAATCACTTTTTTTTTGTGAACTGGAATTGATAAACCCTTTTGGTTGATAATCTTTAGGGACACATCCCTAAGGATAAAACCAATCTGAACACATCGGGTTTACCAAATGAAAATACCTCTGAAATAATAGGGATGACGCCATATTGGTTCCCAGCGAAATGACGTCACTTCACTTTCATGTTTAAAAATAGATCTTAAATGTTAAATCTAAAAAGTCGTTAACTTTGATTGAGGAAACAACTTTACATGTCACAACCACAATTTTGCCATTTGGTATGAGTAACTGATAAATAGATTATTTAAAAGGATGTCCAACCCTTCCATACACATTGAACTACTTAACCTGCACGCTTAGAAAATGTGTTAATTGCCGGATGCCGATTTACCCGAAAAATCGTAACCCTACACTTATATCCGAGGTGTATTTCACAGCTCACGGAAATACCCGAGTAGTTCCGATTGGGATAAAACATGATTAAATATATAATCAATGGGGGCATGTAAGATAAACACTATTTTCGAGTGTTCATATGAAATACCATTAAGGGAACAAGATCTGTTACTTCCTAGATGCTATTACGCTTTATGTATCTAAAACACAAATACATCTTTTGGGTTGGCGACACCCGTTCTTTACAAAGACATTAAGTAATTCTCTTTCCCGGTCTCGCACCAAAAATGCAAAGGGTAGAACATTCAACCTTGTCTCGGACTGACCTTATCTACGCATCTACTGTTACTGACTTCGGAAAATTTAATCTTTTTTCCCCAATGGAAAGGCTACTTATATAATGCAAACATCTCACGGCCCCTCGATACGGATATCACTATAAAATCGTCGGTCGCTAGCAATGTCACCTAAATATGATTTTTAAAAGTTTGTGATTCGACAGAACACGTGTCGGCTTCAAAAATACAGAACATGAACTTACTGTATATTCAGAGTAGAGAGCAATGGTGCTGTTTCTAAATAAAGCGATTTGTATATTGAATCCAAACTTGAATGTAAACTTCTACTTCTACGTTGATACGTTTTTCTGTCATATTTGACCATTACATAACGGTGCGTTTAAGAAAACGATTAAAGACAAAGTAAAATGATAGAAAAGTTAGAAGAATAGCGGACAAGATAATCTTGCCAATAGTCAAATAAAAGATAAATAGAAAGGTTTTCCAGGCTCTTTTCGCACCATCAGATACTAATACTATTCTAAAAACTAAAAAAAATGACTTAAAAGCAAAATGCATTGAACATATCCATGATCAGGGGATTTACACCGGTTTCAAAATTGATATCCGGTCCTTTTTGGAAATGATTAAGATATGACACAGGATGTCTGTGTAAATTGCAAATTAGTACACATTTCTTCCATTCTAGAGTATGTATGGCACCTTTTTTCCAAATATAATAGTTTGTGTATACGGTAACAAACCGTGCGAATAAATCTCTAAATGTCAAAATCACGACCGATCGCTCTGTCGTCCAAGTAACCTGCCGTCATGACTATAAACATATGTGAATGTGCTTTATACATATTACAATGTGTTAGCTTCTCATATTTGCATAGATGTCCCCCTCCAAAAGAAACTCGTCCCAAGTCTTGGCGTATGTACAATACATGGGCACGGCATGATGGCTTTGTCCCTCTGCTGCCACTGACGAAACGCGTCGAGTAAAGAGACCTCTCGGAGACAGTCACACCCGATCTGTGACAAACACTGTCATTCACTGATCGGCTTTGCTGTCTTTAAAGATACACAAATGTTCTCTTTGAACTGCGTTATATTGGGATAATGGGTTGGTTAGGCTTTCAGATTTGCATAAACTTTCCACGACCGTTACATACCCATTGATATCCGCAGGTACCACGTCACTTTGAAGCGCCATTGGCGATCCATTTCTAAGACCGTTCATAATACTTTTCATTATGAAACAACGCTATTTATGATAAAGATGAAATTAAAGAATCTATTTAACGAGTTTTCATTATCTATCTTGCTCATTAGAGATAACAAAAATCAAACAGAATTTATTTAGTTTCGTGGAAGTTTTCTGAATTAGAATTTTGAAACACCACATAACTCATCATTTTCAAAAGTCAGGTATAATGATAAACGTAAAAAACAACACCGGGTCCTTTTCATGTTTCCTTCGCCCATTATAGTTAGCGACATTCTAACGGAATGTATATGTCACACACTACTAATACAGTTTATTTTCTGTTGATAGTATCAAAACAGAAATAAAATGTTGACAAGAGAACAAAATTTCAAATCGACTTAAAAGCCTATAAAAGGCCAAAATCTTAAGTATAACATTGAATTTGGACATGCACATGTAGTAGGCATTCAATAAAGATTTACTTCCGATCAAATCCAAAATTTCACTGAATGAATGAAGCTTTTTTTCATTCTGAGTTCATTGTTGAACCCCTTATAGTGCTAGAACCGACTTCATGTTCATGCAAACAGGTTAGATCCAGGCCAGCCGCGAAGTAAATTGGCGGCTAACCTGTGATCTAACCTGTTTGCTACCATGACTATCTTTCCTCATCAAAATTAAGCAAATATTTAAAGCCATACTTGCGCTCATTTACACTTAATTTGTTTAAGTTCTAGAATATTGAAAATTAACTCAAAATTAATTTAAATTTCCCTTTATAGAGGAGTTGAGACTCTTTTAAGCGAATGAATACTATAAGGTTTGTTTACAATTAGCTATAAAACAAGGTCAGCAAAGAAACTTTGGGAACCAATAAACCTTATTAAATAGACTCATTTAAAATAAGTTATTTTGTTCTTGAAATATAGTTGTCTCCAATTGAATCATGTTTATCAACAACCTGTTTCTTTACATATCCAAAATAACGAATTCTCATTGGTCGGTTCAAAAATGTGTGTATCAACTGTCAAGCTCAGAGGTGAAGAATCAGGAAATGTGAATTATAAAACTTGCTAATCTGGGTTATTTCTAGTTTACTTTCTCATTTAAGTTGTGCTGATGGTGTTTTCTGGTGAAAACTATTTGAATCTGTCCAAAAGTTTACCAAATAACATAGTTTAATATAGCATTAATCTCCTCTGATGGGCCTTTAAGGTGTTTATCTATTTACATCGGTTCGTAATCGATTAAGACCTCTGGTAAAACGCCACCCTGTTGAACTCCATCCACAGTATAAGGTCCCAAAATATGGAAGACAATGAGAAGTCCTAACAGAGGTTTGCGACCTTGTCGTTCAGTTCATGTGAATAGTTTTATGTATCAGCAAAGTATTTTTGAAACATGCATCCACATCTTGTTTTGGAACAAATACATCAAGTTTCGTGCAAGTTGAATAAGTATGGCTGGCGTGGAAATCCTTCGTAAAAATAACAATATTAAACGAGAGTCACCAAACCTCGCAAATTGTTTTGTACCAGTAAGGTGGTTGTGGCACATGTGCCCATAGTGTATTAGGGATAAAATGCATCCAATTCCAGGCAAGCTGACATGGCAAGAACGAACGTTAACTTTTGCAAGGTAAATGTGTCGTTACACGAACATCAAAAATCAAGAGTCGCCAAACCACTCAAAGTTTTTTTAATCAGCAAGGGCAGGGTGATTTTGGAACATTTGTTCACAGTCTATTTGGAAATCAAGTATACCCAATTCCATGCAGGTTGACAGGGCAAGTATCAATGTTAGATTTTACAAGAAAGGAAATAGTTTGTAAAACGAATATAGTGAAACAGAAGCGTCATAAAACCTCGCTAAGTTTTTTTTTTCAGCAGGGTGGTTTTGAATCATTTGTCCACAGTTTATTTCGGATCAAATATCTCATTGCATGCATGGTTACAATGCAAGAGTAATCGTTTGTTTTACAACGGAAAGTGGTCGTCAAATTAACACCAACAATCAAAAGAGTCATACACCTCCCAATATATAATAAATTACTTGATGTCTGTCCGTTTAATACGATTGGCAGCAAGGGAAATAAGCGATCATAAAACGATTAGAATCTTTTGATTTTTCAAAGGAAAGGTACCTAAATAATGCAAATTTTGATAAGATACTTTGGTAATGATATTAATGAAGGAATCCCAAGTGGAAAGATCCGGTCACCTCGATGTTAAAGACCAAGTTGTGACAGAAAGTGTGTCAATATTACGTATCAAACCACGTAACCTATCAAGAGAGCCAGAGAGCAACATAAATATCAATAGAGAATCAACGGTTTACGACAAAGGATATCTGTATAGCTATCCTTTTTAAGCTGGTAATTTCCTTTTTAGTTTTTGTGCATGTCATCTTGACAGTGTCAATGACCCTTCAGTGACACTGCCTTCCACTGATTAAAAATCCCGAGTACAACCTTTTTCGAAGTGAGACAGCTTGATTTCTTCGTGTTCCATTATTCCAATAAAACATATGTTACCGTGATTTAAACCTATCTATATCATTGTTTCCATTAATTTTCAGAATTAATCGATCTCCAAATATCAAAGGATTCATTACAATGTCATATATTTACAGTAAGTAATGTGTTCGATGGTACATGTATGCTCATCTTCCTTAGAGATCATATAAGGCTATGTTGTTCTAGGTAACGGCAATGCCATTACGAGTCGTGAAAAAGCTAGTTCCAGGACAACAAAAAGCAGACAGAGAAGTAGCGACGTAACTGAAAAATGTTTTGGAAACGGTTCAACATTATAAACAAATCACCCTGTCTATGCCTTAAGGCCTGCCAGACTGATACATGCACGGGGCTGCACAAACCACCCTGACTTATGCATTAATGACTGCCAGTCTAATAAATGTATGGTTCTTCACTTTTCATTGGTTTATAGGGGGTACATTTCCACTCGCTATTGGTTTAATTTGATAGAAGGCGTGACACTGTTGACATTTCATTACGCCTCATTAGTCATCGCCACATACTTACTAAAAATTACAGTCCCACCAGCCAGTTTCGTAGCACAAGTGACTACCAAATTAAGTTGTGCATGTGTTTCAAACAGGTATGCACTATGGATTAAGAGGTTTTGATTGTTAACGAATTGTTACAAAAAACAAAATAGACCACTCGAACACGTTGTTATTTTATCAATAGTTCGCAAATGCAAAATATTTCGAAGTATGTTGCCGTGTTAATCTCCGATCTTTCTGTAAACAATGTAAAGCAGAAATTTCAAATTATCGTTTATAGAAATTTTCCGGAATAACTTTTAATGTACTGAGATTGTATATTACTTAACATTAAGAATGATTAATTGCTTAACACTGCTTGACACGTGGGATTTACAAGATCCTGTAATTACGGATCTATTTCAATAATGTATCAAAGAGGATGGATAAAGACATCAAACTGAGGACAAATTGAACGTAAATAAAGCCAGTTCTAAATATATTAAATTAGGCTTTATATCCAATTCAAAATATGTTTATTTCACCTTTCTTTTCAACAAATTCCTCTACAAAAGTGTAAATAGATTTGAAAGTAGACACTCGGTGGATTTGTATAAAAATTTCAGGAAAAGCATACGTTGCTATAAACATGATATTTTAAACTGTTATAACAAATTCATAAGACGTGATTATACGTTGCCACTTATATGTCTTTATAAGAGATTTGCAAATGAACATTGACATTGGGCGTTTGGGCTTTGATGAGAAATCCTTGAAAAATATCACTTTGTTATACGGCTACGGTTATGAAATAATTGATAGAAAGGTACATGTACTCCATTTTACAGTTTAACTATCATACCAAACAATTTTCTGAACGATTTGGCGTTAAAATGGAAACAACTGTTGATATTAAACGCAACGACGTCGGGGACAAAAGTATAGCAACCGACGAGAAAAAAGCGTATGTGAAAGAAAATGAAGCATTTGGCAACGATGTCAACGCTAGCAACCAGGAAAAGAAAATCGATAATGTGCTGAAGGACTTGTTGGAAAATACAACAATTCATGGATTACCGAAAATATCATCATCAAAGCTGATTGCGGTGAAGGTGCTCTGGTGTTGCCTTTTCGTAGTTGCCTTTGTGCTGTTTGTTATACAGTTGAATGGGCTTGTTGAGTAAGTAAATCATTGTATATGATTTAGAATGCAATAATATAGTTAATACTATCACTCCTTTTTAATGATATGCCAGAGTGTAGCAATGTGTATGTGTTAAAGACAGTATATTAAAGTAAGTAAAACATGAACATCCTGAAAACTGACTGGCAATACAACTATTCTTTATGGGCTCATATCCATATCACCACTTTATCAATAGTGACATGCTTTAGTCAAACAAATGCAGCAATCGATTGCTTCTAAACAAAGAAATAAGGGATAAACACTTTAAAACCGCTTAAAAATAGCATAACCACTTTATCATTTATATCACCGACAGCATTTAAAACAGTCCATTTTCAAACGTATATCCGATGTCAAACAAATACTAACAAAATATATGCTAAGACTATATTTAGGCTTTTCAGCGACGATAATTTTCTATGAAGGTTTTAGCGTTCCTGTTTTTAGCAAAATATCTGTAAAAAGATGAAGATAAATAACATCTTTTTAGTTGAAGTGCGCCACGTTCTAAACTGGGGATGACAAATGTTTATTTTACTTAAGGATATTTTGTGACTCAGGTCCGACATGGTCCTCCTCGTCAGGTTCTCGCTCTTGTACGCGACTTGTGCGACTTCCGGTCTTGCATGTAATTGCACGTTTATAATTGTAATTTAGTTCTTGGTCAGCCCAGAATCGAGTCTATTTTTAAAAGAATCGTTTTTTTAAGGTGACCACAGACTCTGGGAGACTATAAGTTTGTAGATCTTTCAGTAAAACTGCTTTTCCTTATACATGTATCTAATATTGGTCTTTGAGCAAATATTTTTGTGGTGTTGTCTCTTGCTGTGTCTCATGTTGAATGGTCCTTCCTCCATTTGATAAAATTTGTGAATTCTCTGTCATTTTGTACATCTCGATACCTCCGTATCTTCTAAATTTTAGCGTTGGTAGCTTGGGTTTATTTGGTCTTTCTTCATAATTAAGGCTCTTTAATGAAGGTATCTATTTGGTAGCTCGCCTTGTACCCATTCTATTAAATCCGAAAAAAAATAATCCGAAAATGGGCACCAGACCGAACTTGCGTATTCTAGATGAGATCTTACTAAAGTTTTGTAGAGATGTGAAAAAATTTCATTACATCAAGATGTTGGAAGCTTCTTCCTAAGGTTCTTCCTATAACTGAAAACATGGAGTTTGCCCTTTTTCACTCTCTTACTGATATGTCCTTCGAAATTGGGATTGTCGTCAATAATTACTCCAATGTCTTTTTCCTGGTGTACTTGTTCTAAAATATTACCCATTAGTTTATAATTGTGTTCAGGTGGTGGATCATGTAAACCTAATTGTATAGATTTGCATTTTCCGGTTGGAACTTAAAAAGCTATGCGTGACTCCAGCCTGTCAATTTTGTTAGGTCTCTTTGGAGTACATCCCGGTCATTTTGGTCACTAATAAGCTTAAATATTTTCATGTCGTCTGCAAATAGGTAAACTGACGAGTTAACAGTGTCTGGTAAGTCATTGATATATATGACAAATATACTGGTCCAATTACAGAACCCTGCGGTATCCCGGATGTTACTTCATGCCATTTAGAATTAGAATTATCTGTTGTCACTTATTGTTTCCTATTACTAAAAACGTGTTTAATCCAGCGGATTGTTTCGTCACCGATTTTGGATGCCTCTAGTTTTTTATGGACCTTTGGTCGGGGATCGTGTCAAAGGCCTTCTGATAGTCCATATATACACAGTCTATCCCTTGTCCCTTGTCTATGACCTCTGTCCATTCCTCTAGCACTCTAATCAGTTGTAGTGATGTGGATTTTCCGGATTAGAAACCAAATTGTTTTTGGTGAATAGTTTGTTTATGATGAAGTGGTCCAATATGTAATCCCTCACTATTCTTTCCATTATCTTTCATATTATTGTTGTTAGGACGACGGGTCTGTATAATTGATGGCCAGTGCTTTGTTGCCTTTCTTTTAGATAACGCTTATTCGGGCTTCCTTTCAGTCTTTTGCGACTTTGTTGTCTTCGAGGGATTTGTTGAATATGAAGTTAGGGGGTTTTACCGATTCTTGTCTTAGTTTTAAGAAGCATTGGATGCATGTCATCGAGTCCAGGTGATTTTTCAGTTTTTAGTGAACTTAAATGTTAAAGTATTGTCTCCTCTGAGCTTTTAATTTTTTGCCAAATGTTGTGTGTTTCTCTATGTTCTAATTCAGATACTTTGTCACTTGGTTCCTTTGTAAATATGCTGCTGAAATATGTTCCTAGAATATTTCTCCTCATCACTTTCCACCTTGATTAAGTTTTGATCTATCGGGTCGTTACAAAGGTCACCAATGTTATGTCTAGTTTTGCTATTCAAGTTATACTGCCAAAGTCTTTTAGGGTTAGACTTGGTTTTATGAGCCAAGTTCTCCTCATATTTTTGTTTGTTTGCCTAACCAATTTTGTCATCGTATTTCTTGTTGTATTGTGACGTTTCCTTACTTCAGGGTCTTTTGTTTGATTGATATCCATGCCAATTTCGTTTTATCTTTTACTAGTATTTAGTTTACCGTTTCTGTATTAGGCGGGATTTTATCATTTTTATTTGATGTTTTGGTTGTAAGTACAAATTCATCTTCAACTTCCTTAATTGTCTTTATGAAGCTCCCCAATGTTTTATTTATATCTCTGTGTTGTAGTTTTTGTTCCAGTTGATACCTTCAAGTGTTCTGGGTAGTTGGCTTTTCTGTAGTTTATTTTCTTGTTTTGGTGTTTGTATCTTCAGAATGCTGCATATGTACTTGGATAGTAGGATGCGTTGATTGCAGATTGCCTAAAGGACTTTGGTATTCGATTTCCTCAATTGATATGGTGGATATTATCAGATTAAGGCTACTGGGCTCGATTTTCCCTCTCCATCTTGTAGGCTTATTTACATGTTGGGAAAGGAAGTTATCCTGTAGGTTGTCTAGAAAACATTGTTCTTCGGTTTGGTCTCCTTTGACCATGATTAAGTTCCAGTCTATATTTGGATAATCAAAATCCCCCATTATGAGTAGATGTGTTCGCTTCATATTAGATGCTTCACCTATTGGTTTTCTCAGCTGCCCTGTCGGAAGGAGATCTATATATCAGGACTACAAGACGGTATTCATTGTTGTTTGTACTTATCTTAATAAAAAAGAATTTTGTTTCCAGAGACATTTCTTCAGCTTTAATTTCGTTATTCACATACATGGATTTTTTTTTTAAATCCATTTTACATGCATTCACTGTAGCTGAAATAGAGATACGAATGTTGAGTTTGACTGACAAAAGGAAAGAAAACATGATGTCTTACTAATACGGCAAGGGCCACACAAACTTCATAATTCCAAACCATTACTTTGCTGATAAACTTGTTTGACCAATCGCTGCCTCCCTGTCATAGCCAAACGATAGATAGTATGTGTGCACTGATTTCTTAGACAAGGCTCGTAATTCCATTACTTTTTTTCAAATTCAGGGAATACAACTCAAACCCTAAACAAACGACTATTACGCTGAAATCTGGTACGGTGAAGTTTCCAGCCATTACGATTTGCAACATGAATGTCCTTAAGAGTTCAACTGTAAGCCTACATGAACAACTCAGCGAACTGATCGACTCATTTCGGGTATGTTTATCAAACTTATAAACGTGATATTAATATGTTCAACCTCTAATCGAGTACATGTATATTTATCTACTTTCTGCAAGGGTTTACATAGTTGTTCGAAAAAAAAATCTTGCCATGTATTCAATTTTTCGAGACACATATCGGAATGATTTCAAAAGGACCAGACTTATATCCGAATACAACTTATAATTGTGTGTTGGTGTTGGAATACAGACTACGCCCTTATAATCTGTAATATTTGGTCGATTGTCTCAAATTTATGGTATAAAATGCCATAGATTCTGGGCTTTACATAGCAAGACCAAAATTGACAACGTAGGCGCCAAGCTTGAAACAATGTTATTTTATGTGAAAGCTATCCTGTGGTTAGCTTTGTAAAGACTACACGGTATATTTGCTTGCTAAATATAAATAGATTCACTCAAGTATGTTTAAACATTAAGGGTCTCAATGCTAAATACGTTTGATGGTAAACTAAAAATTACAAATACGACAGACAATATGCGTAGTGCATAAAACCTTTTTACATTGTTGTCTAAATTGAACTTTATTTCGTTTATGATACAATAAATTCAGTGGTCCGGTCCCAACACTCAAGTGCTTGCATCAAAGGTAATACTATGCATTTTGTGTCGGGTCATGTCGGGTTATTTCGGATAATGTTAGCATATCTCAACACTCCTGATTAACATTCATTTTATTCCAGAACAACAAACAAACAAACAAGCTGAAATCGGTACGTTTAAATCCATACGAAACTGACATATTCGAGTACATACTGAACGGTTACTCTATACCTGACCGGTTTTGGGGGATGAATTTTCCAAGGTACAGCTACTGGGGAATGGTCGATTACCTACGAGGTCTTTACCATGAAAACTACCCTGAATTAAACAAGACGACCACAGAGTCACGGCTACTTTCAAGGAACGAACTGTTTATGATACTTGGTGAAGAGATGACGACAACGACATCGACTTCCACAACGACGCAATCTACAACTTCTACCACTACAGGATACACAGATGATACGTTGTCTTCCGCCACTACAGAATCCACAGATGGGATTATTACTTCAACCACTACGGAATCCACAGATGGGATTATTACTTCTGCAACTACGGAATCCACAGATGAGACTGCAACTTCCAAAGCTACGGAATCTTCAACTTCTCCCACTTCGGGATCCACGGATGAGACATTGCCTTCTACTATTACAGAATCCACGGATGGGAGTTCTACCACTTTGGAACTAACAGATGGCACCACAACTTCCACGACTACGAAACCCACAGGTGGGCCTACATCATCTACCATTACGGGTTCTACAGTTAAGGATTTAACATTTGCAACTACAAAATCGTCAAATGGGACAACAACTTCCATAACTACGGATGAGGCTGCAAATGTCAATGCTACCGAGACAACAAATGAACCCGCAAGTGACATTCCAACATCTACAGAGACGGGAACACAATCTTCAGAATCTTCAACATCCGCCAGCTTTAACAAACCTGTTACACAAGAGCCGGTGGCTAGTTCATCTCTCAAATACTCAGCAGGATTAAATGAAAGCACTGATGGAGACGTGAAGAGTTCTGCAGATGAGCTAACAGTCCCTCTAAGAAAGCTACTTCGGCGAAAGAGACCGTCGGTCCAAGACTATTTCAAAGGCATCTTAGATGGACCGGGTTTTGATGAAGCTCTGCTGCGTTGGACGACGGTACATACCCTTGCTAATGGAATCATCCGTCAACAACCGAGGTACTGTGCTAAAATGTTTATCCCATTTCATGGTGTAATTAAATCAATATAAAGTTCAAAAGAAATGTTGTAAAGTTACATCTAGGCCATAAAGCGTGCATACATGAAAAGAGCGCCTCATTTTCTTCATGCTTTCATAAGAAAAATAATAACACTCAATAATCAGATCTTGGCCAGTAGATACGTTTCCATAATTCCTCGGCCATTTTCGTCAGTTTACGTACGATGACCATCCGTTGACACGGTTTTTATCCCCAACTGCATCGAAAGACACTCATATCTTCCCCTATCTACATTTAACTTCAATAGGAAAAGACAAAACAACGCCGATTATAAGGAAATGCCGAGGTTTAATTTAACTTGGTGATCAATATTTGTATGAATAAACACCTTTTTAAATGAGCAATTGCGTAAGACTGTCCATATTCTGAAAGTGATACGTGTATCACATTCGACATGGAAAGTAACCAATTTAAAGATGTACATGCATAAATTTAATACAAATTTATGTTTCAGTGATTTCCGATACCGCCTCGGACATCACATTGAGGATTTGATGGTTTCCTCTTCATACACAGGACTGCATGAAGAGATGAAGTAAGTTTTAAAAAAAACAAAACAGAAAACAGAAATCTAATTTGTATGTTGTCACTATGTCTTAGGGGTTTCAGTGCAAATCTGCTGTTTATAGATGAACAACTTTGTGCTGCTTTCGAAAAAAGGTATTTTTCGAAAGCGCAGTTGTGTTTTCTGAGTTCTGCATGGCCCAGTGATTATGCTGGTGGACTTTTGAATCGTGTGTTCCAGATTGGTTCCAAACCAGTGTGGTAGGTCTTACGGGGTCGCCATAATGACACATTCAAGCCTCAGTCTTGCACTGTTGAATATCAACATTATAGCAAAATGATTGAGGTTACATTTGAAAATTTCTCTGGGCAACATCTCGAGGAAAACAGTTACTCCTTTTACCACCATTACTATAATTATTATTTCTGTGAACAGAGACTGAACGATAGTCTGTTTTTCGAACATCTGGACATTTTACGATTTCCAATGAGGCAACAGTTTAAACAATATAGACCAAAACGAAGCGAGTAAATCCGGCCTACATTCCTAGTTCCAAGAAGGTATTAGTCCGTACAGTAAAGGCGGATGTTTCATGAGTAATTGGGGTC
The DNA here is from genome assembly GCA_947846245.1 of Cerastoderma edule. Taxonomy (NCBI): domain Eukaryota; kingdom Metazoa; phylum Mollusca; class Bivalvia; order Cardiida; family Cardiidae; genus Cerastoderma; species Cerastoderma edule. The sequence goes on from OX401405.1 coordinate 43,498,397, forward strand.
AGACCGCTGTTTGTGTATCGATAAAGTACCGTCCCTCAAAAAGTGGTATGTAAATTCAATGGACTAAGGTGCTGACGCACCCTTAGTCTAAAAACCATTGTTGACATTATTTCTATCGAAACTCGGTGGTCATGTGTCTTCGTTCTTGGTTTTGTATCACCAGTATTGGACACAATTTCCAAGCCTCTGACATATTTGAAACATGAACAGTAATTAGTCGTGAAAGACAAATAAATCTATTGACTATTTGAATCCCGGAAAGAAATTTGACCAAGCCGGGACTCAAACCGGAGATAAATGCTATGAAAGTGATATAAGCACGCCGCATTTATTTGTTTTCAGTTACACAAGGCACTGGATTCAAGACTATGGTAACTGCTATACGATCGACTCCCCTAAATATGAAACAAGACACAGTGGACCACATTTCGGTTGGTTGGATATTCGTTATTCAAAGAAAATTATGTTTCGATGGTCCATTCTTTCATCATTATGCATTGCGAATCGCTTAGATACTAGAGCTGTTACATACCAGAATCGAACTCCTTTTACTTTCTTTTTGAAATAGTCAAAGGCATTTTGCAAAGTATTTAACCCTTTCCCAAACAATAACGACATTTGACCACTTTGTTGCAGACGACTTTAGAAAACATTGTGGGAAAAGGAGAAATTGCTCGTAACGAGATGTTTCTCCTTTTCCAACAATGTTTTCTGCCCTATCAGAAGATCTGCAAGCTCTTTCAATTTGGGACAGTCAAACATTTGTTGTTTGGGAAAGGGTTAAACGATTATGAAACTATTTTTAAATCTCATATTAAAATGAATAAAATGACAACAATGAAAAGTTAGAAATATGTATAGCTGATCTCTTTCCAAATGTATAATTTATGTCTTTAATAGCATTATTTACCACAGTTCGTTTTAATTTTGCAAAAATAAACGCTGCAATTTTATGCCATGAATGAATTCAAATGGTAGACGTACCTACAAAATTCACCACACGTTCATTTAAATCATTAATTGGGGCCTCCGTGGCCTAGTGGTTAGAGCATAGAACTTGAAATCACATGGCCCCTCTCCGTGTGGGTTCAAATCCTGAAAGGGATATGGATTTTCATGAGAGGCAGTTTCCTGACTGACTTACGGAATGCTGATGGTTCTACCCGCCTTGACCAGCCCTTATTGGCAGTTGAATATGGGGTCTTCCTCCATCATTAAGAGTCGGGCATCGCTACATAACTGAAATAATGTTGATGTGATGTAAAACCCATATATAAAAAAAACAATAAAAAAAATAATCATTACTTCTTTCAGGGTTTGATTTCTTACTGAATCTGGAAATAGACGAATACATTCCCGCTATACAGGAATCACAAGGAGTTCGGATCGTCTTACATGAGCAGGGGACAGTTCCATTCCCGAATGCAGAGGGGCTTACACTAGAACCGGGTTACGAGCATCAAATTGGCTTAAAAATTGTATGTATTCAACATATACATGTCCGTTAGCGGTTCGAGTTGGTTTTTATAGTATGTATAAAAGATAACAGAACATTAATATAATTTTGTTTCAACAGTAATCACCTAGGTTCTTAGTTATGCAATTATATATCAACATACATGCTATGCTTACACTCGATTCGGTCAGGAATATGAACATCAAATTGGCCCAAAAAAAGTATTCAAAAGTATTCAATATATACATGCTTGATGGTTGTTTGTGTTCGTTTCTACACCGTGTCAATATGTTCAGTTTTGTTTGGATACCAAATTTAGCATAAATGGAAAGCAACCCTTTATTAAGGATGACGGCCGGACAGGGCGATAGAACTATCGGTATTCCGTGAGTTAAGCGGGAAATAATCTGTCATGAAAATGTAAAGAATCGAACTCTACCGGGATTTTTAAAAATGTCTTGTAGGCTACAACGTATGCATACACACATGAAACAAATGAAGAGGAACTGTATCAAAACAACAATTAACAGTACAACTATAGGAAAAAATCATTTAGTACATCGATAACATATTTGAAAAGACAAAATTGTTATTATTTTTTTTCATTATAACTAGAAGTTAACAGTTGTATAGATAGTTTGCTCGTTAAAGGTGGTCAATATTACTGTATTGTGGCATGGTTTATTTATTTCATGGTTTATCAATTTTGTTTTATAGAAACATTAGTAGACATTATTCGTTCCTTTCAACAATATCAAAAAAACGAACATGTCCTAAGGAATAATACAACAAAGAAAATACTGTATTTCATTTCAGAAGATATAAAAATGGTTTGCGTAATGTGTATTTCTTTTTTTAACCAAATTGTTATGTGAATGTATGTTTGTAACCGGAATGCTTTACGGAATTCAATAGAAACAATCAATGGGGCAATAACACCTTTTGTATCAGCTGAAGAAACCTTAACGTGAATTCTTTTTCAAGGGGACGCAATAATGATATGTTATATATATATTATATAAATGTATGTTTTATCATAATGTATGCCTCTGGGTGAATCTCATGAATAATGTTATATATTATATATTATGTTTATATCTATAAATGAAAAACTTGAAAGCGGCATTCAATCAAAACGGGTAAAGGGGCAACAACAGTGTTTGTATCATGTGATGAAACTTGAACGTTGAACGCTGAATGCTATTTCAATTATAACTCTTTAATGCTACATGCGTTTAAGGTGGAAACCTCTCGCCTTGGACCTCCATACGGAACATGTACAGACGGACATCAGTTCTGGAGTAAATACAAAACTAGATACACCCGTAATGTAAGTGATTTTCATTTACACTCACGTCATTTCGAAATCTCAATATTTAGTATATTATGACAAGCAAGGGTTCTGTGGTGGTTTAATGGTTATCGGCGGGTACTTGAGAATGGTCACCCCGGGTTCGATCCCCAAAGGCGATCACTTATTTCACCATGTAGTGTCCTTGGGCAAGCCACATTTCCTAGTCTAGTTCTGGTAGTACACCAGGGAACATGTACTCTAATACTCAAAAATGAGTGCTGTACATTAACAGGAATACGAAGGCTAATCTATGTTACATGTGTACACAACCGCATCTTATACGAGTTGGCCGCAAATAATGATTGGCGTCATTGCGTCATATTTAGGAACAGAGTATGCTATCTATAGCCCAGCGCTAGTCCAGTTGTAGCATTCAGATGTATTTTGTATTTTACGTGTACTTTGTATAATATATTAATTAACATTTAGAATTTTCATCCATTGTGATCATCTACAATAATGTTATGACTGTTATACAATAAATGTGTCGAGAGTAATCCATGGTTACCAAACTACCAGAGAGCACACGAAATCCGTTAAACACATTGCAAATTCAGCCACTCATTTACCAAGCAGCCAGGCACGATTGAGAAACCCTTTCCCAAACAACAATATTTCGACCGACCCAAATTGAAAGGGTTTGCAGACTACATTTCAAAATGTGATGAAATTGGAAAATGATCTTCTGATAGGGCAGATACGAGCAATTTCTCCTTTTCCCACAATATTTTCTAAAGTCGTCTGCAACAAAGTTGTCAAATGTCTTTATTGTTTGGGAAAGGGTTAAAAGATTCAATTTTATCTCTACACGTATATTATAGACGTGTACAGAGATATGCAAGATAGACCAATTCATCAACGAATGCGGATGCTTGCCCGAGGACTCGTCAGAGATCTTAGACGAGTATGTAGATCTACCAGTCTGCGAGTTATCTATTAACTTTTCAGGTAAGTTAAGTCACCATCCATTCAGTGCACATGTCAATATTTGGAAGATCTGGAACTTCCAATGAGATTGCATGATGGTTGAAAGGCCATGTGCGGCGCCCATTCGTCAAACTATTCTCTGATGTGGAAAGCGCATAGTGTATTGTTTTTTTTCATAAATTCAGACACGAGGCTTGTTCTCATCAAAACAAAAGATCTGGGGTAGTCACAATGAACAAATTGACCTCTTACGAAGGGAAAGAGGCCTGATGCCAGCAAGCGATTGGTGTTTCCCAGTTTTCTATCTTCGCAACTTAAGCTGGTGGCCTCCCTCTTCCTTACTTTTTGATAAAGAATGCCATTTAGAATCGGATTATCCACAATGTATAACGGAAGTTAGGACGGCGGAAACATCTACATTTATTCTGGTGATAGGACGGGAAACAGCAGTAGCTTGTTGTTGTGCGATATGTCTTCCTTCTGATTTAATTGAAGTGGGCGACATGGGTGCAGGGGTAGAGCGTCGGGCTCTTGTACCGAGGGTCCCGGGTTCGAATTTCCGTTAGGCAGAGGCGGGGTGAAATTCCCGGAACCAACCCACAAACCGGCGCGATTACTGGTTTAGTATTTAGGAAGCAGTCATCGAGAGTGGCTTTGAACAAGCTTTAAGCTTCCTTCTTAATCGATGTAAAACAAATACGGTGAATACCAACATGACCGTTTGAGATAATTGTTTACAGCTTTTTTGCGGTTCACTGTACTAACACAACAGACTGTGTTGTGTGTTTGAACATCGCCCCGCCAATACGCTCGGAAAGACGTTTTCATACGTTAAAATCCTGCATCGAAAGCTAGGATTCACTGTTTTACGTTCACACAGGATGAGATGTATTTCGATCGTAATAGTGATACATGTACTAAATTGTCGCATTATTCAATAAACGTTATTATATCGGTGGTAAACGGAAATGATTACTTGGAAATATTTATGTTTTCATATAGCATGGTAATGCAATTATACAGAGGTCAGCGTCCTTATCTACGAACGTACTTTTAGCGCTTCATCGGTGTCGTGGTACTATCTAGAAAATTCAACAAGCCATCATAAGCTTCTCCCAGAATCATGCATGGACCCATGTATTCAAAGATTTATCTAATAAAAGATAGAGAAAAAAATGTCGACATTCGAAAACACGTACCATTCACAGAAGTTGGAAGAGTTATTCATTTTATGTAATACAACAATATTGAAATTGAAATCTGTAGAAATAGTTCGCGTAATGGTGTGTTTTATGATATAAAACATAATATGGAAACGTGTTTCTTTGTTTAACAAATTACTCAAATATGCAAAGAACATGAACAGAACAGAACAGAACAGAACAGAGTTCATTAAAACTACAGCATATTACATCATTATTCTTGAAATCCAATTAACTGCATAACAATGAAATTAAGAGAGTATGTATTTAATGTTATTTCATATTTAACGATGTGAGACCCCATTATGTCCGTTTTCCTATCTATTTCAGTAAGAGCATGCAGCGAAAACATGAGGCTGAAACTCAACACTGAAAAGGGAGGTTGTGAATGCGATGATCCGTGCAGGTAGTGGCAACATTTCGATTTTTACCTTTTTAAGCATTTTAATTTGCTATTCAGTCTAGAGGATAGATCAGAATAGTTCAAAAAGTTGTTAAAGTTCCCGGATGTCATACAATTAAAAATATTTGTAAAAAATGGAGTTGGCGTATGGTATTCAACCATACTTCAAGCTAAGATATATTAAAATGAAGTCACCAAAATCGCTTTATAAATGTAGAGAATGAAGAATAACCCCGACGGCATCACCAGCTGGATCATACATCCACTTAATATGGCAATTAGCTACGACATGTGGGCTGTCACGTGACGATGTACACCAAACTTAGAAAGTACACATGGTGGACAAGAAACAGTCACAGTTGTCACGGCTTAGTCCAGAATCAAAATTACAGAAAAGATACATTTTAGACTTACTCACAGTCTGGACATATTGTTAGGTTGTCGGATAGTAAAGATCCCCACCAATTGTCTAAATTTTGATAACCGGGGGTTGGTAAAAGTACCGGACCATTAAGTATGTTTATTAAACATTGACAACTTGCTTTATTCATTAATCTAAAAATTGATAACATATGTATGCACATCGTTGCATACATGCAACATTCCTGCAATTATCTTGAGAATCACACATATATGTTGCTTGAAATTCTCTACACCATTTACACATATTTGTATCGACGTATAGGCTCTTGGTGTGTGTATGTGTGAGCGAGTGTATGGGTATGTGTATATGTTGACCATTCCTACACGTGTATGCAAAGATCAATGTATTGTTATATACTTTGTCAACCATGAGCTGTATATGCTTCAGTCAAAATAAAATGTTTTTCTTTATTCTTCCTTTGTAGCACGACATCCTACCTGAAAACGGTTTCTGAGAGGCGTTGGCCAACAGCTACGTACTTGGTATAAAACTCGTGTTTTATTTTCTAACATTCAATGCCTTTGATATTCGATCTTAACCCTTATACTGCTTGATCCGACTTCATGCTTATGCAAACAGGTAAATTGGCGGCTGGCCTGTGATCTAACATGTTTGCTACTCTGAACATCTTTCCTCATAAAAATTTAGCAGATATTTAAGGTTTTGGAAAATAGACGACACAAAAATCTATGTTTGGAAAATTACCCAGCATTCTAAGGGTTAAGTTTACCAACACATTACGAGTGCGTGAGATGTTTTGTACATGTATACTGAACAAAATCCTTTACCCCAATTACCCCTGTGTCAACTCTAAAACAAAAGAATACAAATTAGTTTCGCTGAATCTGAATTATAGGGTTGGGGTCTTTAAGTGCTGGTCAACAGGCTTCACCCTAGATGGATGCAGGCAAAGGAAACGTGATCGAGTTTATCCGAATATCAAGCGTTCTTTCCAGGTAAATTCATTACTGGTATTGGTTTCCTGTGTCCTTGCAGGCTTGTTCTAGTTTAGATGTAATTATTGGACAGCTGCATCTGTTTAATCCGAGCCCGATAACTTTTCCCATTCAAAGACACCAACTTTCTATTCTATTAATCCTGTTACCTTTATGTATTTTTTCAATCAAACAAGATGTAAATAAAACACGAGAAAAAAAGGAAAAGAATTAGTAGAGAATTATGTAAATATCACGTCATGTCGTTCTTATCACGTAATGATTCGTCACGTGTATGTGTTATATGGTTAGTGCCGGATATTGCAAATGTTATACGGCACCCTGTTATCGGTCCCAAAATGACACTAGTGACAGGATTAAACATAGACAAGCTTTTACATGTACATTCGGTCACAAAAGCTGCAGACAAGAACGGTATATTATTACATGCATTCGGATGGCTATGCGATATCCAAGAGTAAGTATAATGATATAGTTGTACTGAACCATTCTAGTGTACATCTTTGAAGACGTTGGGGAGTGGACCGATCATTCATTTGGGCTTTGAACACACGGCCGCCTCGTCCTTAAAGGCCCGTAAAAAGAGATGAATGCTTTATCAAACTATATCATTTGGTTAACCTTTGGTCAGGTTTAAATAGATATCACCAATAAAACCACCAGCGCAACTTGACTGTCAAAGCCTACGGGAAATCATCCAGATCAGCCAGTTTGATAATTCGAATGGCCTGATTCTTCACCTCAGACCTAATCATGTGATACATTAATCTTTGAACCGACCAGTCAGAATTCGTTATAGGACATATGTTAACAGCTTGTTGATAAAAACGAGTGAATTGGACTATATTGCAAGCACAAGATAACATATATGTTAAAGGGGTTTATTAAATAGGGTCTCACAGTATTCATAAACTAGTTTTCATGACTTTTATGAGTATAATTAAAGAACTCCATATAGATCTATTTCTTTTCAGAAATTTATTTGTAATTTCATTTCACGTGACTTTAAGATTATGACACACTACTCATCACATACACAATAAAATACGCCATGTCAACAACATCTTGTTTCCCGACTAAATGTTACTATGGTTCCCGTAGTACTATAATAAATGTGTAATGATAAGGGGCAGGTAATCCAGACAACCTTTACGTCTCATTTGTTTTTACAGAGAAGTGTCATCGTACACAGCCTGTGTCCCTTTGAAGGTCGCATAAAGCCATCTATGGTAAAGATTTGCCGATCGTACTGGCTGAGACCTTTCGACTATGACAGGTCCGTCTGTTTGTTTTGTTTTTGTATTTTGTGCTTGTGTAATGTTCGTTGAACGTTTAAGCAAGTTAGGGAACCTAATGCATTGTTGTGGAGAACCTGCTGGTATACATATATATGTATATATATATAGACAACACAACCGCTCAGTGTACGACAGTATTTTTCAATGACCAGGTGTGTTTTTGTCTTTGAGAGGTTCATTTGCTCGGTTCGTTACATTTGGAAATTTTGTGTTACATCGCGATTCTTCCTGGTTCAAAATGAGAAACACCTTTACAATGTCGTAACTCTGACTTAACTTTGTTAATTACATTCTGATATTCTTTAAAATATAACATCTCTGTTAGATTTGGACGAAAACTTTGAGATGAAAAATGACTTATGATTGTCAATGTTGTTTCTTTATCACATTTGTATACGGCATATTCCGCTGTGGTCTGCTATAACTCATTAACACATTACGTTGTCTTCCAGATATCGTAACAACTTCATGAAGGTTAAAATCTACTTCGAAGATACGCAGTACCAAGTGATTTCAGAAGAACCGACGTATGGCGTAAGTATGGCGTTACACACTTACAATAAACCTCACAAATACGTACTTATGGCGTAAGTATGGCGTAACACACTTAAAGGTTACCTCACAGGTACGTACGTATGGCGTAAGTTTGGCGTAACACTTACAAGTAACGACACAAATACGTACGTATGACGTAAGTATGGCGTAAGTATGGCATAATACACTTACAAGTCAACTCACAGATACGTGCGTATGGCGTAAGTATGGCGTAACACTTACAAGTCACCACACAGATACGTACGTATGGCGTAAGTATGGCGTAACACTTACAAGTCACCACACAGATACGTACGTATGGCGTAAGTATGGCGTATCACATTTACAAGTCACCACGTAAATACGTACGTATGGTATAAGTATGGCGTAACACTAACAAGTCACCACACAGATACGTAAGTATGGCGTAAGTATGGCGTAACACTTACAAGTCACCACACAGATACGTACGTCTGGCGTAAGTAAGGCGTAACACACTGACAAGTCTCCTCACAGATACGTACGTATGGCGTAAGTAAGGCGCAACACACTGACAAGTCACCTCACAGGTACGTACGTATGGCGTAAGTGTGGCATAACACACTTACAAGTCAACTCACAGATACGTACGTATGGCGTTAGTATGGCGTAACACTCACAAGGCAACTCACAGGTACGTACGTATGGCGTTAGTATGGCGTAACACACTTACAAGTCACCCCAAATGTACGTACGTATGGCGTTAGTATGGAGTAAGTATGGCATAATACACTTACAAGTCAACTCACAGATACCTACGTATGGCGTTAGTATCGTGTTACACTTAATAGTCACCACACAGATACGTATGTATGGCGTAAGTATGACGTAACACACTGACAAGTCTCTTCACAGATACCTACGTATTGTGTTAGTATTGCGTAACACACTTACAAGTCAACTAACAGATACGTACGTATGGCGTAAGTATGGCGTAACACACTGACAAGTCCCTTCACAGATACCTACGTATTGTGTTAGTATTGCGTAACACACTTACAAGTCAACTAACCGATACGTACGTATTGCGTAAGTATGGCGTATCACACTTACAAGCCACCACACAGATACGTACGTATTGCGTAAGTATGGCGTATCACACTTACAAGTCACCTCACAGATACGTACGTTTGGCGTTAGTATGGCGTAAGTATGGCATAACACACTTACAAGTCAACTCACAGATACGTGCGTATGGCGTAAGTATGGTGTAACACACTTACAATTCACCTCACAGGTATGCACGTATTGTGTTATTATGGCGTAACAGACTTATTAGTCACTTCATATATACGTTTGTATGGCGTAAGTATGGCGTAACACAGTAACAAGACAACTCACAGATGTCTACATATCGCGTAAGTATGGCGAAACACATTTACAAGTCACTTCATGTCATGTTCGTACGTATGGCGTAAGTATGGCGCATCACATTTACAAGTCACCACACAGACACGTACGTATGGTATAATTATGGCGTAACACTAACAAGACACGTCACAGGTACGTACGTATGGTGTAAGTATGGCGTAACACACTTACAAGTCACCTCACAGGTACGTACGTATGGTGTAAGTATAGCGTAACACACTTACAAGTCACCTCACAGATACGTACGTATGGCGTAAGTATGGCGTAACACACTCACAAGTCACATCACAGGTACGTACGTATTGCGTAAGTATGGCGTATCACATTTACAAGTCACCTCACATATTCCTACGTATGGCGTAAGTATGGCTTAACACATTTACAAGTCACCACACAGATACGTACGTATGGCGTAAGTAAGGCGTAACACCTCACATATATGTACGTATGGCGTAAGTATGGCGTTAGAATGGCGTAACACAATAACAAGTCACATCACAGGTACGTACGTATGGCGTAAGTATTGCGTATCACACTTACAAGTCAACTAATTTATACGTACGTATGGCGTAAGTATGGCGTAAGTATGGCGTATCACATTTACAAGTCACCTCACAGGTACGTACGTATGGTGTAAGTATGGCGTATCACACTTACAAGTCACCTCACATATACGTACGTATGGCGTAAGTAGGACGCACGTATGGCATAAGTATGGCGTAACACACTTACAAGTCACCTTACATATACGTACGTATGGCGTAAGTATGGCGTGCGTTTGGCGTTAGAATGGCGTAACACACTAACAAGTTACCTCACAGGTACGTACGTATGGCGTAAGTATGGCGTAAGTATTGCGTATCACACTTACAAGTCTCCTCACAGATACCTACGTATGGCGTAAGTATGGCGTAACACACTTACAAGTCACCTCACAGATACCTACGTATGGCGTAAGTATGGCGTAACACACTTACAAGTCACCTCACAGATACGTCTGTGTGTCGTGATAACGATTACGCTCGTGTGGAAATAAGCATAACATAACTTAATTTTACTTCAACAATAAGCACATAGACTTATAGCTATGTCAATTCTACATTTACATGCATGCTATGTTAATGACATGTCCATTTACGATGTATATATATATACATAAAAAGCAAAATTTGATTAAAAGCAACGGATTTTTTTTTTCAAAATAAAAGTAGCTTGCAAGCACTGGTCCCCTAATCCAAAAGCACGTGATCCAATGCTTGAGAACACCAGGTGTCTTGATTGCATAAAATATATGAAAGTTTATTTGCACAATTCCATAAAGCTTATAAGCCCATTAGGTATATTGTTGACACATTTCAGTGAACATAAATACAAGAATGAAAGTACATGAAATTAAATATTGCCAGCATGACGATCTGCATAAGAATAATAGAAAGATGTAAATAGTACAAGATAATTTAACACATTCAAGTTAGACACATAAACGAAGATATATATGTTCCTACAATCAGATTCATATAAAATATAGTAACACGTTTGAGACATTTTGGTCGCTCTAAATTAATTTTTCGAAATGTTCTCTTTCAATTACGCCATGTACAAATATACAACCTAGACATGCACAATTTATTCTTGGAAGCGGAATGTAATATGATCATGAAATGTTCAAGAGTGCTATTTTGCAATTGGCTCCTTGTAAAAGTTTTTATGATGACGTCTTCACCGGCACGTGTACAAACTAACCCTTATAATGCTGGGTAATTTTCTAAAAGTAGATTTTTGTGTCGTCTGCTTTCAAAAACCTTAAATATCTGCTTAATTTTGATGAAGAAAGACTCTCAGAGTTGCAAACAGGTTTGATCCCAGGCCAGCCGCCAATTTACTTGGCGTCTGGCCTGAATTAAACCGTTTGCATAAGAATGAAGTCGGATCCAGCAAAGGTTTATGTTTCCATGTAAGTGAATTCGTTTCCAAACACAACGAGGAAAACCTGATGCAATGAGCAACACATGTGATTACATCAGGTGAGATACATTTACGGTAGTACTGTAACGAACTGAGCAAATGAACCTCTCAAAGACACAAACACATCCGATCAGTGAAAAACACTGTCGTTCACTGAGCAGTTGTGTTGTCTATATATATACCAGCATGTTCTCGTCAACAATGCATTAGGTTCCTAATTTGCATAAACGTTCAACGAACGTTACAGTACTGGTGTAAAAGTGCTTCGGCATATCTCTGGCCCAATCACTCATAAAATCCACAATGGATTCGGACACCACTGCACACTTTCTGAAGGACTTTATGTCTGATTTACAGAAGAACAATTAATCTGCCACCTCATAGAATTGTAAATTTCTCAACGTAAAATACACGGGCAAGTGACAAAACGCGGAAATGGTTTTCAAATGGAGGGAAATGCAAATACAATAAACAAAGCCTCTGCTGATGACATGAAACATGCTATGATCCACTCGAAAGTGTCAGGTTCTTATAGGATATAGGTGTTACTTTGGACCAAAGAACCAACACATACACATACACAGACACAAAAACGCTATCGTAATCCATTTTCGACTCGACTTGCATTGAATCTGTGAAATAAATTGGAAGACACATGCCTTAATCAGGAAACGCCATGACCGTTTTTATGACCTATAGGCAAGTGCATCACGCTAAACGTTTTATTTACCTTTTACCCTTTTACCTTTCTTGTTTTATATCGATTGTGACGGAAGCTTAAAGCTTGTTCAAAGCCACTCTCGATGACTACTTCCTGGATACTACACCAGTACTCGTGCCGAGTTGTGGGTTAGTCCCGGAGATTTTCTCCTCGCCGAACGGGAATTCGAACCCGGGATTCTCGGTACAAAAGGCTGGCGCTCTACCTCTACACACCGTCGCCCTTGGACGGCATGTACAATTGATTCCAACGCCGATACACATACGCCGATTTCCCAATTTTTGCGGAGCATTTATTCTGTTATTTCTTTAATGTCGTCTGCACGCCAGCAACTGAAAACAACAAGAGAGTCGAGAATCGTTCTGGAATCTAGCGACATTATATGGCAAATACAACGAACAAGGTACATGTATATCGAGGGCTCAATGCAAGACTATAGTAAGCGCTTCTTAAAACATAAAGCAATTACTTTCGTATTGCGTTGAACCATCGAAAGTTGCTGATGATGTTGAGCAATCGTTTGTTTTCTTTTCCAGATGGTAAGGTTCCTGTCGGATATAGGCGGTACAGGCGGCCTGTTTATTGGAGCGTCGTTGTTGAGCCTTGTGGAAATTGTACACGTTGCTCTGGAAATACTCCTGCACTTACGGAAGAGGCGTCAGTTATCTCCAGCACCAGAGAAACTTGTCAAGGAGGCGGCTTAGTTATAGCCAATATACCTACATATCCGCCTCTGTTCTGTAATAGATTGAGACGATGTAATATGGTTTAATGTAACTCATTTATACACGTATGTATACTCTTACGAATACCCTAAATATTTCATCAATGGAGAAACCAGGAGCTCATCGTATTTTGGAACATTGCTCTTTATTCCAAATGCGTCCAACATGTTGCGTGTTCTCTTTATAATTGTTGTTAGTTTGATAATTTGTTTCGTTTTTATTATGCCTATATATCGGTGTCTTCATTTATGGAAAGAAGTTTTGTGGACACATTTACCATCTTGGCTGTGGCCCCTTTTGGTATATTATGAATGCAGGCTAATTATTTCAGTTCTCGTTTCAATTAAGATACATGTATTGATGGCAATTGGTATACCCTGACATAGAAAAAAGGAAGAAAAAGACATTTGTAAACGTCCTTTCTACTATACTATGAAACAAGGAAGTATGAAATGAAAATGAACAATGAGCACATTGCGAAAAAAATGACATTAAACGATAATCCCATTACCAAACAAGAACGACATTTGACGTGTTTGTTGCAGACGCATTTGGAAAACATTGTGGGGAAAGGAGAAATTGCTAATGATGATCAATTTCTCCTTTTCCCACAATATTTTCTGCCCTACCAGAAGATTACTTTTCAATCACGTCATGTTTTTAAATATCGTCTGCAAACTCTTTCAATTTTGGACAGTCGAAAATTCGCTGTTTGGGAAAGGGTTATCGTATAATTTTTGAGCATATTCTCCTTAGCCTTAAATTTCCTCTAGTCTGTTCAAACAATGTGCTGATGGTCAATATGTGTTCTCTTTACTCTTCCGAAGTTGTATTCTCAATGTTAGTTTAAACATAGTTTATTATTCAAAATATACACAAGATACATAATTATCAAGTTATACAACACAGATGAAATCGAAAGCTTAAAAGGTTCTTTTTCAGTACCCTTAGCGGATACGCGACGTTGCATGTATTTATAATGAAAAAGGAAAATACTATAAAGAAAATAACAAAAGTTACACATTGATTGGAAAAGATAAGAAGAAAGAAGTAAGACATTTTGTTTTTGAATGATGAAATGATGGAATGTTGGAGTGTTGGCGTTGACTGTTTAAGGCTCGGCATAAGGTATGAACCATGTTACAAGTTGAAAATCCAGCTCTACAACAAGTATATAAGAAGAACACACATGAATTGAAAACATGTGAAAAATCGACTTGCCTTAGGCAAGCAAAATGACAAATAATTATTATGAACAGAGAAAGTCATAATTCCGAATTGAATTGTTAGTATTTAGTTAATGTTAGTATATATAACTTTTATTATGATCCGCACATATACTCCTTTGTTATGGTAAAACGTTGATCATCTCTAATCATATCATCAAAGCCTTACTTGATCAGTCGATAGCATGTCCGGCATGTAATCAGAGACATAGATAACATGTTATCTATGTCTCTGATGTAATACAGTGTTCAGTAATTTGACATTTATCTTTACCAACGTTAGATTACTTTACTTTAAACATATTTTATTGCCATAACATTTTACAAAATATACATGTACATTCAATAAAATAAACGAGTAATAAGGCAAAAGGGTTTGGCCACAAGTTCTACCAACTTAGATTCGGCCATCCCCTTACCAACGTTAGATGATGTCAATTCATCATGATCTATTTCTCGTTAACCACTGAGCCATGCTGTTCATGTAAGAAAAAGTAAGCGTCTTAGAATGGATAGCGCATAATATAAACAGTGGAATATTAAATGTGCGCTGACCACTGACCCCAAATCAGCAAAACAATTAATTGGCCAAATTGTGGTCGTACATGTATTCTGATAATGTAAAGACATCACCGATCGAGTTTTTTTTTTTTTTATAATTTGTAAGCTTATACGTTGTGATTTAAGGTTTGTGTTATTTGTGTTGTTCCATCTTTCAAACTCTTCGAAAAGCCATATAAATTTACGACAGTGGGCACTGACGACAGTTAGCCCTTTCCAAAACAGCAATGTTCCAAATTGAAAGAGTTTGCAGACGACATTTCAAAATGTGATGCAATTGAAAAATAATCTTCTGATATGGCAGAAAACATTGTGGGAAAACGAAAAAATGCTCGTTACAAACAATTTCTCCTTTACCCATAATGTTTTCTAAAGTCGTCTGCCACAAAGTGGTCAAATGTCGTTATTGTTTGGGAAAGGGTTAAATGAGCGATCACACTGCGATTATGATTTCTGCTAACTAGCAAATTACAAGCTTTAGTGAAAAATATCACGAAAATGGAGTACCATAGAAAATATGCGTCCATGGAAATATAAGCAAATTAGGCAGATTAAACCACATGTCAATTTTTTTCAAATTGGTTTTACACCTTAATGCTCTTTTTCTGCTTGAGCCTACGTGTTGTTTTCTATTGGTTGTTGTATTAAAATGCTTTTAATAATGGTATGTGTGAATGAATCTTTTGAACTCAAGAGATGTTGATGGATCAACGTATTACCATGTTAAAAGACAATACAGTCTATTGGTATTTGCCATACTAAATAAACAAATGATTCGCTTAGTGTCCTATTTTATAGTGAACGTGCACATTCAAAGCAATGAATTTTCTGATTGTTGTTACATGTAAATTTGTTCAGATATCTTTCTATTTGCTTAGATATTTAATATCAAATTAATGAACGTTAATTGTGATCTTCGTCGCCTTTTTATTTTATTGGATAAACATATATTAAATCATTATCTGCACACTTTATACTAAATAACAATTATTTAAGATACGGTGTTCAGAAAATAATTTTTATTTTTTTTTTATAAATCGTGACAAATCAAAATATAAATTATACACGCAGAAAGAAACAGTATGCGTCGTTCAAACCAATCTATCTATTCACGTTATACAAAGAGAGACAACTCTTGATGTCCTTTCGTGCCTTGTATTGGAAGTATACCAATTTGAAAGTCGATTACCTCCCCTGTTACTTGCGAGGCTCTCCTCCGGTGATTTATCATTATATCGACGGCTGATTGACGCAAACGATATCTATGCTGATGGAGTTTGAATCTGTAAGTAACACAACGTCTAATCATGTCTTTTTTACTTGGTAACGGTTGATCGTAAAAAGACTATCCATTTTAAATAAGGACTTTAAGATATAAACTAAACATAAACGCCATAAAACAAAACTCTATTGTGTCTTTTCTAACCATTAATATTGGCTGGTTTATGGTAATGCCCTATACACCAATTTAAACGCTCAACTATACCTCTGAAATGCTGTTAAACTATCACATAAATACAACAGGTCCCTAAAGAGACATTCTCAGAGATGTGTGCTTTTTGAGTAAATAAAGGTTAAAATGTAATATTTACAACCCTCTTCACTAAACCAAAGACCGTTTTCAATTTCTTAACTTCAAAGTTGCTAAAACCCAATGTTTTCATAAATAATTGTGAAATGAGCCTTTGCGTCTGTCTGTGCTCCTTTGGGAAATTTGGTTTACAAATAAATTTGGGATTTCTTTTTCGTGCACCCTACTATCACGTGACATCTAAAATATATCAATCTACACAGCAGCAAGAACAACTACATAGTAGCAAAGGGATGTAGCCCTGTGCGGAATTCGCAACATTCAATGTAGAAGTGTTTGGGTATTTTTTTCTATTTTCCTTATCAAATTGAGCAAGATTCAATATATTAATGTTTTCGCTGTTTGTTTTCCTCCTTGTTCGACCCGTTTTCGTCTGATGGTAATAATTTAAGAGACAATGCACATGTGCGGTAAACGTTTCCGAAAACGTGACGACGGTATCTAGAAATACCACCTCTTCCTCTAAGTTAAGATCGTTGTATACAAAATAAACCCATGTTAACGGTCTGCAATATCTGCGATTTCAACGTTAGTTTTTTTTTCTGTAAAGTCATGAGCAAGGTTGGGGAGCTGTCGATAATCCATTTCTACGTTACTTTAGAAATTTGTGTTGTTATTCTATCAGTAGAGGACGATTCATTATAAAAATTAAAAACCTCAATTTCTGAGAGAGTCTCTTTAATGTGACTTCAACATTACCAGACTTTAACTCAGTGTTTGTTGAAAAAATTCAATTCTATCTTACGAATGGTTAAACGAATGAAGAAATGTATCAGTCAGTAGATAAAGGACTTTTCTGCCCACTTCATCTGCGTATCCAAGGGAGATAATAATCTGCTACCGAAGAGGAACTTGCATTGTAGTCGGACAATCGTTTTCATTCGGATGAAATTTACTGTATGCAATTTTTTCAAAGAATGATCATATTATCCATAAAATTATAAAAGATTATCAACATTATTATAATTTTATATTTCTCATGCATACTAAGCCCACAGCTTCTCTTTTTCAAGTTAAAAGGTTATTTAAGTCGTTTTTATAAATGTTTTTCGAATACCGTTACCATGGAAACTGTCATTTTATAGAAAAACCAACTCGTCAACATATCCTTTTTTTTTGCATTTTGTATTTCTAAAATAAATTTTACTTCACATACTGAAAAATAAAAAAAAGTCTATGAAAGGAATTTTGAAATATCTTCATATTTTTGCAATATGCATATCAATTTTTATTGTTTTTTGTCAAATACAAAAATTGAAAAACTGATTTGGATTACAAAAGATGTTCAGATTGTAATAATCTAAAATACCATTGAATTATAAAGTATTGAATGTATGAATTCATTTTTTTTGTGTTAATAAACCTTCCAGAAATTATTTCATTACCTTTGAAGATGGTATGGTCATAATGACATGTTTGCCCCAAACGGTTACCATGGATACTGTCATGTTACGAAAAATCAAACTCGTCTCATGCAGCACGCATTGGAATACTATCTGCATACAACAATTTTCATTAGACTTTCATTTATTCCAACCTTTAGTTCAAAAAAGTTTTAGTTTTATAAATATGCTAACATGTGGACTGGCTATTGCCATATCTATTTATCG
Source organism: Cerastoderma edule (assembly GCA_947846245.1). Lineage (NCBI taxonomy): Eukaryota > Metazoa > Mollusca > Bivalvia > Cardiida > Cardiidae > Cerastoderma > Cerastoderma edule. Next base: position 43,516,760 of record OX401405.1, read on the forward strand.
TGAGGGCGAACATCAGGGAACTAAGCATTTTCAAAAATCTCTTTGCGAATTATTTCTCATTAAGAACTATCTGATTAATGTTGTAATAAAAATCGAAAACATCCTTGCCAAAGATGAAATATAACTCATCTGGGTTTATCAGGACGTTATCTTTATGAACATTGAAATCAATGTAACCAATCACAAGTCGCTTCTACTATCAGTCGTAAAACCACTGATACGGGAACGAAATAGCAATTTAAAGGAGTTTCGCACGTTTTCAAGCCTAATAGCATCCATTAAACTTCGATCAAATATTAACGGAAATGTACGATTGATTTTGCGCAGTAGCTAAACAGACAATCAGATTGAAAGCACGCGTGATATCTTAAAGGAAGATGTCTGCCTATGAATATTATATACGGTCTGTTTAGTCATTTGAATAACATTATCCTAAACGATTTTATGCGCATAAGACTGAACCATACTTAGATGGTTTTACTTTGCGCCCTTGTTACTTGCGGAAATGATAGATGTATGTGTTATCTAAGACCTTATTTGGCATTTGCAATGTGATTTCATGGATTTGACTACCCATTCTTAGCTGTATAGGAACTTGTTTAAAAGTAATTCAAGACATAAGTTGCTGTATGTACAGTGATACAATGGTTTTGGCTCTCAACCATATAGTTACAAGAACTAGTCAATGTTTTATTCAAGAATTTAACCGGCTTTTGCAAAGTGACACAATTGCTTGAGCTTATTCATGGTCTATTCAAAACTTGAATTTTCATATGCAAAGTGTGTATTCTAAGACCGTTTGTGGCATTTGTAAAGTGATGTCCATCCATTTTGTCGAAGGAACCTATTTAACCATCTTCACGGGTTAAGGTAGGGTATAGTCTACCAAAGTTTCCTTGTGATACCAGAAGTTTGATCGTTTATAAAGTTTGCAGAACCAATATATGTCTTTTCAACATATCTGCAGTCGTTCTGGCATTTGTACAAGCTGAGTAATATGAACAACAATTGAGTTTGCTACCCTGGCAATATTATAGTTAGCGATATCCGGGTTCATATTGTTGGGTGAAGATCCCACGGATTACCATAGTCATAAGAAATGGGTCGTGTATTAGCACGTATCAATAGGAAAGTATGCCCGTAAGTCAAAACAAAACCGAAACATATGGTTATTAAAGCTTGGGTAGGGTCTTTGTTGTGTATGTTTGTCTATCATCAATAGGTTTTCATGCAAAATCTTCATTGTCGCTGATGTGTCTCTTTTCATAATCAATTTTTTCTTGTCTTATGTTGTTTTAAATTATAATTTTCTGTAAACATTTTATCAACATATTGATGGTCAAATAAAATCAGACAAACTATTCAAATGACATGTGAGTTTGTAATGTTTCTCTTCTACACGTTAATACAACATTGTATTGAAATAAAGAAGATATGCTATTAAGAAGGTATGTAGGTTCTTAGTGTAAGATATTTAGAAAAACCAGCATACTTGTGCCACAATAGGTTTTGACTCTGGCTTGAAATACACGGCTCTTTAGCTCATTAGCGTTATACCTTAGTGTTAATTGGTGTGCATTTGAAGTAAACATCGACTTCAAAAACGAATATCTCGCTTCATATTTGTATTTAGTCCATGAGTCGAAAGATCAGTAAACGTGGCTTGAACAAGTCATGTAAACTTCTTGTGAGGAAATTTCTTGAGTACCTTTAACCCTAAATTGATGGAAACGACGTCATGCTTATCCGATATTTTTGGAAAGCAGACTGCACATAAATCTACTTCTAGACAATTAAACAGCATTCAAAGCACCACTGGTCGACGTGATATGACTGAAATACCATGGCGTGATAAACAACCTTAAACCCTAATCTAACCTTATGAACTTACGGTCCCATTTATGCTTAACGTTTGATATGAAAATGATTATCGTTTAGGTTTTGAGGAAACATTCTACATATATTTTCAATGGGCTGTACTAAAGATGTGGGTTGGACTATAGACTATTTACCCCTTTTGCCATGATGATCTTCTGTTATTCAAAGTGACATAAACCTAAACGTCAATATATAAGTAAGTAACATATAAGCCCAAATCCCGAAATGAAATCGTTTTTTAGAGTACGAAAAATACATCACTACCACTCACAACAGCAATTTCGTAATATTTACCAAGTACTCATGCGCAGGCCATGGCCTTCCGGATATCGTCTTCAAATATTCCGTTGTTCTACAGAAGGAAAGAAACATATTCATTGTGGGTGATAAACCAAAAACAATATCAGTTAGGAGACTGTTTTCTTTCTGATCAAACAACGTCAAGTCAAGGTAATGACATACAAAAGCTTGAAGCTTGGAACGGATAAATGATGAAGTGAAATGATATTTATTATCATTTTAATTTGTTGTAGACCATACACATTATAATTCCGCAGTAGTCCTATGTAATTAGTTGAAGACAAAGATTCCAAATAGATGCGTCCGAAAAGATTTAGGACACATTTGCTAAACTTTGGAGAGACGATGCTTTCTATGCGTTTTTGAATCAATACCATATCGCAAATAATAGACACGAACTTAGTACAAAATATATTCGCAAAGAAAAACCGACTTAATTGACGTATAGGTACTTCTAAAATGGGCGGAGTTTGGCTGTAATCTAAACCAAGCACTGTTTCGTTTTCTTTCAAGTAATTGTAAATACATTGAAATAGCCCATTTGAAATATATGTGGCCCCTCTATCATGATGGGTTCTAGACTAGACAAGTCTCACTGATGGGGAGAAACGTTCATTATTTACGGGAAAACGATGAAATACAATCAAGTTGAATATTTAATATCTGTAAAGCAATGCAATGCTATTATGAATAGATGAATATTTGATATCAATTAATCCACTGGATTGACCGGTGCTTATAACAAACAAACAAGCTTTCAAACTAGGGCAGACAGGTTAGTTGTACTCTACCACTGCATATACTCCCTTGACATTTTCAAAGTAGAACATCGGCTTTTGCCAACGTTGATCGTTTGCATTGGGTGTGCTGATAGCGTTTATATCTAGGATTCATTCCATTAAATCGTCTTTTATTATTCATACGTTATACTAACCTTGCCAAGAGATGCGCGATAGAGATAACAACACTTCACCTTAAACTGAACACAGGGAATGAATTTTATTGGTGTTAAGCCGCATTGAGTAATTCCATGAGTTCAATACGCCAACTTAATTCCGCACAAGCTATATCATCTTCATCAAAACCATGGTTTGCTGGGAACATTTCAACTTCGTCATTTTTAACATGAAAAATATCATTACCAAGCTCTGAAAATGCTCATAAAAGTCATCAACATTTATGTTCTGATCTATATTTTGTTATTTTTACATTTTTGAAATATTTCCAGAAATCTTTTGGTTTAGAAAATCTTAACTGTTCAATATCTATTACTAACTTCTTGTCATATAATTTACGTTTGCTTTTTACTGATTGCTTATACTCCTTTTATCGTGCACAAAACTCACGTCTAGAAGAATCAGTCTTACATGTATTGAACTCACGCATACAACAACCTTTGTGCATTGATGCACTCTTCGTCAAACCATTTCTTATTACTTACCACATGAGAGTAAATGAACGTTAAAGGGTTTTTTTTACAAATAATTTCCCTACTAAAAAAGGCATCTGCGACATCACGTAATGCACGTGTAAAGCGTTCAACAGAGTTATTTATAGACTCCCTATCAAGGAATGATACTTCACTTTGCGCAATTTTGTTAAAATAAGGCAGTGCAGAAATTAAGCCTTTTCTAAAAATAGATATTTTTGCACTGTCCCATTTAAAAAAAAATGCTTTCAATTCATTTTCTTTTTCGACTAATACATTCGAATGAATTTGCAAAGAAAAACTAATAGTCGAGTGATCACTCCATGTATTATGTTCTGACGTTTCGAATTTTAAAATATGATGTATGTTTTCTTCTTTCGCCAACAAATAATCGGTGATAGACGACAGGTTTGGCGAAACATATGTAAACTGTCCGTCATCTAGGCGACCATTCATTATACGAAATCCCGTGGATTTACAGAGATCATTTAGACGCATTCCAAAAGCGTTGCACGTGCTATCGGAGGAGGCCCGTATTGTGGGGCAATCTGGAACATAATTTTCATCATCAATATTTTTATTATAATAATTAAAATTGATAAAATCATTTCTTGTTCCTACCCGACTGTTTAAATCGTCTACCAAATAAACTGATCCTAAAACATCAAAATCACAAATATCTTGTTCTAGAATATCATACAAACCAACGTTACATCCATCATAAGCTGGGGAACCTTCACCCCATAGATGTATTGCGGACAAAAACACATCTTTTTCAAAAAAGAAAAAGCTCCTTTCTAATTTAAGCCAGATTATAGTTTCATTGTGATTTCGTATGACGTTTACACCATCAATAATATTATTGTTGATATAAGTTGCTATGCTACCACATTTTCGTCTAGAACGTCAATGTTGAAATTTCCTATAAAAGTTTTAACATGTAAAACCGTCTATGTCGATGTTACTATTGGCATCTGCCCATGTCTCATAGAGAAAATTTCCAATATAATATCATTTCTTGACAATATTCCATTAAACTCTAATGAACTCTGCTTAATACTTGACAATCCATTTACATTCCATAAAAGAACTCTTAGCTCGCCCCCTTTACATCCCTAACATTTATCATCTTTCACTGCTTTCCCATCAATATACAGAGTGTCATATGACAACCATGCTCTTTGTCCCTTTTGTATTGCTTCATTCATTTTTGGTATTAGTCCTTTTCTTCTCTGGGCTGTGAAAACTGCTCAAATACACTACAAGTATAGTAATGGTCAAAATAAATGACCGAGATATTTCGCTGAGACTGTGTTGACTTTCAAATGTTGAAAACATCACATCATTTTATCCAATTCATAAAATATAAACTTTTGATTAACAATTTCTTTATAAAAAAGGCACCCCCTAAAAAAGAAAGAAAGACATACAAATATCAACATAATAAAACACATACTATTACCAGAATTTGCTTCCCAGACAATATATCATCTAAATGTCATAATAGTTCGATGAACCATGTTATCAATAGGCCATCTCTTTGGAATTGAATGTACAGACAGAATCTATTGGTCAATAAGCGACGGCGATGACATGTGCAAATGGAGAGAACCCGGTGAACACTAAACCGTTTTGTTTGTGTTATTACACGGCGCTTATTTCTTTTTTTAGGTTATTTTACGATGCCCGGCTCATCAAATATGTTGGAAGACCCTCCAAACAACTGTCAATAAGGGCTTGCCAAGACGGATTTTCAGATAATTACAATTGTTGCGGGATTCAACAGTACTATGATATAGATCTGAAGTGTCTTGGCCACAGATACACTTTCACGAGAACAGCGGTACGAATAGGACTTGAACCCATGATCCCTGAGTGACAAGTCTTCTTGTTACACGAAGGTTCATTTATTCCCTTTCATGCAATTTCGTACCTTTTATCCTTTCATGCAGTTTGTACATTGCGTCATCATTAGTTCGGTTTTGTTGCGATATCTTACTCATAACGGTGGAGGAAAACCCCCAAAACCTAACTGCATAAGAGGGCTGGCCGAGACAGGTTGAAACATCGGCGTTTCATGAATCAGTCAAGAAGACTTCCTCTAACATGGTATTTACCTGTCTCCTCACAAAGCATAATTTCATCACAACTACAAAAGAATTGAAAATACTGTAGCAAAATTAGAAGTTATTTGTTACAATAACGTTCATTCTTTTTCTGTCACGCAGTTATCTACCACTTTTCCATTCTTGCAGATTTTACATCGTGTCAAAATTATTTCAATTATACTGAGTTACCCGACTCAAAATGATGGAGGAAGATCCATAACTTAACCGCTCACAAAAACTGGTCAATTCAGGTAATACCATCGGCATTCTGTTTATCAGTTGGAAGACTGCTTATAGTGAAAATCCATATGTTGTCACCAGAATGTGATCTCTGTGGAAAGGGACTATGTGATTTCAAGTTATGCACTCTTATAACCAATTACCAAACAATAACGAAATTTGACCAGTTTGTTGCAGACAACTCTGGAAACATTGTTGAAAAAGGAGAAATTGCTCTAATAGAGCAATTTCTCCTTATCCCACAAGGTTTTTTGCCCTATCAGAAGATGGTTCTCAATTTCATCACACTTTGAAATGTCGTGTGCAACCACAATGTTTTTTGCCCTATCAGAAGATGGTTCTCAATTCCATCACACTTTGAAGTGTCGTGTGCAAAGTATTTCAATTTGGGACAGTCGATAATTTGACCTTTAGTTTAGGGTAAACTAGACCAAAGATATCCGATCTTTACCCCTTCTCTAACTCTACAAATCATTGCACAGAAAATGCAGATTCCAAGGCTCAAGCATGTTTGTCTGCTATCTCCTATCGGCTTTAACCTGGACGAGTCACACAATTCCAAATGATGGAATGTGTATGATTAGATTAACAGATTATCAGTGTTTGTGCTCGATAAGCGATATTAAAGTAATGAATATTGGAGGACGCTTCAAGCCAAATCACAAGGGGTTTCGGTATGCGCCCGCGGACATTGGTGCCTGCCATTCCCATTTAGTATAATTTTAAGCAGACAAATAAGCTAATTTGACTTATACGTATACCAATCACTAAGCAACAATGAGCATCTTAACTTCATTTGCTGGAAAGCAGGCATTTTGGTCATGGATTTTGTAAACCTATTCCTGAAGCAGTTGTCTATTGCTGGCTTGAGCGAAACGACGTGAATCAAACAGTGTACTAGCAACACATTAAAGTGCTGTCATTTATCCAATACCAGCAACATGAACTTCAAAATGGATTGATAATCGGGTTTCATTTGTTAGTTGTATACAAACCTTATCATGGTCATTCATTCAAAGGCATCATGTGAACGTATTACAGTCTCAGTTCTTCTGTAAAAGGGAATTCAAAGTGCTTTATAGTTCATCGTTAATTACGTTAGAACTTTCACAATTTAATTGTATTTGAGCGCAAGTATGGCTTTAAAGATATCAAATTTCAAACTCGAAATTGTCTTTTCATAGGTGAAGAAGCCGGCTTAAATCTTATAGGACTGGATCCGACTTCATGCTTATGCAAACAAGTTAGATCCAGGCAGCCACCAAGAGAACTCTGAGTATCTTTTCTCACCAAAATTAAGAATATAATCAAGGTTTTGGAAGACAGACGACACAACAATCTGTTTTTATGAAAACACCCAGCATTCTAACACAAAACTCTATTTTTATCAAATCACCCAGCATTCTAAGGGATTATTGTTAACGACACTCTGTTTGAAATGTCAATGGTATACTTAATGGAATTAGTTCGAATTATTCAAGGAATAGATACTAGTTCCCTGCGTTGGAGTGATTATTGGATAATAGACACCCAAGTTTACCAACGTTTATACAATTGGGTGCTGTCAGTCAACCTCATAGTGCTTTGAACGGACATACGTAAGATTATATACTATCAGGCGTTTCAAACAAGGTGTTAAAAAGCAATCATGGAAACTGTCGATGAAGAGAAAAATAAAAACATGTGTACGGTTCTTAAGGATTTGTTAGACAATACCACGCTTCACGGCTTGCCGAAAATCTCGACATCGAAGCACATTGCTGTGAGGCTGTTTTGGTGCTGTTGTTTCATAGCCGCTTTCGTGATATTTGTTTTACAGATGAACGGGCTGATTATGTAAGTATTTAACTTTAGGACGACCTCGGTAGTTTCTTTTGCGCACTTCATCTGTGCATCCAAGGGAGATTATAATCTGTTACCGAAGAAGTACTGGCATAGTAGCCGGACAAACGTTTTATTCGGATAAATTTCACTGTATGCCTTTTTTTTTCAAAGAATGATAATATCATCCATAAAAGTATAAAAGGTTATTAACAGCATTATAAATTCCTCGTGCATTTTAAGCCCCATGCTTCTTATTTTTAAGTTCAAAGTTATTTTGGCCGTTTTTATAAATGTTTTTCAACAACAGTTACCATAGAAAGTGCCATTTTTAAGAACAACTAACTCGTCAACATGCACTTTTTTTCCATTTTGTATTTCAAGATTAAATTTTGAACATACTGAATAATAAAAAATATCTTCATTTATTTCTAATATACATATCAATTTTCATTGCTTTTTGTCGAACAAAACAATTTGAAAAACTGATTTGGATTACAATAATTGATCAGATTGTAATAATTTGAAATAATGTTGAATAATAAAGTATTGGATGTATTAATTCATGTATTCTTTAGTTAATAAACCTTCTAGAAATAATCATATTACCTCTAAAGGTTGTTTGGTCATTTTAACTTTTTTGCCCTAAACGGTTACCATGGAAACCTGTATTTTTTTTCATTTTTGGATTCACAATAACATTAAATAACATATCAAAATTGAATAAAATTTTAAGGATTCTTTTCTTTTTAAAACTGAAGAAAATGTCCTTAACCTATTTATAGTAGCCAAATAGTAAGTTACTGACACTGGTTTCATATGGGTCCTCTTCGTCAACGGAATAAACATTTTTCAGTTTTGTAACGGCTTTCCTGTGTGCAACAGTACAATGCTATCTATGGTTCTGAAGTGACTTGCCAAAGGTCACTTCTACGAAATCAGTGGTGTCGGTTGGGCTCGGGAACCCTGAGTTCTTGGTCCACCACCTTAACCACTGAGCCACGTATGTCCAACATGATTTTATTTGTTTTACATCGATTGTGATGGGAGATTGAAGCTACAGTGGTGCAACAGGGAGACTGTCGGCCTCTTGTACCGAAGGTCTAAGGCTCGATCCTCGTTAAGCAAGATGAAATTGCCGGACTGGCCCTCAAGTCGGTGCGAGTTCTGGTTTCGTGTTTCGGGAGCAGACTTCGTTATTGAATTTAACAAGCTTTAAACTTCCGTCACAATCGATGAAAAAAAATGTTAAAACAAATACCACTTTAACAAGTCCATTGCAAATGATTGTCATCACTGAGGCATGATTAAAGGCACCAACAAGGATATGAGTTCAAACAAATTGCTGAGAGAATGTATGAAATATATGAAGTTTTTTTATCATTTATGTATTAGACATGCAACTCAATCTATGGATACTGTTAGACCCTATTTAAAAAAAACCTTTAACGTAAATTAATCTATGCTTGAAATATAGTTATCTCCGATTCCATCATGTTTATTAACACCTTGTTTGTTTACATAACTAGAATAACGAATTCTGATTGGCGGGTTTAAAAGTGTCAGTTGTGAAGAATCAGGCAATCTGAATGTCTTAATCGGCTAATCTTGGTTATTTTTAGTTGAATTTCACATTCAAGTTGTACAGATGGTTTTCTTTTGGTGACAACTATTTGAATCCGACCAAAACTTTACCAAATAATATAATTTGATAAAGCATAAGTCTCCTTTCACGAGCATTTAAGTATGCGAAAAAGACGCTTATGTATGAGCCAAGCATCGGAATATAATTGAATCACTACTTAAGCGATTAAAAACTATAACTTGTAACAAAGGCAAGATGTGGATTAGATACCCATTTCTGATTCAGCTTGTGTTATTGGGATGACCGGTCTAATCCCAAACAATCAAAGGTCTCTGATTAATGTGTGTTGGGATCACCGTTTTGCTTATGCTATTGGGATTACTACTTTCAGGGAATACAGGTCTAATCCCAAACAATCAAAGGTCTCTGATTAATGTGTGTTTGGTATCCCGTTTTGATTTTTTTTTTCGGAATGACTACTTTCAGGGAATACAGGTCTAATCCAAAAAAAGCAAAGATCTCTGATTAAGGTGTGTTTGATATCCTGTTTTGATTTTTTTTATTGGAATGACTACTTTCAGGGAATACAGGTCTACTCCCAAACAGTCAAAGGTCTCTGATTAATGTGTGTTTGATATCCCGTTTTGATTTTTTTTATTGAAATGACTACTTTCAGGGAATACAGGTCTACTCCCAAACAGTCAAAGATCTCTGATTAAGGTTTGTTTGATATCCCGTTTTGATTTTTTTTATTGGAATGACTACTTTCAGGGAATACAGGTCTAATCCCAAACAGTCAAAGATCTCTGATTAAGGTTTGTTTGATATTCCGTTTTGAATTTTTTGTTGGAATGACTACTTTCAGGGAATACAGGTCTAATCCCAAACAGTCAAAGGTCTCTGATTAAGGTTTGTTTGATATCCCGTTTTGATTTTTTTATTGGAATGACTACTTTCAGGGAATACAGGTCCAATCCCAAACAGTCAAAGGTCTCTGATTAAGGTTTGTTTGATATCCCGTTTTGATTTTTTTATTGGAATGACTACTTTCAGGGTATACAGGTCTGATTCCAAACAGTCAAAGGTCTCTGATTAAGGTTTGTCTGATATCCCATTTTGATTTTTTTTTATTGGAATGACTACTTTCAGGGAATACAGGTTTAATCACAAACAGTAATAGATCTCTGATTAAGGTTTGTTTGATATCCCGTTTTAATTTTTTATTGGAATGACTACTGTTAGGGAATACAAGTCTAATCCCAACCAGTCAAAGGTCTCTGATTAAGGTTTGTCTGATATCCCGTTTTGATTTTTTTTTATTGGGATTACTACTTTCAGGGAATACAGGTCCAATCCCAAACAAACAAAGATATCTCTTGAATCCGGGACGGTGAAGTTTCCCGCCATTACAATATGTAATATGAACACGGTCAAGCTGTCTAAAGTGATCATTCATGACCAGCTGGCGGAACTTGCTAACACAAAGGTAAACTTTTAGAACATAATAAAATGTACTACTTTTCCTTTAAAGTTATCTGTTTAAACATTTAGAAAATACGCTTTTCAAATGCATGAAAGATAAGATGAA
>OX401405.1:43530208-43662708 GCA_947846245.1 Cerastoderma edule
TTTCTCTCTCTCTTTCTCTTTCTCTCTCTCTCCCTCTCTCTCTCTCTCTCTCTCTCTCTCTCTCTCTCTCTCTCTCTCTCTCTCTCTCTCTCTCTCTCTCTCTCTCTCTCTCTCTCTCTCTCTCTCTCCTCTCTCTCTCTCTCTCTCTCTCTCTCTCTCTCTCTCTCTCTCTCTCTCTCTCTCTCTCTCTCTCTCTCTCTCTCTCTCTCTCTCTCTCTCTATCTATCTATCTAATTCTCTCTCCCTCTCTCTTTCCGTTTCTCTCTCTCTCTCTCTCTTTCTCTCTCTATATATCTCTCTATTTTATTCCTTCTCTCATTATTAATACTCTCTCTTTTCGCTATCTCTTTCCCCTAAGTAATTGTTCTGTCTCGATATACGCATTTGTGTTAAGTTTCGTTTAACAAATATATTTCTCACTTTGTATAGCAATGTGCGGTACCACATTGGTCACCAGTTCGAAGAATTCGTTATTTCGTCGTTCTTTGGACAGAAAAGGGATGGTCTTGAGTGAGTTATCGTTTTTGTTACATTACATTATCCCGATCTCAGTAGAGGTCACATAAGTAGCCATTAACGCTATCTAGAACAAACAGTCAGGTTTGTTGTTCGTTCTTAGATACAAGGCGGACTGCATAAAAGAGTCGATGATAAACCATTGTTGTTCATAGTTTTATGCGCCCTTAATTACCGGCTCACTCATTTCTGGTGTGTAAACCGAAGCACATTCAGCACATTCGTGCACTATTCAACACTATTCGCAGGTGTGCGATAGTATATACCAGGGGCGAGTCCTGTCTCAGATCATTGTGACATTTGGTGTTCATTTGGTGATTTGGGACAATGCATGATAATCTAAATATACGCACTGACGGGGTGGGGGGGTGGGGTGGGGTGTCCTAGGAGAACTTTCTTGAAGAAAATGTCGAGACTTGGTGTTCATTTGGGGATTTTGGGCAAGACATGATAATCTATTTTTACTTTTGAAATTGATGTTACGCCCTTGTATGCAGATTCAATTGGCTGGTAGCATCAATAAAGAAAAATAGACAGAAAATTCCCCATGACTTATCAAACCAATCTAGATTTGCATTTTCATCATTGTTAGTCCCAAAGTGACATATGGAATGCCATTCGAAGTCCCTTGATTTTCGGACCCTAGACATATCGTAATTGAATGCTCAAAATCCGCCAATTTGAGACAAAATCTTTTACCGGATTACCTCGGTCATTCTCGGTACTTGTCGGTCTGAGCATGAATTATTCGTATCAAACCGAACAGTTCCGGTTCCGACCGGCGTATACCGAGAACGACGGTGGTAATACGTCGAAATGATATGTTATAAAATGGCGGATTATATGTAATGTACTTTAAGGGTTAGACCTGTCGTCCACTAAGTATGAAGACCTACCAAGTCCACTAAGTATGTGTGAGTAGAATGGATTGTAAGATAGCGTATATGATCTTGACGTGATGTAAAGCCTTTGTGCTTCAATCAAGCTGTTGGACAACGATTGATTACTAAAGTAGTTCGAGTGTCATTGCTTTTCATTCCAAGGTACTAAATGTGATTGACGAAAGAATATGGAACATGTTTTACGATCGCCTCACAAATATTTCGTTTATTATTGTAGTACATTCAAAGGTACATAAGTCCTGGACAAAAGAATATGGAACTTGTTTTACGATCGACTCACAAATATTTCGTTTATTATTGTGTTACATTCAAAGGTACAAAAGGTCCTGGACAAAAGAATATGGAACTTGTTTTACGATCGACTCACAAATATTGCGTTTATTATTGTGTTACATTCAAAGGTACAAAAGGTCCTAAACAAAAGAATATGGAACTTGTTTTACGATCGACTCACAAATATTTGGTTTATCATTGTGTTACATTCAAAGGTACAAAAGGTCCTAAACAAAAGAATATGGAACTTGTTTTACGATCGACTCACAAATATTTCGTTAATTATTGTGTTACATTCAAAGGTACAAAAGGTCCTGGACAAAAGAATATGGAACTTGTTTTACGATCGACTCACAAATATTTCGTTAATTATTGTGTTACATTCAAAGGTACAAAATGTCCTGGACAAAAGAATATGGAACTTGTTTTACGATCGACTCACAAATATTTCGTTAAATATTGTGTTACATTCAAAGGTACAAAAAGTTCTGGACAAAAGAATATGGAACTTGTTTTACGATCGACTCACAAATATTTCGTTTATTATTGTGTTACATTCAAAGGTACAAAAAGTCCTGGACAAAAGAATATGGAACTTGTTTTACGATCGACTCACAAATATTTCGTTAATTATTGTGTTACATTCAAAGGTACAAAAAGTCCTGGACAAAAGAATATGGAACTTGGTTTTCGATCGCCTCACAAATATTTCGTTAATTATTGTGTTACATTCAAAGGTACAAAAGGTCCTGGACAAAAGAATATGGAACTTGTTTTACGATCGACTCACCCAATTATTTCGTTTATTATTGTGTTACATTCAAAGGTACAAAAAGTCCTGGACGAAAAAATGTGGAACTTGTTTTACGATCGACTCACAAATATTTCGTTTATCATTGTGTTACATTCAAAGGTACAAAAGGTCCTGGACAAAAGAATATGGAACTTGTTTTACGATCGACTCACAAATATTTCGTTAATTTTTCTGTTACATTCAAAGGTACAAAAGGTCCTGGACAAAAGAATATGGAACTTGTTTTACGATCGACTCACAAATATTTCGTTTATCATTGCGTTACATTCAAAGGTACAAAAGGTCCTGGACAAAAGAATATGGAACTTGTTTTACGATCGCCTCACAAATATTTCGTTAATTATTGTGTTACATTCAAAGGTACAAAAAGTCCTAAACAAAAGAATATGGAACATGTTTTACGATCGCCTCACAAATATTTCGTTTATTATTGTGTTACATTCAAAGGTACAAAAGGTCCTGGACAAAAGAATATGGAACTTGTTTTACGATCGACTCACAAATATTTCGTTAATTATTGTGTTACATTCAAAGGTACAAAAGGTCCTGGACGAAAGAATATGGAACATGTTTTACGATCGACTCACAAATATTTCGTTTATTATTGTGTTACATTCAAAAGTACAAAAAGTCCTGGACGAAAGAATATGGAACTTGTTTTACGATCGACTCACAAATATTTCGTTTATCATTGTGTTACATTCAAAGGTACAAAAAGTCCTGGACGAAAGAATATGGAACTTGTTTTACGATCGACTCACAAATATTTCGTTTATTATTGTGTTACATTCAAAGGTACAAAAGGTCCTGGACAAAAGAATATGGAACTTGTTTTACGATCGACTCACAAATATTTCGTTTATCATTGTGTTACATTCAAGGTACAAAAAGTCCTGGACAAAAGAATATGGAACTTGTTTTACGATCGACTCACAAATATTTCGTTAATTATTGTGTTACATTCAAAGGTACAAAAAGTCCTAAACAAAAGAATATGGAACTTGGTTTACGATCGACTCACAAATATTTCGTTAATTATTGTGTTACATTCAAAGGTACAAAAAGTCCTCGACAAAAGAATATGGAACTCGTTTTACGATCGACTCACAAATATTTCGTTTATTATTGTGTTACATTCAAAGGTACAAAAGGTCCTGGACAAAAGAATATGGAACTTGTTTTACGATCGACTCACAAATATTTCGTTTATCATTGTGTTACATTCAAAGGTACAAAAAGTCCTGGACGAAAGAATATGGAACTTGTTTTACGATCGCCTCACAAATATTTCGTTAATTATTGTGTTACATTCAAAGGTGCAAAAAGTCCTGGACGAAAGAATATGGAACTTGTTTTACGATCGCCTCACAAATATTTCGTTAATTATGTGTTACATTCAAAGTACAAAAAGTCCTAAACAAAAGAATATGGAACATGTTTTACATCGCCTCACAAATATTTCGTTTATCATTGTGTTACATTCAAAGTACAAAAAGCCCTAAACAAAAGAATATGGAACTTTTTTTACGATCGGCTCACAAATATTTTGTTAATCATTGTGTTATATTCAAAGGTACAAAAAGTCCTGGACGAATAAATATGGAACATGTTTTACGATTGACTCACAAATATTTCGTTAATTATTGTGTTACATTCATAGGTACAAAAGGTCCTGGACGAATAAATATGGAACATGTTTTACGATCGACTCACAAATATTTCGTTTATCATTGTGTTACATTCAAAGGTACAAAAAGTCCTGGACAAAAGAATATGGAACTTGTTTTACGATCGACTCACAAATATTTCGTTTATTATTGTGTTACATTCAAAGGTACAAAAAGTCCTGGACGGAAGAATATGGAACTTGTTTTACGATCGACTCACAAATGTTTCGTTTATCATTGTGTTACATTCAAAGGTACAAAAAGTCCTGGACAAAAGAATATGGAACATGTTTTACGATCGACTCACCCAAATATGAAACGAGGCAAAGTGGACCAAGTAATGGTAAATAATTAGTCATTATTTAGCTTTTTTAAAGGCAGATGATGGAATATGAGTACAAATGAAATACTGAAAAATATATGGAGTTCTTTTATTATGTTCTTGAAAGTCATGAATGCTCTGAGACGCTATCAAATAAATTACCCTAACATTAGTTATTTTGGGCTTGAAATATAGTTGTCTCCAATACGATCATGTTTATCAATAATGTGTTTGTTTACATATTTATAATAACGAATTTTGATTTGCCGGTTCAAACATTTAAGTATCAAGTGACCAGGTAAGAGGTGAAGAATCAGGCTATCTGAATTATTAAACTAGCTAATTTGGGTTTGCTTTCACGTTTTATTTGTGCTGATGGGTTCTTTTGGTGATAACTATTGAATCTGACCAAAAGTTTACCAAATAATATAGTTTAAAGTAGCATTTCTTTCATTTTATGAGCCTTTGATTTAGATTTTGTAGAGTGTAGGATATTGCGTATTCTGCTAAATGGTAAGCAATTATAAAATTGGTACAAATTTTATTTTGTGCGGAGTGTAAAACAATTTGTATACCACGAACTGTTAAATAATAGTAAAGTATTTTTTCCATCTATTACCTGCTTGGTTAGAACTATAATTTTCTAAACTCGACCAGAAATGCATATCAATATAGACGTTTATAGTGCACTGCAATTTACATTGGTACTACAAAATGATTAATACTAATGAAATGGTAAAGACTGGTGAAAATCTGTATTCATATTTATTGCACGTAAAGTGTAGAACATTTAGTCACGAACTCGTAAGTAATGATGAAAACCTTAAGTCATATTTAGTTTTACGTGAAACGTCAAACATTTAGTCACAAAGTCGTAAGTAATGATCAACATTTTCTTTCGACTGTAAAACATTCAAAATACCACACAGTTGTATATACTGATGTTACCAAACTATTCATTTTTTCAGGTTTCGACCTATTACTGAATTTAGAGATGGACGAGTACATTACAAACATACAAGAATCCCACGGTGTGCGGATTGTGTTTCACGAACAAGGGACGGTTCCATTTCCAAATACGGAGGGAATCACACTGGCGCCGGGATACGAACATCAGATAGGTCTGAAAATTGTAAGTATCAACGGAAATGTGAAAAACGAAGCTACTTTTACCCTTTACCAAACGCCAAATGCTCGACTGTCCCAAATTGAAAGAGATTGCAGGCGAGCGATTTCTCCTTTTTCCCACAATGTTTTCCAGAGTTGTCTGCGACAAAATGGTCAAATGACGTTATACGAACGAAATTGTGAACAGAACTCCGGCAAACAAATGCACGTGAACACGTGGATGATACTTTCAATAGCTTACATTATAAAAAAGAACTTCAACAAACATGAAGGGCAGGCTTTTATTGATTGGTCAGTTACATTTTGTTAATGCACTGAAATCACATAACGATGAAATGAGCAATAGTTTCGGTGAGTTTTGTAGCGCCGCGAACACCACCGTCGTGTTCTCTACACAACGGGCACGTCTCCCATTTTAAACTTCCTTTATGCTAACCTATGATGCTTATAACATAATATCCAAAAGCAGTATTACATGGTTACAAGAATTAAACAACAATAGGTGAAATTTAATCAGCCATTTATTTATGAATACAATAATTGATGATTGCTTTATTTAACTAGAAACTAATTTAGTTAACATTGACCTATATACATCAATGCACCAAACATTGATCCAAAATCAAATATGGGTTGACAACTTGCACGGGGTGGTGGATGGTTGTCCAAATCATTTTCACGCTGGCTCGATTGCTTAAACTGACGCACAAAGCTTGCATAGAATATTTTATTTCATAAAATTCATTTATCGTCGATTTCCTCTTTTACAAATGTTCATTATGATATAAGAGTAAACAGAAAGTGACGTAACTGCACGGAATTCCCCTCTACACCTTGTACACAGTATGTCAAATGACTGTTGATCCTTCCAAAGGGGCGCAATAAAACTTCAGTGTAACAATTCCGTTCGTACTTGTACAGGTTGAGACTTCACGACTCGGGTACCCGTATGGAAGCTGCACCGATGGTAAACAGTTCCGAGAAAAATACAACACAACCTATACAAGAGCGGTAAGTAGTTCCAAAGGAGAATAAACACCAACAAAACATTGTGCTTGAATATACAAACGGGGCAATCACGTGACCAATGTTTACGAACGTACATGTATGTCCAAACGAGACGGCCGCGTCAAAGGTATTTTTGCATTTTCACCTTCTTTTACCGATGATAGCGACGTGTTGTACCCTGTATGAGTTGACCATCAACTTCACGGTGCTGATGGTTTAGATAACTAATGCTTTATAACGGAGTAACGTCTAACACTTGGTAGAGAAATCGCAGTAGACAGGCGCGAACGGCCTTGAAATATCACCCGTCGACAGAAATCTCTCTACCGAGTGTTAGACGTAACCCAATGTTATACACAACTCATTGGGAATAGTTGGCGAAAGAAAAAATACCTGTTCCGGAGAGGCGGCTGTCTTGTTCTGACATATTCTTCCGCCTGATTTAATGATATGAAGCACATTTTCATTTACATAACGTTCTTCATTGTATACAAGCTTATATCTAAGTTTCTCACACGGAGCTGCTTTTTCACTTGTTGTTTAAGTTTTCTAATCAGTTTGCCCATCGACTTTTCTCATTAACAGTGTCGCATGTCTTCAATGGTTTTTCAAAAATATGTTTTTGGAGTGGCACAGTGCAGGAAAAATCTACGACGCCGCACCAGGGAAACATTCTACCTATGTATGAACTTCCCTTTATCAGTAAGACGAATGTTTTGATGGCTTTGCCGTATATCACATGTATCTCGATCAAATAAAAAGCTGTTTGCGCGCGGTTCGAACAGAATAGCCCGAAATTAATGTCTTAGCGTAACGTAGTTCAATGTTCAATACCGTGGATAAATGGGCGTATTCAAAGCACGTGAAAACGGTGCGTGCTTAGTGTATACATGTATGTGTATTGCCGTGTCGGTGTTGGTCATTCTACCTAACAACGGCAGAACCAGCACATCGATTCTTTTCTTTGTCGTTTCTCTAATTATTTCAATAACATGTACGTATATATTCTATGCTTAGTAGAGATTTTAACTAATGGTGTTCTGAGCGGTAGATAAACTTATTCAGTATATTAGTTAATTGTATTTGAGATTTTCGTATAGCAAAAATTTGATTCAGTACCAAAATGTGGTCCAACATTTCGAACCAGTCATTGAAAAACGGGCACAACCGTATAGCGCCTCGTCAATGCTTTTGAAAGAATAGGTGTTTTTTTTTTTTAACTTAAGTAAAGACTTTTTGAAATCTAAATTAGACTAGTCGGGGTAGTACCGACTCGAACCTTGGGGGATAACGTGGTCGAAACCGCAACTCCTCTGATTGTATTTCCGACAAGCTGGTGAAGCTATCGATACAATAAATTTGTCTGTTCAAGAACTCAATCGGTATTACCATATTTTAGAGCGGCAAGCCGTCCAAATAAAGTAGATTATTCCATAGCCAATTTTCTCGAAACGTACTTGGTATGATATATTGCTGAACCTAAAACATATTGTTTATCTTTGATAATAAGTATAAGCATAGAAGTTGGTGGTGATCCACTGATTGGGTCGTACACGATTAACTAAAGTTAAAGCAATTATTTTTAAGTCAACTTAAATGCTGTCTAAAGTTACGAGATACATAGTTAAAAAAATGATCTGAAGCTGAGTATTATAATCGCGTTTAAGTATTAGAAAAAGTTTAAGTTTAAGTACAAAGTCGTTATCATTTCGAAAGAAACGGGAAATTATTTAAAAATATCGGGGATACGGCTAGTTATACATACTAACATAATTAAGTTAGAATATTTGTATTCCTGATAAATAACTAGAAATCTACATGTACATGGAATCTTCTATGCCACGATTACATGATTGTGAAATTAGTTGAGAAGCTTATGATTACTCTTGCTGTATGTTCCTTTACTAATTTGTATATTTCGTCATTTCATCCTTCCCATTTTATTTAAATAAGAATCATACCTCAGTTTGTTGATCTATTGATTTATATGAACTCCCTCGCAGATTGAGAGCTAAATCCTTTTAAAATAAGATGTCTTCTACGGACGAAATGCCAACAGAGATCTGTGAAGTTGAATCAAACCTTTGTATTGAAAAGGATCTTTACCCGGTCATAACAGTGTTTGTAAAGTTATAGATAACATCATACAGATATGATAAAATGTAAACGGTTTATTTTTTAAACCGTGATCTATTATTTACATCATATGAAATCCCCCAAATACTTGGTAAGAGGAATTGGAAATCAGGTTTCGAAATTTGTAAGAAGATTTGGAAATCTTGTGACCTTAAGAGCTAAATATTTTCACGAGTGGCTCCGCCACTCGTGAAAATATAGCTCTTAAGGTCACTCGATGAAATATATTTCGATCGTACTCCGAAAATTACAAATATCCTTTGTAATGGGTAAATCATACATTTTTTACGATTATCCATGCAAGCTTGCTGTAGAAATTTAATATTCACCAACAGTAAGCTCACAGAGCAATCGTATTGCCATGGGCGTATCTATCGTAAATGTCATTTTTCCTCAAAGACATGCACAGAGGTATGCTGGATAGAGGACTTCATCAAAGAATGTGGGTGCATGCCGGAAAACGCAACAGAGATCTTAGAAGCATATGTCGACCTACCCGTCTGCAGGTACTCCATGAACGATTCAGGTGAGTGTGTTCGATTAGGTTCATCGTCGTTTTCAACAATATATCAGTCATATAACGGTGACTTGCGTACGTTTCAAGGCTTTGTTTTTTTTAATTAGAATTGCTCGATGGTCTTTGTTTTCGAAGCCACTGGTTGATTACCCACAAGGCCATTATATGTCGTTAACGTAAATCTAGCGTTTGTTTGTTCCGTTTGTATAGAATTTGTTACCGCCGGGAAATTTGAAGGAGGGTCAAAATATATTCATGTTGAATCAATCATTCCATAAAGCGAATCAGTACCTTCCATAAAATGTGTTTCCTAAAATGTGTTGGTGTGGGTGTGGGTAATTGGATGTGTGTGGATGTGTGTGTAGGTAGTTCTGTGTGCGTGAGGGTGGGTGGGTGGGTGTGTGTGGGTGTGGGATGGGGGTGTACATGTATACAGGTATTTAGTATTAAAGAATATATGCCATTGTTTTCATGTGATGTATCAATATGTAGCAATTGTATGTGTATGTAACAAGGTACGATTGTATAAGTTACAAAACAGAAATAAAACATCTATCTATCTATCTATGTTTCATAACCGAGGCTTAGACTAGAACTATGCCTACCAGTCGGCGTGAGTTTTACTGATTAATCTAGGAAGCAGAATCGAAAGGGATGAATATGTGTAACTTGAAGAATTGTAAACTAAACTGCGCAATGAATACGTGGGCGAAACTGGATTAGAGCGCATTGGATGTTTTAGTTCATTTCGGCATGTTTATTTTTGTACAGGAGAGTATGGAGCATAAAAATAAAAACAAAGCTTTAAACATTTGTTTAATCCCCTTTGCAATGTTCATGGATAGCATTATACCAAATGACACAGGGAAATATTTGCGTAAGTCAAAAGCGATATACACGGGTATTAGTTTAAACAAAAGTAGAAATGTGTCATGTGACATGTCACTGGAGGTGTCTCAAAAAGACTACTTCCGTGAAGTGTTACTTTGCGAAAATCGCTTTGATCAATATTAAAATAAAATTGACGGTTAGATTGAACCTACGTAAGTTCCTTAGCCTTAGTTGTGTTATACATCACTACCGAGGAATCTAAACAAGCACCATTTTCTGTCGGAAACTGTTTTCCGTAACCGCATGGTGGAAATGCTTCGATATCAATTAATCTACTGGATTGACCGGTTGTAGTAACAAACACACAAGCTTTCAAACAAGGGCAGACACGTTATTTGTGCTCTACCACTACACATACTAACTTTACATTTTCAAAGTAGAACAACGGCTTTTGCCAAGGTTGATTGTTTCCATTGGGTGTGCTGATAGCGTTTATATCTAGGATTCAATCCATTAAATCGTCTTTTATTATTCATGCCTTTTACTAACCGTGCCGAGAGATGCGACTTTGAGATAACAACATTTCACCTTAAACTGAACCATGGAAAAGAATGAATTGGGGTTAAGCCCATTTCAGTTGTAACGATCTCTTTGAGACGTCATATGGGTCAAATACCTTAATTGTCCTTAGTCCTTTTGTTTTCTTCTTCGCTTGTTCATTGTTGAGGATCTTATGGAAGATTGTCAGCTTTAAGTGTCAAATAGATTTCCTCGTTAAATAAAGTCTTATTATCATATCGAACTGGTAAAAGTTAAAAAATGATATAGAGAATAGATTGTTGGTGCAATGAATCGGAAATGTTGTCGGGTGAGGCATAGGAATATTATCCGGTGAGCCCTATAACATTTCCAAATCAAAGACACTAACTACATGTATCTATTCTACTTAAACCGTTACCGAAAACCTTTGCCTCCGTGGCCTAGTGGTTAGAGTACAGAACTCGAAATCACATGGCCCCTCTCCGTTTGGGTTCAAATCCTGAGAGGGATGTGGATTTACATGAGAGGCAGTCTCCCGACTGACTTACGGAATGCCGATGGTTCTACCCGTTTTGACCAGCCCTTATGGGAAGTTGAGTATTGGGTCTTCATCCATCATTAAGAGTCGGTCATCGCTACATAACTGAAACATTGTTGATGTGATGTAAAACCCAAATTAAAAAAAAATATACCGTTATCTATATGGATTCAAATAATCATACATAAACTTAAATTACATAAACTTAAATTAAAACACCAAAAAAAAAAAAATGAAACAAACCGAAATATCAATACTGACATTTGTTAACAAAGATAACAAAAGCGATGGTGATAATGTTGGTACAATGTAGTACTAATTTTGATAGTATTGCCAAAAAAAATTAAAAGAATACATCTATTTTTTCTATGGTGATAATGACAGTAATGTTGTTATGATGATGCTGATAATTGTTGGTCTGATGACAGAGAAGGGAGTCGCTTAACCCTTTACCCAATGCCAAAATTCGACTGTCTCAAATCGAAAGAGATTGCGGACGACATTTTAAAATGTGATGAAAACATTGTGGGAAAAAGGAGAAATTGCTCGTTAAGAGTCAAGAGTTTCAAGAGTCGTCTACAACAAACTGGTTAAATGTTTTAACTGTATGTCTATATGTATCTTTTTATTTCATTTCCATAGATTACACTATAATATTTATTCACATACAATTACGTATGTGTATATAGAACTATCAGAATCACAAAGAAGAGACAACACAATTTACATTTCTCTCTCTTTTTCTCTCTCTCCCTACTGTTTGATGATGGGTTAACTTCAGATAAACTTTATCGTTACAGTAGTGGCATGTGCGGTGAGACTCCATGCTGAATTCAACGCCAACAGTAACCCTTGTGGGTGTATCGACCCTTGCAGGTAGGTTAAAGCTGTTCACATTAACCCAACATACATTATAAAGTTATCTGAATTTTGTTGTATCGTTTAACAAAAATTCATTTTAATTGTATTGCACCGTTTTCCTGTGCATACATGTATAGCAAAGCGTCATCTTTTTTCATATATCATTGTATTACATCGTTTTACACATTACAGCATTCTCTAGTGCATGTATCAAAACTCAGCCCTTATGGGCAGTTGAGTATGGGGCTTTCCTCCATCATTAAGAGTCGGGAATCGCTACATTACTGAAATAATGTTGATGTGATGTAAAACCCATATAAAGAAAATGTATCAAAACTCCATTTGGGGGCGGGGGGGTTGTGGTGGTGGGGGCATCGTTTTACATGTATCAAAAATTCATCTATTCATAATAGCGTTACATTGTTTTACAGATATTGAAAATTGATCCCAATTGTACTGCATCGTTTTCCCGTAAATAATGCATGTTCTTCCTCATCAGTGGGAGTTGTCTAGAACCCATCATGATACATTGGCCACATATCTATATCAAACGGGCTATTTCAATGTATTTACAACCAGCACTTGAAAACGAAACAGTGCTTGGTTTAGAATACAGTCAAAATACGCCCATTATAGATGTAATTTTTCGTCAATAAACCCATTACCAAACAATAACGACATCCAACCAGTTTGTTGCAGGTGACTCTCGAAAACTGTGTTGGAAAAGGAAAGTTCGCTCGTAACAATTCATCTCTCCTTTTCCCACAATGTTGTCTGCCCCATTACAATATTATTTTTCAAATTCATCACATTTTGAAATCTCGTTTGCAAACTCTTCCAATTTGGGACAGACGAAAATTTGGCATTTGGTAAAGGGTTAAGGCAATTTTTCGTTGCGAATATATTTTGTACTAAATTCGTGTCTTGGATTTCCGCTATAGTATTGATCTAACAACGCATCGAAAGCGTCGTAGCTCCAAAGTTTGCCAAATGTGTCCTCAATCTTTTCGGGTCTATTTATTGACAAACTTTTTTTCCAACTATTTCCGTACGACTACAGCGGAACGAACAATAATGTGTATGGTCTACAACAAATCAGAATGATTATAAACATCATTTTACTTCATCATTCGTCTGTGCCATGCTTCATGCTTTTGAATGTCATTACCTTGACTTGACCTTGTTTGATCAGAAAGAACCAAACCTTCTCACTGATTTATATATGAGTTTATGTCACCCACAATGAATATGTTTATTTCTTTCTGTAGAACAACGGAATATTTGAAGACGATATCCGGAAGGCCATGGCCTGCGCATGAGTACTTGGTAAATATTACGAGACTGTTGAACAGAACAGGGTGCTAGTGTGGTCTTTTCTGTGGTCTACAATATGATTGTGCACTGGGTGCTAGTGTGGTCTTTTCTGTGGTCTACAATAAGATTGTGTACAAGGTGCTAGTGTGGTCTTTTCTGTGGTCTACTACATTGTATATGATTATGCACTGGGTGCTAATGTGGTCTCTTCTGTGGTATACAATATGATTGTGCACTGGGTGCTAGTGTGGTCTTTACTGTGATATACATAGAGAATAGATGGTTGGTGTCGTGAATCGGAAATGTTATCGGGCAAGGCTTAGGAATATTATCCGGTGAGCCGAAGGCGAAACGGATAATAATCCGAAGCCGAGCCCGATAACTTTTCCCATTCAAAGACACCAACTATCTATTCTATTTATCCGGTTACCTTTATGTATTCTTTAAAAGAAAAAAGATGAAAATAAAACACGAGAAAAAAGGACAAAAATAAGTAGAGAATGATGTAAATATGACGTCATGTCGTTCTTATGTCGTCATGATTCGTCACGTGCACGTATTATATGGTTAGTGCCGGATATCACAAATGTTATACGGCACCTAGTTATCGGTCCCAAAATGATACTAGTGACAGGATAAAATAAGATTTTGTACTGGGTGCTAGTGTGGGCTTTTCTGTGGTCTACAATAAGATTGTGCGCTGGGTGCTAGTGTGGTCTTTTGTGTGGTCTACAGTATGATTGTGCACTGGTTGCTAGTGTGGCATTTTCTGTGCCCAATTGTCATGTCGTATACATTCAACTTGTGTTAAGAGGCTGTCTGGGATAAAGTAAATTGGCTGTTTAAGACAGGTTGGCTGCTGAACACAAATTGATGTACACTATAATTCTTACAATGGGACTTACTGTAGTAGTTGTTTAAGGCAGGCTGGCAGCTTAAAAGGGTGGTTGCTTAACACAAGTTAGACTGTACCAACAGTGTACTTCTGTTTAAGATACTTTCCATACGTTTTGGTTTTGTGTTGACTTACGCACCTACTTTCCTAATGGCGCGTGGTAATACACGACCCAAATCTTACAAATATGGTAACTCTTGGGGTCTATTCTTCATACAATAATATGAACCCGGGTATCGCTAACTATAATATTGCCAGGGTGGCAAACTCAATTGTCCATATTTATCAGCTTGTCCAAATCTGAACGGACAAGTAAACATTTCTGAAATTTACTCTATACTACAAGAATTTTTTTTTTTTTTTACGGAGCAATAAATCAAATCGATTTCGCCACCCCCGATTGTTGGTGTAGTGTTAAAGCCAAACACTTAATGTTTCTCCCCCCGATTATAAATCGGTGTAGTGTTAAAGCCAAACACTTAATGTTTCTCCCCCTATTATTGATCGGTGTAGTGTTAAAGCCAAAGATTTAATGTTTATTAGGTCTTTAAGGTCTAAATGTTTAATAAAGCCCATACTTTGTATTAAGATAATGCCAATCAGTGTTTTAAGACACGCCTACTTGCTTTGCAATGCAGACGAATGCTCCGCCCCGGTCATACATATAATGTATGTTGACCTCTGATCTTAGTAAGTGTATATTCAACACATTAATTAGTTACATGTAAGCTGTTGATAGCTTGTCTTTAAGCATTGTTATAAGAGAAGCCACTGAAACTATCTAGCTGACCTCGTTTGTTTGCCCAAACACAACACATAAGAAATTGATGTCCCTGTGATTCCATTCACAGACCAGCGTTATCACGGACAGTTGGTGTGATTACGACGGTGAGATCATGACGTCCATGTTAAAAATGTGTCGCGCATATTGGGAATCGGATATTGAGTTTGATGTACAACGGTGAGTAAGAAAACAAATACCTATTCCTATATATATTGACCTTCTTAATCATCCAGTTTATAACTAGCTTTGTATAGCTTCGACATTGTTTCATTAATTTTCGATCACCATCTTGATGTACCGCGCATATTGTGAGCAAGATATTGAATTTGGTGTATAACGGTGAGCATGAAAACAAATACCAATTCCTACATTTATCGACTTACTTATTTATCCAATCCGTAAGTAGTTCTGCATAGTTTCGACAGTGGGTCCTTCCCATGAAATATTTAACGTTCATGTACATTCAAACACACGACTATATTTTCATTCACAAAAACCAAGTCGCACTGGAAATTCAAGGGCTAATTGAAATTTGTAAACGTAAACGCAAAATCAGATTTTTGTGAAACATGTCCCTGTACTCTAATTACAAGGCAGGTGATTATAATAAGATATTTAGAACTTTATACAATTAAATTTCTAAGCAGTATTTCTGTAGTTCTGATTTCTATTGTACTACAAGTAATATAACACAGTTTGTATAGCTTATTACGTGTAACATCTGGATGAATCTTCCTTTGTAAAAAAGGGATAGAATTCAGTGCGGTTTGTATTCAACTTGTCATGTATCTAATTTAGAATTTTCAGTGACAACGACCCAAAACATTTATAAGTACTTGAATGGGACACTATCGAATTGGGTTGCACGTACATATGTATATGGTACTATTCACCAGAAGTCCAAAGGACACTGTCTTGTGATGCTCAGTGGCTTAGTTGGTGGTCTTAGAACCCGTGAATCCTGAGCTCAAGCCTCAACGGTACATCTGGTTTCGTGAGAATGTTGTTTGATAAGACAACGAAGAACCAAACCCCAGTTGTGGTAGTCCAGCTTGTAACATAACTGAAAAT
This sequence comes from Cerastoderma edule, assembly GCA_947846245.1. Lineage (NCBI taxonomy): Eukaryota > Metazoa > Mollusca > Bivalvia > Cardiida > Cardiidae > Cerastoderma > Cerastoderma edule. The sequence goes on from OX401405.1 coordinate 43,546,326, forward strand.
CGTTGACACGGCATTAAACGCGTGAAATTAGCTAACTATTTAGGATGAATAGCTCGATGCAACATCATGCTATAAAATCGATGGAACGTCTGCAAAAACACCAATGCAGATTAGTATTTACTCTAGTATTAAGCAAAATAGATAAGATAACTTTGAAAAAAAAATCATTTCAGTCTAATAAATCCAAAGCTTCTGTTCACCTTATCAAAATTAGAAACTGAGTTGCCGCCACGCCTTGACTGAACGAAATATATAAACAAGAAACTAACACAACAATTCAAACACACATAATTAATTCCCGATGAGAGTCCTCGTTTCTTTCATGTATGTTAAAACTTCACGATGAAAAGCCTATTTGTTTTTACCTCAGGTATCGCAACAATTTTATGACGCTGAAAATTTACTTCGAGGACACGCAGTATCAAATGATTGAGGAAGAACCAACATATGGAGTGAGTAAATAGAGGATGATCAACTCCTTTCGATTGATATCAAAAATATGTCACGAGAATGGGTCATTAGCAGGTTGAACAAAACGTGTTCGTAGAACGGGTTTTGCCTACGTGATAACAACCCATTCAAGTGACATATTCTTTATATCAATCGGATAGAGTTGATTATTCTATTTATTGTATTCCCCTTCATAAAATGTATTTGCCAAATTATCCCCATAAACGCAATATGGAATATAAAAATGGGAGGAGCAAAGTAGTTAACAACGCCCATGATGTCATTCACGCATCCCATGACGTCATTGACATGTATTGATACATTTGAGAATACAAACATTTAGTGCAGTGTGCAAAATGCCATGACTTTAATGCAAGGGAATGGTAAAAAAGTAGTTCCGTCAAAACTGATACCATCACTAGTAATATGACATTAAATCCAAGTATTTCACGGATAGGAATATATAAATACGGTTTCATATTTATCCTACCGATGAAAACCCCAACATAACAAACAACATATGGCGTATATAAACTAACGTTTAATGAAATTTATTGAACATAAATAGTTTTATCTGAAAACCACGACTTTCCCCTCACAGTGCTTGATAAGGCTATTCCATTATAAGCGGTTCTTCATGTTACTTGAATGGGTTATCCCTGGCTATCCAACTAATGGAAGAGCCTCTAGGTACCAGCCGACCAATGAACATCATTCTTTACTTGTTCCCTTTGTAAACAACTGGCAGACACTATGTCATTTTAAAACGTGATTTTGTCTATCATTCGGACTTTCTCATAAGCATTGTTTACGTAATTCGATTTTTGAAGTGTCACTCTTCGAGAAGGACTATCCGGTTATTTTACGGAAGGTGGATTTAGTCCGGTAATTCGTTTTTTTGTCTGCTGTAGCAGCGCGTGTGAGTGACCTAGTTTTGACAAACAACGCAGTTGTTTACATGACAAGAGACTCAGTATCCGTGATTGGATGTGATTTCGGGGGCCCGTCAGCTGTATACGGACGCTATACTTATTAGACATTCTTTTATCCGTCGCCTTACCGGATTTTCTTGGAACATTAAAACCCGAAAATCAACCAACAGATGGCGTATATAAACTAGCGTTAAATACTTATCCTGCCATTGAAAACCCCAACATTACAACTAACGTTTTGCGTATATAAACAGAGACATTGATAACCGAGATTGGTAACTCCTCCTTTACCTATAGCGGGTTTTTGCGAATTCTCGCATCACGCGATATTTAGCGAGACCTTCAATATCTGTCTATCGACGCCAGTTTCAACTAAACGCCGACAAAGGCAATACAGACATAAGCGTGTTTTAAGTTATGATTAAATTTGTCCCATTTAGCACCTTAATGAGTTCAGCCATCTTGATTTCAAACCAAAATATTTCAAAGTTGTAGCAAGTAAAACTAAAAAACTATGCACTGGATCATATGCTTGACGATATTTTCCGGAAGTGTTGTTTTTGTTTTATGGTTGTCGGCCTTTTTAAAGTGTTCTTCTTTTCCATAACGAAGTAACGAAGTTATACCATACTTACCTTACCACGAACGTATCTATATGATTTCGACCATTGTATTTTCAACCAAAATCTTTCATATTGTACAATGTAAAATGTTTAAATGGATGAATTTTCAAACATCTCTAATTTTTAAGGGGTGATAGGTTTCTTTTTATTTCCAAATTTACAGTTTGATGTCCTGTGTTATTTAGAAGTTATTGCTAAGTTATTCTGCCCAATTACCACATTTGAGTTCAGCCATCTTGATTTCCAAGTAAAATATTCCAAAGTTATGACAAGTAAAACTGAAATACTATGCACTGGGTCTTATCATATTTGACACTTTCATGAGGTGTTATTTTTGGTTTATGGTTGCCGGCTTTTTTACATTGTTTCAATATCCTTCTGACAAGATAATGTGGAAATGTAAATGCTATTTGGTGACAACTACTTGATTGCAATTATTGCGTTTAAAGGAAAAATACCCTTATGGTTTGTTTATTACCGACTGATTGTTACATTTTGTATATATTACATTGTTATATGCTTTTCAAGATAAAGGCTAAATAAATCGAGTTCTAATTCTTCCCAAACAGATAATACCTTCTACATAAAAGCCACCGCATGTCGTAAGTCACTTCACCAGTTACTGCCTTTCCCTTACAAAAGACCCAGCTATGAGGTATAACCTCCTAGCTCAGTGTTGCTTCCCTGAGCCCTACGGTATTAAAAACTTATCATAATCGTGCAATCCTGAAAGATATGAGAATCCGAGACGTTTGTTGTTTATTTCAGACTGTCAGGTTTTTGTCTGATATCGGCGGTACTGCAGGCCTGTTTATCGGTGCTTCCGTGTTGAGTATTGCGGAAATTGTCCATGTTGCTTTGGAAGTAATCCTGTATCTGCGGAACAGAGTGAAACTGAACCCAGAAAACCCAGAAAACCCAGGGCGGGAGGAAAACGATATCGAACGTTCAAATAAATGATCTTAGAAACTTTACAAACTGTTCTTACTGCACCGGCATCGGAAAATGTTGGTTATTTGTGTTAAATAGTATCTGTTGATGTTAATAGATATTTCAAAGGAAGGGAAAGAAGGAAATCATTGTAGGGTCGCTGGGGAAGAAGAAGGGGGACCATTATACACCCTTAAACAGTGCTTTAGTACAACAATCCTTATTACAAGCACTTAAAAGACAAAACAAAGACTAATGAGCCAAGCAATCTAGTATTTGAATGTGTATAACAATTGAACCAACATGTTGTTTGCAACATTTTCAAAGGGCCGTTTATACCCCTTTACAAACGTTTTAAGCTTGTATGGGTTTTATGTTGCTAGACCCGAGTTTAGCATCCCTCTTCTTTAACCTTTATATATCTTCTAAAGGAAAAGAGTTGGCCAGCATGTTGGAAGTATCTTTCTTAATAGTAATAAACCTCAATGTTTCTGAGTTTTTTCTTATGAAAAAGAGCTATTTGCCTGGTAATCATGGGTTAAGTCTTTTGACATACTTTTTAAGCGAAGTTGGTAATGCAATATGACCAAATCGTTGTGAGTTGATTTCAGCAAGTTTCGATTAATTATAATTATGCTGTGTCGAACGCCTCTTCATTCGGAACACCTCGGCCATTTCTTAAAATAACCTCGGAGGCAATGGGGAGCCATTTTTGAAAGTAGGTCAGCAAATAAGGGCATGTCCGTTTGCAATCGTATCTACTCGGAAATCCCGGCACAAGCCGGGGATTGCCGAGTAGATACGATTGACAAAATATGAATCAAAGATGTGTTGATATGGTCATCTTTAATGAAAAGAGTAAAAAGAAATATTCAATTGTGATATATAACCAATGTGTGTGTATTCAAATACATATTTAGTGCCTGTGTGCATTTTGCGTTAGCCGCCGGAAATAAGGCGAATTACCCCAGGATTTCTGGTGTATTCATGTACTGCCTACGAGGTATATCTACCGACTTATTACGGGGATTGCCGAGTAGATACGATTGACGCCTCTTGTAAAGAAGGTCCAATTTCAGTATAGCAGTAATAACAGAAGGAAGTGGTCACTGCCGTGGAGGTTATCATCAACATTAGTAATGGTCTCCGATTAAATATACTTGAAAGCATACTAGCGCTCAGAAAAACTGCAAAACTGGGTAATTTGAGTTATAAATAATTATAGAAACATAGCGAAAAAACACATAATCATGACAATATAACAACTGCACTATTCATTATCTATTTCTCAAAATGCTATTTTCACAAATCTGGTGCCCACCAATTAAAGTTCAATGTTTACATTCGAGTAACATCTTAAAAAGTCAGGAGCGTTCGGATTTATGACCTGCGATCACCTGGTTAGAAAAATCATGTGAAATACATAAATATATTGTCATTTAACAACTATCAACAACATGAACATTCAAAATTGAGAATTTCTTGGTTTTTTTTTGGTTCCCAATGTTTCTCAACTGACCTTGTTTTATCGTTAATTGTAAACAAACCGTATAGTATTCATTCTCTTAAAAGCATTTAAAAATTAAGTACGTTTGAATTATTTTTCAATTATTCTAGAACTTTTACAATTTAAGTGTAAATGAGCGCAAGTATGGCTTTGAGGAATTTTGCGTGAGATAGTAGTAGGGTTTAAATGTGCATAATTTTCATTTAACATACGAAACCTTTAAAATACCTGGATAAATGATAACATGTCAGTGAAACGATAACATTACACAAACAAAAAATATCCATAATTTCTTGATATGAATTCTAAAGAATTCCATACACTTTGTGTTTATTGTGAGAAAACCCCATAGAGTATTTTAATAGTTTAAATATCCCATAACATTAGAGTTTTTGAAGTTATTTGGTAAGCTAACCGAGATAATTGATTTCAATTTCTTCACGTGATGCTTGTAAAATGGATAGGTTTCCTTCACACTGTTTAACACAAACTTTGCTGTGTTCAGGAATCACTTTTGAATATAATCCTTTGTGGAATGTATTGTCCATTGCCTAACTACAAGAAAACTCAAAACAATCAACAATAACACGGCCAAAAAGGACCGGCGACATCTACACTTGAAAAGGACCGGCGACATCTACACTTGAAAAGGACCGGCGTCATCTACACTTGAAAAGGACCGGCGACATCTACACTTGAAAAGGACCGGCGACATCTACACTTGAAAAGGACCGGCGTCATCTACACTTGAAAAGGACCGGTGACATATACACTTGAAAAGGACCGGCGACATCTACACTTGAACAGGACCGGTGACATCTACACTTGAAAAGGACTGGCGACATCTACACTTGAAAAGGACCGGTGACATCTACACTTGAAAAGGACCGGTGACATATACACTTGAAAAGGACCGGCGACATATACACTTGAAAAGGACCGGCGACATCTACACTTGAAAAGGACCGGCGTCATCTACACTTGAAAAGGACCGGCGACATCTACACTTGAAAAGGACCGGCGACATCTACACTTGAAAAGGACCGGCGACATCTACACTTGAAAAGGACCGGTGACATCTTCACTTGAAAAGGAAGATAACAGTACAATAATACAAACAGACAAAACAGATAGCGACGGTTCAAGGTCAGTAGAAACAAAATTTGTTAAAATCGGCATACTAAAGGTCCATCGCTCTCTTGGGATGTTTATGTTGCATTCGATCGATGCCATACCTGAGACACGGGGTTCTGATCTGAGTTACAAACCGTTGCATTTAGACTATATCACCTGTTTACATTTTATGAATTTGGCTATATACCGTTGGACCCATACCATACCTGAGATAAGGGATTATGATAAGAGTTACCTATCGTTGTATTTGGCATTTATCACCTGTTAACAGATTTTGAACTCGGCCATATACTGCGGTGAATCTATAAAACAATTGTGAGTAAACATACATTAAACCCCAAAACAAACATTCTCGAACAACAGTATACAATTCTTCGGTCTATTTCAGTAAAGTAATCCAAACACTTCCAAAACACATATGGTTCATCACATGTGGGCTAGGAACAACTTGAATGAAAAGTGCACAAGTTTTCAGTGCTACAATCACCACCACCGGCATTTGATAACGAACCTCGACAATTTAGCTCTTTAAATAATCAATTATCAAAAAGAATTAACGAAGTTGAGTTAAGAATGAACGAAAACTTTATCTCGCCTTTCAAGGAGCGTATGGCGAAAATTATAAAGATACAAGAATGTCTTTTGTTTAGAATAATCTAAACATTGACATACAAACATCTTATAGGATACTATCCTTGATATATAACATCGTATTGGTAAGCCTCAAGACCAAATGTTCGATACTTTGGTTCAATATTTCTATGTAAACTATATCTTTAAGTTAAATACTTTTATAAGAGGATAAACATATTGACACACATACCGATAAAAAAAAGAATATCTTCTCGAAAGCCGTAGCACAAAACGATTGTCGTTACATTTGAAAGAAAGAAAGAACAAAGAGATTATTCTTATATTTTTTGCAACTTATTTTCTCAGCAAACAAATATGTTACCCAGCAAATAAAAGGATTTAGTACAAACCCAAAACTATTCATCTTATTTGATTTGTGTCAAAAAAATACAAAAAATGGATATAAAAGTGAAATCAGAAAAATATCCCTTTCATCCTACAGTAAAGTCATCAGCTATTTCGTCTTTCCTTGCAGTAAGACGTAATTCGTTTAACACTACTGAAATTACTGAGCGACAGTCATTCGGGAAAAGGAAACTCTGACCATACTTTTTAAAGTTCCAATCTCCATGTGGCTGTAGGCAAGGATTAGTTTACCGACTCCTTAACCACAACATTTTCCACACTCGCTGGAAAAACCGACAAATGCTATTCTTGCCTTTGAGTAATATACAACGGTATACATGTCCCAACCATGGCTTAAAACTTTTCGTATACCTATTTAGTTCCAAATTTGAATTAGCTTATTATGGAGCTGTCTCATAAAGAACGATGAACAAGAAAAGTGATGTTCAGTCCATCATCCTAACAGCTGGAAAGAAACAGTGATACATATATGATTCAGAAATAATCCCAAATTAGAATTCTTGATCTAATTCTTCTGACAAAACTATAACTGACTAACGCTTCAGAAGCTAAATGGCCATCGGCGAGGAATTAATTAAAGAAAGACGAAAACATATTTGAGGATGCTTAAAACACAATCCATCGATTGGCATTATTCTAGATGATGGACAGAAAAATGTTATCTTCGAATCATTTAAAATCTCCAGTTACAATTGAAGTTTCATTTTTGATTTTCCTGTGCATGAATGTTGTTAAGACCTATTCAAGACTCAACAATATGATGAATGTTTTATTGATATAGACATATTCGTAAAAGCAGCCTTTAAAACATCTCAAATGTTCATAAAAGGTTACCTTTTCAAAGACAAATGACATGAGTTTAATTTTATTTCTAACTAGTCATTCGTTCTTTGCTGGAATGCATGACAGATATATTATACTACACATTACCGTGGAATATCTCAAATCGGTTTTGCAGAAAGCATTCGATTAGAAGGTAAATCATTTATGACTTCCGGATTTTATTATGACTTCGGGTCAAGATGGACGCAAAATTGTAGTGGAGAAAATAACCAAATCTAAATCTAAAGACCTAAGGGGTATCTTTCGAAAATAAATATCATTTATCATCTTAAAATGATTATTAAATGCAGAACTTTAATATGAGGGATCTTTTTAGGGGGAAAAAGTGATTTTAGGGTATTTATAGGATATTTAAAAAAATGGTAAGAAATGCACTTCGACGGCCATATTTGCTTTTCATAATAAAGGACGAAAACAAAAATCAAAGGAGAGAACAACCAAAAAAGTGAGTTGGTCTGCCAGTATACGTATTATAATACAGCCTGAAATAAAAGTGTGTATAGTTGTGACAGAACTTTATTAATAGGCGGAGTGGATGACGGAGATGAGAGCTGCAAAAGTTGTTTGCGCCGTGCCTGGAAAGTGTATACAGAAAGAAAGAAGGATGATTGACAACTGATTGGTAGATAACATAATTGGAAAGTTCAAAAATGGAGCAAATATTTACGAAACTTGCAACTGGATTCTAAAAATCCACAACAACACAACGAGACATAGAAATACCATAATAAGTCTCTGGCTCGGCACTTGCAACGTAACTACAAAAGAAATAAATGTTAAAATTAGTCTAATAAGCAGATATGATTCCCAGTCAGAATACACTGGAGCCAAATACAGAGAAACTGTACAGTTATCTTAAAAACCACTTTCTTCTCTATCAAATTCTGGAACACGAGATGCGATAGCTCCGACCCGCAACCTTTCGCAGAACAGGACTTTTTATTTAAACGTCAAGTAAGAACACTCAACGAATTAACACAGGGAATAAACAGAGAAAACGGAGTGGAAACACCAAAACTAAACATAGACTTGCTAACAAGCAGGACAAAGCGAGGAAGATTTGAAGACTCTAAAAGACGATATACACCCAGCACAGTTGACAGCAAGACTTGGCTACTCGGGATAGTGAGATACTCCCACAGGGAAGAAAACCAACAATCCGACAATGTCAAGGGCAAACAGCGCAGTTTCAGGAGACATGGATGCCGAAGACTCTAAAAACCCTAGTCCACGAAGAAACAAAACGAAGACTAACACGGCCTCCAGGACAAACTCTAGACAAAGGTAAAAAACAACTAGCCAATGGTATCCCTAAATAGATACGGACCACTTCATTTAGACCCCAATCCTTCCGAAAATGAGGATTCAGAAACGTGGGAAGGCGAAGCTTGCCACAAGCTTTTCATTAGTGACCATGACAAATTGATGTAATATGGCCGATACCAAGAGCATTACTGTATAGAGTGCATATGTAAAAGCGAAACTGAATACATTTTGGTTCTGCAGCAAATGTAGGGAAAGGGCGTAAAAGAATATTGTTGTTGCAAGAGACATTGAAGTTAAATGTAAGGATATTATGAAAGGCCTCGAGGAAAGAATATCAAGTATCGAATGCAAAGAAGTAGACAAATGTACTAAGGCAGAGGCAAAACAGATAGCGAACGAACAACTAGACAAAAGGTTAGCTACTAGCACAAGCACAACTGGCTCAAACACGATAAAAACCACAGACGAGACCGAAAAGCGACCAACAGTAAAATTCGTTAGCGAGATCAACGGAAGGTAACCTGACAATATAGTGATATATGGCATGAATGAATTTGACTCAGAATAGCATGGAAAAAGTCAAGAACACGTCCAGAAGAAAATAACGGAAGTAATGAACGAAATAGAAGTAGAGCTAGAACCGAATGAAAAACAAAGACTACAATACTAGGGAAATATGATATGAAAAAGACGAGTCCACTTTTTTTGAAACACACAGATGGAGAAAAGAAATCAAACACATCTACTCATAATGTAGGATTTTGATTATCCAAATATAGACTGGAACTTATTGATGGTCAAAGGAGACCAAACAGAAGAACTATGCATTCTAGACAACCTACAAGATAACTTCCGTCCCCAACATGTAAATAAGCCTGTAAAATGGAAAGGGAAAAACGAGCCCAGTACCCTTCATCTTATAATATCCACAGACGACACATCAATTGAGGTAATCGTATACCAAAGTCCTTTAGGCAAGAGCGACAACTGCGTCCTACTTTTCAAGTACATATGCAGCATTCCCAAGATAAATAACACCAAAACAAGAAAAGAACTTCAGAAAAGCAAACTACCCAGAAATCAGAACACTTCAACGTATCAACTGGGAACAAAAACTACAACACTGATATACAAATAAAACATGGGAAAGCTTCAGAAATTTAATTCATGAAATTGAATATGAATATGATAAAATCCCACTTAACACAGAAACAGTAAACTTGATAAAGGAAAAAAGTAAATTGGCATGGAAATTTATTTAAACAAAAGACCAATAAGTAAGGAAAAGTTACAATAGAACCAGAAATAAGGTGACAAAACTAGTTAGACAAGCAAGAAAAAAGTAAAAGGATAACTTGGCTCAAACCCAAGTCTTACCTTAAAAGAATTTGGCAGTATATTATTTCGAAAAGCAAAACTAGACAGGGCACTGGTGACCTTTGCAACGATCCAAATTCAACCAAGGTGGAAAGTGATGAGGAGAAAGAAAATGTCATAGGAACCTATTTCAGTAGCGCATTTACAAAGGAACCAATTGATAAAGTTCCAGAATTAGAACATAGAGAAACACACAACATTTGGCAAAAAATAAAATCTCAGAACAGACAATACTTTAAAATCTAAATTCACTAAAAACTGACAAATCGCCTGGACTCGATGACATGCATCCACTGCTTTTTAAAGGAATAAGACACGAAGGAGTTAAACCCCTTAACTTTGTATTCAAGAAATCTCTCGAAGAAAACAAGGTCCCAAAAGACTGGAAGGAAGCACAAATAAGCGCTATAAGACAGGCAACAAAGCATTGGCAAGTAATTACAGATCCGTCAGTTTAACATCAATAATATTTAAGATATTGAAAAAAATAGCACGGGATCACGTTTTGGACCACTTCATCAAAAACAAACTATTCACCAAAAACAATTTGGATTCTAATCCGGAAGATCCATATCACTACAACTGATTAGAGTGTTAGAGGAATTGACAGAGGCCATAGACAAGGGACAGTGGCTAGCCTATCTATATATGGACTATCAGAAGGCCTTTGACACAGTTCCCCACCAAAGCCTAATAAAATACTTGAGGCATACAAAATTGGTGACGAAACAATCAGCTGGATTAAACACCTTTTTAGCAATAGGAAACAACAAGTGACAATAAATAATTCTAATTCTAAATTGTATGACGTAACATCCGGGGTACCGCAGGGTTCTGTTTGTACTATTTGTCATATATGTCAATGACTTACTAGACTTACTAGACACTGTGAACTCGTTAGTGCACTTATTTGCAGACGAAACGAAAGTAATTAGGCTTTTAAGTGATCAAAATGACAGAGATGATACGATTGACAAAATATGAATCAAAGATGTGTTGATATGGTCATCTTTAATGAAAAGAGTAAAAAGAAATATTCAATTGTGATATATAACCAATGTGTGTGTATTCAAATACATATTTAGTGCCTGTGTGCATTTTGCGTTAGCCGCCGGAAATAAGGCGAATTACCCCAGGATTTCTGGTGTATTCATGTACTGCCTACGAGGTATATCTACCGACTTATTACGGGGATTGCCGAGTAGATACGATTGACGCCTCTTGTAAAGAAGGTCCAATTTCAGTATAGCAGTAATAACAGAAGGAAGTGGTCACTGCCGTGGAGGTTATCATCAACTTTCCATAAATATTAGTAATGGTCTCCGATTGAATATACTTGAAAGCATACTAGCGCTCAGAAAAACTGCAAAACTGGGTAATTTGAGTTATAAATCATTATAGAAACATAGCGATAAAACACATAATCATGACAATATAACAACTCTACTATTCATTATCTATTTCTCAAAATGCTATTTTCACAAATCTGGTGCCCACCAATTAAAGTTCAATGTTTACATTCGAGTAACATCTTAAAAAGTCAGGAGCGTTCGGATTTATGACTTGCGATCACCTGGTTTGAAAAATCATGTGAAATACATAAATATACTGTCATTTAACAACTATCAACATGAACATTCAAAATAGAGAATTTCTTGGGTTTTATTGATTCCCAATGTTTCTCAACTGACCTCGTTTTATCGTTAATTGTAAACAAACCGTATAGTATTCATTCTTTTAAAAGCATTTAGAAATTAAGTACGTTTAAATTATTTTCCAATTATTCTAGAACTTTTACAATTTAAGTATAAATGAGCGCAAGTATGGCCATTAAGGAAAAACTAAACATAGACTTGCTAACAAGCAGGACAAAGCGAGGAAGATTTGAAGACTCTAAAAGACGATATACACCCAGCACAGTTGACAGCAAGATTTGGCTACTCGGGATAGTGAGATACTCCCACAGGGAAGAAAACCAACAATCCGACAATGTCAAGGGCAAACAGCGCAGTTTCAGGAGACATGGATGCCGAAGACTCTAAAAACCCTAGTCCACGAAGAAACAAAACGAAGACTAACACGGCCTCCAGGACAAACTCTAGACAAAGGTAAAAAACAACTAGCCAATGGTATCCCTAAATAGATACGGACCACTTCATTTAGACCCCAATCCTTCCGAAAATGAGGATTCAGAAACGTGGGAAGGCGAAGCTTGCCACAAGCTTTTCATTAGTGACCATGACAAATTGATGTAATATGGCCGATACCAAGAGCATTACTGTATAGAGTGCATATGTAAAAGCGAAACTGAATACATTTTGGTTCTGCAGCAAATGTAGGGAAAGGGCGTAAAAGAATATTGTTGTTGCAAGAGACATTGAAGTTAAATGTAAGGATATTATGAAAGGCCTCGAGGAAAGAATATCAAGTATCGAATGCAAAGAAGTAGACAAATGTACTAAGGCAGAGGCAAAACAGATAGCGAACGAACAACTAGACAAAAGGTTAGCTACTAGCACAAGCACAACTGGCTCAAACACGATAAAAACCACAGACGAGACCGAAAAGCGACCAACAGTAAAATTCGTTAGCGAGATCAACGGAAGGTAACCTGACAATATAGTGATATATGGCATGAATGAATTTGACTCAGAATAGCATGGAAAAAGTCAAGAACACGTCCAGAAGAAAATAACGGAAGTAATGAACGAAATAGAAGTAGAGCTAGAACCGAATGAAAAACAAAGACTACAATACTAGGGAAATATGATATGAAAAAGACGAGTCCACTTTTTTTGAAACACACAGATGGAGAAAAGAAATCAAACACATCTACTCATAATGTAGGATTTTGATTATCCAAATATAGACTGGAACTTATTGATGGTCAAAGGAGACCAAACAGAAGAACTATGCATTCTAGACAACCTACAAGATAACTTCCGTCCCCAACATGTAAATAAGCCTGTAAAATGGAAAGGGAAAAACGAGCCCAGTACCCTTCATCTTATAATATCCACAGACGACACATCAATTGAGGTAATCGTATACCAAAGTCCTTTAGGCAAGAGCGACAACTGCGTCCTACTTTTCAAGTACATATGCAGCATTCCCAAGATAAATAACACCAAAACAAGAAAAGAACTTCAGAAAAGCAAACTACCCAGAAATCAGAACACTTCAACGTATCAACTGGGAACAAAAACTACAACACTGATATACAAATAAAACATGGGAAAGCTTCAGAAATTTAATTCATGAAATTGAATATGAATATGATAAAATCCCACTTAACACAGAAACAGTAAACTTGATAAAGGAAAAAAGTAAATTGGCATGGAAATTTATTTAAACAAAAGACCAATAAGTAAGGAAAAGTTACAATAGAACCAGAAATAAGGTGACAAAACTAGTTAGACAAGCAAGAAAAAAGTAAAAGGATAACTTGGCTCAAACCCAAGTCTTACCTTAAAAGAATTTGGCAGTATATTATTTCGAAAAGCAAAACTAGACAGGGCACTGGTGACCTTTGCAACGATCCAAATTCAACCAAGGTGGAAAGTGATGAGGAGAAAGAAAATGTCATAGGAACCTATTTCAGTAGCGCATTTACAAAGGAACCAATTGATAAAGTTCCAGAATTAGAACATAGAGAAACACACAACATTTGGCAAAAAATAAAATCTCAGAACAGACAATACTTTAAAATCTAAATTCACTAAAAACTGACAAATCGCCTGGACTCGATGACATGCATCCACTGCTTTTTAAAGGAATAAGACACGAAGGAGTTAAACCCCTTAACTTTGTATTCAAGAAATCTCTCGAAGAAAACAAGGTCCCAAAAGACTGGAAGGAAGCACAAATAAGCGCTATAAGACAGGCAACAAAGCATTGGCAAGTAATTACAGATCCGTCAGTTTAACATCAATAATATTTAAGATATTGAAAAAAATAGCACGGGATCACGTTTTGGACCACTTCATCAAAAACAAACTATTCACCAAAAACAATTTGGATTCTAATCCGGAAGATCCATATCACTACAACTGATTAGAGTGTTAGAGGAATTGACAGAGGCCATAGACAAGGGACAGTGGCTAGCCTATCTATATATGGACTATCAGAAGGCCTTTGACACAGTTCCCCACCAAAGCCTAATAAAATACTTGAGGCATACAAAATTGGTGACGAAACAATCAGCTGGATTAAACACCTTTTTAGCAATAGGAAACAACAAGTGACAATAAATAATTCTAATTCTAAATTGTATGACGTAACATCCGGGGTACCGCAGGGTTCTGTTTGTACTATTTGTCATATATGTCAATGACTTACTAGACTTACTAGACACTGTGAACTCGTTAGTGCACTTATTTGCAGACGAAACGAAAGTAATTAGGCTTTTAAGTGATCAAAATGACAGAGATGATACGATTGACAAAATATGAATCAAAGATGTGTTGATATGGTCATCTTTAATGAAAAGAGTAAAAAGAAATATTCAATTGTGATATATAACCAATGTGTGTGTATTCAAATACATATTTAGTGCCTGTGTGCATTTTGCGTTAGCCGCCGGAAATAAGGCGAATTACCCCAGGATTTCTGGTGTATTCATGTACTGCCTACGAGGTATATCTACCGACTTATTACGGGGATTGCCGAGTAGATACGATTGACGCCTCTTGTAAAGAAGGTCCAATTTCAGTATAGCAGTAATAACAGAAGGAAGTGGTCACTGCCGTGGAGGTTATCATCAACTTTCCATAAATATTAGTAATGGTCTCCGATTGAATATACTTGAAAGCATACTAGCGCTCAGAAAAACTGCAAAACTGGGTAATTTGAGTTATAAATCATTATAGAAACATAGCGATAAAACACATAATCATGACAATATAACAACTCTACTATTCATTATCTATTTCTCAAAATGCTATTTTCACAAATCTGGTGCCCACCAATTAAAGTTCAATGTTTACATTCGAGTAACATCTTAAATAGTCAGGAGCGTTCGGATTTATGACTTGCGATCACCTGGTTTGAAAAATCATGTGAAATACATAAATATACTGTCATTTAACAACTATCAACATGAACATTCAAAATAGAGAATTTCTTGGGTTTTATTGATTCCCAATGTTTCTCAACTGACCTCGTTTTATCGTTAATTGTAAACAAACCGTATAGTATTCATTCTTTTAAAAGCATTTAGAAATTAAGTACGTTTAAATTATTTTCCAATTATTCTAGAACTTTTACAATTTAAGTATAAATGAGCGCAAGTATGGCCATTAAGGAAAAACTAAACATAGACTTGCTAACAAGCAGGACAAAGCGAGGAAGATTTGAAGACTCTAAAAGACGATATACACCCAGCACAGTTGACAGCAAGATTTGGCTACTCGGGATAGTGAGATACTCCCACAGGGAAGAAAACCAACAATCCGACAATGTCAAGGGCAAACAGCGCAGTTTCAGGAGACATGGATGCCGAAGACTCTAAAAACCCTAGTCCACGAAGAAACAAAACGAAGACTAACACGGCCTCCAGGACAAACTCTAGACAAAGGTAAAAAACAACTAGCCAATGGTATCCCTAAATAGATACGGACCACTTCATTTAGACCCCAATCCTTCCGAAAATGAGGATTCAGAAACGTGGGAAGGCGAAGCTTGCCACAAGCTTTTCATTAGTGACCATGACAAATTGATGTAATATGGCCGATACCAAGAGCATTACTGTATAGAGTGCATATGTAAAAGCGAAACTGAATACATTTTGGTTCTGCAGCAAATGTAGGGAAAGGGCGTAAAAGAATATTGTTGTTGCAAGAGACATTGAAGTTAAATGTAAGGATATTATGAAAGGCCTCGAGGAAAGAATATCAAGTATCGAATGCAAAGAAGTAGACAAATGTACTAAGGCAGAGGCAAAACAGATAGCGAACGAACAACTAGACAAAAGGTTAGCTACTAGCACAAGCACAACTGGCTCAAACACGATAAAAACCACAGACGAGACCGAAAAGCGACCAACAGTAAAATTCGTTAGCGAGATCAACGGAAGGTAACCTGACAATATAGTGATATATGGCATGAATGAATTTGACTCAGAATAGCATGGAAAAAGTCAAGAACACGTCCAGAAGAAAATAACGGAAGTAATGAACGAAATAGAAGTAGAGCTAGAACCGAATGAAAAACAAAGACTACAATACTAGGGAAATATGATATGAAAAAGACGAGTCCACTTTTTTTGAAACACACAGATGGAGAAAAGAAATCAAACACATCTACTCATAATGTAGGATTTTGATTATCCAAATATAGACTGGAACTTATTGATGGTCAAAGGAGACCAAACAGAAGAACTATGCATTCTAGACAACCTACAAGATAACTTCCGTCCCCAACATGTAAATAAGCCTGTAAAATGGAAAGGGAAAAACGAGCCCAGTACCCTTCATCTTATAATATCCACAGACGACACATCAATTGAGGTAATCGTATACCAAAGTCCTTTAGGCAAGAGCGACAACTGCGTCCTACTTTTCAAGTACATATGCAGCATTCCCAAGATAAATAACACCAAAACAAGAAAAGAACTTCAGAAAAGCAAACTACCCAGAAATCAGAACACTTCAACGTATCAACTGGGAACAAAAACTACAACACTGATATACAAATAAAACATGGGAAAGCTTCAGAAATTTAATTCATGAAATTGAATATGAATATGATAAAATCCCACTTAACACAGAAACAGTAAACTTGATAAAGGAAAAAAGTAAATTGGCATGGAAATTTATTTAAACAAAAGACCAATAAGTAAGGAAAAGTTACAATAGAACCAGAAATAAGGTGACAAAACTAGTTAGACAAGCAAGAAAAAAGTAAAAGGATAACTTGGCTCAAACCCAAGTCTTACCTTAAAAGAATTTGGCAGTATATTATTTCGAAAAGCAAAACTAGACAGGGCACTGGTGACCTTTGCAACGATCCAAATTCAACCAAGGTGGAAAGTGATGAGGAGAAAGAAAATGTCATAGGAACCTATTTCAGTAGCGCATTTACAAAGGAACCAATTGATAAAGTTCCAGAATTAGAACATAGAGAAACACACAACATTTGGCAAAAAATAAAATCTCAGAACAGACAATACTTTAAAATCTAAATTCACTAAAAACTGACAAATCGCCTGGACTCGATGACATGCATCCACTGCTTTTTAAAGGAATAAGACACGAAGGAGTTAAACCCCTTAACTTTGTATTCAAGAAATCTCTCGAAGAAAACAAGGTCCCAAAAGACTGGAAGGAAGCACAAATAAGCGCTATAAGACAGGCAACAAAGCATTGGCAAGTAATTACAGATCCGTCAGTTTAACATCAATAATATTTAAGATATTGAAAAAAATAGCACGGGATCACGTTTTGGACCACTTCATCAAAAACAAACTATTCACCAAAAACAATTTGGATTCTAATCCGGAAGATCCATATCACTACAACTGATTAGAGTGTTAGAGGAATTGACAGAGGCCATAGACAAGGGACAGTGGCTAGCCTATCTATATATGGACTATCAGAAGGCCTTTGACACAGTTCCCCACCAAAGCCTAATAAAATACTTGAGGCATACAAAATTGGTGACGAAACAATCAGCTGGATTAAACACCTTTTTAGCAATAGGAAACAACAAGTGACAATAAATAATTCTAATTCTAAATTGTATGACGTAACATCCGGGGTACCGCAGGGTTCTGTTTGTACTATTTGTCATATATGTCAATGACTTACTAGACTTACTAGACACTGTGAACTCGTTAGTGCACTTATTTGCAGACGAAACGAAAGTAATTAGGCTTTTAAGTGATCAAAATGACAGAGATGTACTCCAAAGAGACCTAACAAATTTGACAGACTGGAGTGACACATGGCTCTTAAAGTTCCATCCGGACAAATGCAAATCTATACATACAGGTAAACATGATCCACCACCTGCACATAATTATAATTTAATGGGTAATAATTTAGGACAAGTACATTAGGAAAAAGACAGTGGAATAATTATTGACGACAATCTCAACTTCGAAAGACATATCAGCGAGAAAGTGAAAAGGGCAAATTTCATGTGTGAAGTTATTAGAAGACCCTTCAAACACATTGATATAATAAATGTGTTACTCCTCTACAAAGCCTAAGTAAGATACCATCTAGAATACGCAAGTTCGGTATGGTGCCCATTTAAAGAATCATTCTTGAAATTAATTGAAGGGGTAAAAGGGCGATCTACCAAACAGATACCCGGATTAAAGAATCTTAACTATGAAGAATGACTAAAGAAACTAAAATTAAGACGATACAGGGGGCATTATCGTATTAAGTGGAGGAAGGACCATTCAACAAGAGACACAGCAAGAACCAACACCAAAAATATATTTGCTCAAAGACCGAAATTAAGGAAATAAAGCTTGACTGTAAGATCAACAAAAACTTATGGAATAGCCTCCCAGACTCTGTGGTCACCTAAAAAACAATACTTATAAAAATAGACTCGATGAATTCTGGGCTGATCAAGAACTGGTTTACAAATATAAATGTGCGATCATATGCAAGACCGGAAGTCGCATAAGTCGCGTACACGAAGGGGAGAATCTAGCGAAGTGAACCATAACGGACCTGTGTAAGAAAACATTCTTAAGTATGCTTAAGTGACTATTTGTTTATAAGAAAGGGTGGATTCCGGTGGAAAAGATTGAAAGACTTTGCTACCACAGTCAGAAGATTTCCTATAATTTCAAAATAAGTTCAAAATTAAAACAAAAGCTAGGGCCCAACGATGATACATATAATTTTGCCTGTAATAAATAGATAAAAGGTTGTCCGACAAATCTCTTCTGGAATATAGATGAATGAAAAATCTGTTTTATTTATGTGCACCTTTAAAGATTCATAATGTCCTGTTGCGAATGGGTTTTAATGGCGTCATATGTTATCCGTTTGTTTCGAGTAATAAATGAACATTAACTAAAATGTACAGCATACACTGAATACAATCCGCAATAACAAGATATACTTTACTTAGTCATTTCCAACTGTTAATCCCTTTCATTTATACTCAACAAGATGTGATACATTTTTAGTTTTTTTACTCATACCAATATTAGTTGTGTTTCGACAACGTGTGTTTCTAGCAATTTCCACAAGTGAACAGGTGGTTTCAAAAGTTAATGGCGAAGCCAAAAAATGCTGATGATTAACGTGTTGATATTATACTTTCAATCATTCTAAGCAGACGCCGTCTAACAATGTTTTCTCAATGTTTTCTCTTAAAACGAAAATAACCAAATTGAATTTGCAATTTGAATTGAAATTGAATCGCGGAGGAGGATTTTATGTAAGCACCAACTAAGGTCGAAAACCTCGTGGTTACAACGTAGGATTAAAAAAGTCCATATCATAGGGGAAGATAATAAAGGGGAGAAATATCGAAGACAAATATTTGTTTAAGAAAAAAGGTGGCCAAAAAGTCCTGATGGTGCAACATAAGACATACATGTACCTGTAGGGGAACCCATTTAGAAATTAATTATTCATAGTTGCTGCAGTATGAAGAGGTATGTAGTTGTTGAATGTCTACGGACAATTGTGTTTATTCATTAGAATGGACTGATGATATTCTTTGCTCAGTTCTAAAAAGGGGGCCATAATCATGTAAAGAATAACAGAATTATGAATCTTTATAGTTCTTGTATTTAGGATACTAGGTTAATGGATATAAGATGAAGACCGATGGATTTAAAAAGAAAAATGTGCTATCGATAGTATCTTTGTTTAATCATATATAATATCAAGATGTACTTGAACAAAATGGAAACTTACACTGCACAAAATCCTTTGTCGATTTTCGCGATGTATTTGATTAATTGAATAAATGTAATTTGAAACAAACTAACTCAAATCGAACCAGTGCCAAGAAAAAATTAGATGCTTGAAAATATGTATGGGTATATCAAATATTGTACAAAAACGAATGGTCAGATGACACATTTGTTATAAACATTTATCTGCACAACCCAAGGTGAATCATTGTCTACAGTTTCATTTATACTTATTTTGGTTAAATGGCATGTGCAATTTTATACAAGAATTGTTTTTTCTATTTCGTTTTATTAAATAATGCACATAACTGCTATTATCACCAGCTGATGTCTAATTTCTTTTCCCATTTACGGCCTTCAAGTGTTACCTGATACATCAAACATCTACTCAAACAGTTTGGACCCTCAGCCAATACTAAGAAAGGTATGTAAAGGGTTGTTAAAATGCTCTTCTAAAGGCGTATCGAAGTACACACGACGATAGCGTTATTATGTTGATACTCCTTTTTTTCAAATCGAGAAGTGAGGGATATTTTCATTTGTTTGAACTACCTGCCCTCAATGTTGGAAAATATGACGATGAGGTCGGTCTATCTGTCACCCTGTTTGTTTTATTCAATGTGGGTTTCCTCAGTGGCCTAGTCCAGATGATTCAGACGTGGATGAATCATTCTACAATTACAGCATCGATCATCAGAGTATATCAATGGCCGGTGATATTCTTAGGAGGTTTCTTGCCACTGAGAAGAGGTTGCCGTGATTTGGTACCTCTCCAAGCCGTTTGAACTTCATTGTATTGGCTTCAATACTTTACACATGTTCATAGGCATGAAGCAGAAATTAATTTAGCAATTTTAATTAAGGACGTTCTCGGTAGTTTTATCTGCACACTTTATCTGCGCATCCAAGGGAGATAATAATCTGCTTTATTCGGATGAAATTTATTATATATGCAGTTTTTTTCCAAGAATAATCATATTATCCATACATCTTTAAAAAGTTATTTACATCATTATATATTTCTCATGCATATTAAGCCCCCAGCTCATATTTTTCAAGTTTTAAGTTATTTTAATCATTTTTATAAATGTTTTTCAAATTCGGTTACCATGGAAATTGTCATTTTACAGAAAAAGTAACACGTCAACATATACTTTTCTTTGCATTTTGTATTTCAAGATTAAATTTTAAATTCACATACTGAAAAATAAGAAAGTTCTATGAAAGGAATTTTTAAATGGCTTCATTTATTTGTAATATACATATCAATTTTAATTGTGTTTTTTTTATGAATACAAAAAAATTCAAAAACTGATTTGGATAGCAAAAATTGTCCAGATTGTAATAAATTGGAAAAAAATGAATTATAAATTCATGATTTTGTGGTAATAACCCTTCCAGAAATTATTTTATTACGTTTGAAGATGGTATGGTCATTTTGAAATTTTTGCCCAAAACGGTTACCATGGAAACTGTCATTTTGCGAAAAGACTAACTCGTTGACCTTTATTTTCCTTTCCATGTTTGAGTTCATAATATAATTTTAAATAACATATCAAAAATTTAGAAAGTTCTATGGAAGGATTATTTTCTTATAAAACTGTAGAACATGTCCTTAAGCGAATAATAACCAGCTCAGGTATTATCTTTGTAATAGTTAGCTCCCGATATGTGTTCATCTTTTCCTTAGATTAAGTATGAAAACGAAACTCTTGGAATGTATATATACGGTTTAATTTCATGATTCAAACGCTGGTCTTTCGCGTGAACAGAAAAACTACAATGATTTTATAGAATTACCAAAGAACAGATGCAAAGCATTTGTATACACTACACATGACGCAACACCAAACACGTCAAAAACAGTGTATGTCTGCCATTATGTGGTTGTCAAGATTCACAAGCTCTTCTCGGAAGGTCTTGATAGATTGATGCTAAAGCGTTTTAACATTCAGCATGAACTTTTAGGCGGGTACACACTTGACAAGATAAAAAGCCTTACCAAAAGTCAGAACTATGAAAAGTATATGGAAGTTGTCAATGATAAAGATCTGCGTCCATAAGTAATTTGACAACCTAAGCACTTTCAAATCTTCAGTTAGATCAGGTGACCTAGGTAAAACGGCGAAATTCTGGATGCAGTATGTTGACATTGTCCATATGATACTGCTATTTATTCAAACCACAAAGGAAAATGACTTGAATCTTTATATAGCTTCTCTATACCAGTTGTGTCCAATGATCTTTTCGTTTGATCTTCAAAATTATACGGCACATGTACCAGTATATCTCCTGACTCTCATGAACCTTGACACTTCACATCCAGGTGCCAGTGAACTGCTTAAAAGAAATGGATTCAGTGTTAGTAGATCATCTGTTTCTAACTGGAGAAGACCAGTGGATATTTCAGTAGAACAAACAATCAACAGACATGCAAAATGCCAGGGAGGCATTGTTTGGTTTAGCAGAGATATTCCTGTCTACTATCGCTGCTCAATAACCCGACACTTCAGTGCCCAGTATGTTGAGGCTGCTCTACAAACCACGGACATGGTTTCTTAGGATTGCTCAGTTCACAAGGAACTTGACCCACCTCAACTTCAAAACAGTGATATATGTTAAAAATGTAGACGATGCTCTTTGTAACTTTACAGATCCATTTAATTCAGAGACAGGGCTTGATGAGTTTTATTGCTCATCATCTGGTGTTCCTGCTACACCTGAAGCATCTACCAATCGACTTGCGGCAGTAGATATTGGTCGGTCAGCCATGGACGTGTTCATCCCTGATCATATCATCGAAGAGATCCGACCAAGCGAAACAAACTGGAGACATTTGCTACCTCTGAAGAGAGTAAGACAAGAAGAAGCTCTTGGAACAAACTGTCCCAAGTTAAAGATGAATGCAACATTTTTACACAATTGAGTTTTCTCTTAATACAGAATGGTATTGATCGTGAACGTACAATGTCTTATCCATTGGCACCTGTACCTTCGTCTTTGGCAACGGCTGATGGAATGCCAATGAAAACAGATAAAGCTGAGCTATTATATTATATAGAAGCTGGTATTGAACCAATATTATCAAGTCAAAATGATGATGTTATCAGTATCTTTGCTGGTAATGCCATTCTCCAAAGCCTGTGTCAGTGCCTGATACATTTGAGGAAGTAGCCAAAATGTTTTGAACATCCTCCAAAAAACAGTCGTGTTGACTTTGTCACAGAAACTTACCTCGAAAATTCTGTAATCTGTTTTGAAAGAAAACGACGCGGTACATCCCCAACTAACGACGCGGTACATCCCCAACTTTCCTATTGTCAGGTGCGAACAATAAAAAACTCCAATGGACCGTCAAGTTTTTTTTTCAAATTACAATAACAAAACACAGATTAAAAAATTACTATTGGACCAATGGAACACTGACATATATGCAGAACGACTTAATGATCGCCAAATTAATTTTGTACCTGGTGGACGATGTTGTCTGCTTACAAGTTACGACGGTTTTCTTTAACTGTGGTACTCCCAGATAAGTCTCTGTTTTCATCTCAAGAGGAAGCATACACAAGAATCGTATTACATTGATCATTTGCCTGAGACAAACCCATCATTGTAAGATCACCTGATACAGGTATCTTAGTACTTCTCATTAGATACTGGACACAGATTGGGCGTTCAATCCTATTTGACACCGGAACTGGGAACAAACGACGTCTTATTGACATAAAACAAATTCTAAAATCAAAGGGAGAGACATTTGTGCAGTGCTCCCTCTATCCATTGCTTTACTGGCTGTGATATTGTAAGCACATTTGTAAGAAGGGGTAAAGTAGGTTCTGTAAAGCTTCTGGAGAAACACCCGGATGCAATAAGTACATTTTCTAAGTTCACTGAACAACAGGAGTGTAGTGTTGACTTAATAGCAGAAGTTGAGAACTTTGTATGTCAATATGGGAGGCCAAAATACTCAAATGTTTATAAGCTCCAATTTGATACATTCTGTAAAAGAAGTGAGATAAAAGGCAAATGTCTCAAACTCATGCAACAGTATTGTCCTTAGTTTGCTTCCTCCATGCAAAGAAAGACTTGGCATGCACACAAGACGTGCTAATTACCAAACATACATCTGGTTGCATACCCATGAAAAATACCCCTCCATACCCGATGTTCAAAAAAGTGCATGGAAAGTTGGTTCTGGTGGAATCGAATATGTATGGACTGAGGGTGACATTGTCCCTAGTGAGCTAGTTGATATAATTTGTACTCAGATTCAAGAGGACGGAACTGGTGTTGATGATATGGATGAGGATATTGAAATCAATAATTTACTTTATGAAGTGTTCAACGATCAGTAATATATCGAAAGCTTAGTGCAATACTGTAGAGTAATTCGTTCACACGGTGACACAAAACCCCAATAATGAACAAATGATACAATTGGGTACTTAACACCTTCTTAGTTCACGTCTACTATTTGCTGTAGATGTGTATAGCTTAGAATGTCCTTTATATGGTTATGATTATAAGTATTATTGTAATAACATCTCTATCAATTAGTATCATATCTATACAAGATATCAAAGCTCCAGACAATATGGCTCCAGAGATTTTTTAAAAAAGAAAATCTTATGTAAGGCTATGTAAAACTAATAAGCCCCTAGCGCGGGGCCATTTCAAACATGGGGGTCATGATTTAAACAAAGGTGATGCTACATACGAAATATCCAAGCTTTATGCCTTATTGCTCCAGAGAAGATTTTTTTTTTAAATATTTTCTATATGAGGCTTCGATACACTGCATTAATGTTATTAACTTAAAAGATTCCACTTTGTTAAAGACGCTTCACGTTCAGTTCACATCATCGATAAACAAATTAACACAGTGCTTGTACAAACCTTCATAAGCGATTCCCTGTGTCTACGAACCAAGTATAGACGACCTTTCTAAACGTGACAACATTGGTAACTCTATACAGGTTACTTTTGACCAAAACTTCATTTTAAAGAGATTATTCTATATAATATTTTGCGACTTATTTTCTCAGCAAACAAATTTGTTACCCAGTAAATAAAACGATTTAGTATTAACCCAAAACTATCCATCTAAATTGATTGTGGCAAAAAACAAAAACAGGATGTACACTACAAAAACACTCCTTTAATCCTGCTGTAAAGTCGTCAGAATAGTTTTGTGAATCGGAATCTTCACTTCCACAATATGACTGCATCTCCGGCAGCTATTTCGTCTATTACCTTGCAGTTAGACGCAATTCGTTTAACTCTGGTGAACTCACTAGAGCGACAGTCATTTGGGAAAAGGAAATCCCGGACCATGGTTTGGAAGTTCAAAGCTCCATTTTGCAGTAGGCAAGGGTCAGTTTATCGACTGCTTGACCACCACATTTTCCACTCTCTTGCCGGGAAAATCGACAAACTGCCATTCGTACTTTTGTGTGTTTGTTTAAACTTATTTGTTTAACAGCGACTGTGAAATAAGTTCTTACAACTAAGAGTAATCACTCTCGATTCTACTCCCTGGATACATAACCAGTACTCGCGCCGAATGTGGATTAATTAAAGATCGCAAAGCAGATCCTTCTCACAGATACTCCTTATTATATAAATTGAGAAGTGAGGCATGTTTTCATTCGTTTGAACTATCTATATGCGGATTCGCCTTTAATATTGGTAAATATGGAGATGCGGTCCATCTCTCCACTTGTTCTTAGCAGGTCTCTTACCATTGAGAAGAGGTTGCAGTGAGTTGACACCTCTCTAAGGCGATTGGATTTTGGCGTCAATACATTGAGAACTGAGCAATTCAAACAAAGCAAATAATCTCAGTTACGAGATTTTTAATGATTAGCTCCCGATATATGTGTTCATCGTTTACCTTAGATTAAGTATGAAACGGAAGTCTTATAGTGTATATTGACGGTTTAATTCCATGATTCAAACACTGGTATTTTGCATGAACAAAAAGGTTACAACGATTCTAAATAATTACGAAAGAACAGATGCCAAGTACTTGTATAGGCTACGAATAACATAGCACCAAACACGTCAAAAACAATGTATGTATGCCAATATGTGATTGCGAGGGCTTCTTCCCTCGTTGGAATATAGGAAAAGGTAATGAAATCATCGTCATGCATGATTATTTTTGTATACCTCTGGTGTTGGAAAATGGGCAAAGTCAACGAAATAATCGCCATACATGTTTTTGCCGAGACTTTTCAGTAGACGTTAGTTTCAGTAAATGTCAGACATAAGTTAAGTCACATTTCCATCAAACTTATTTTTCTCATGGCGTTTTGTTGTCTGCTTGTGGTTTCCCTTTGTCTTGGCAGTACAGAATGATTTCCAGAACGACTTGGAAAATCTCAAAAATGCTCAACACGGACGCTCCGATGAACAATCCTGCCGTTCCGCCGATATCGGATAGGAATCGAACGATCTGGAAATAAAGGACTCATGTATCGAATAATTTCTATCTTAATAAAACCTCACCTTGACGAATCTGACCTCATATAGGTAATACTTTGATCTCGAAGCACGATTATCTCCCTTGAAATACAATTTTCCAATTCAACCATTCTAATCTAAAGGATACATACTTTATTAGTTTGTCAGAATGACCTTTCCTTAAAATACAATAATCATATGATTGTAATAACACTTATCGGAACAAATTGTTTAAATATGAACAAAGGTTTTATCTAATGAATGAGTGAACTAGATATCTGAGAATACTAGTGGTTGGTTGAAGAATACCGTTCAAGTTGTATCCATCACGTATTGTATTGCATTATGCAAGGTTTCAAATGCTGGTGCTACCAGTATATACAGTTTTCCTAGAACGTAATATAAAATCAGAACAACGAACCAGTATTCCTGATTACCTTGACCGTCTCTGATGAGAAACTGGACTTCACAATATAACTGGACAACATTTGACGCTATGTAAGGACGCGATAAACAAAGCACAAACATACTCACACCATAGGTAGGCTCTTCCTTGATAATTTGATACTGCACGTCTTCGAAATAGATCTGTACTTTCATAAAGTTGTTGCGGTACCTATGTACAAGAAAGAAACAGAAAAGGTAAAGATTAATCAGAATTCTTATATATAAGTAAGACGTATGCTAATAAAGGACTGCAAAAAACAAACGATCGTTTCTTTGCATGACTTTATGAATTGACGAAAGTAAAATGTTTAACCTGGAATTAACAATCTCTCTGTTAATATCAAAGTTATTGTAATCAGCCTGTAAAGTGTTGATCTTAGCATACTTTGTGGTACGACAAGAAGATGTAAAAAGCAAAGAAATGAAAGCAAAGTCAGAATATTTCCTCACTTTTTCTTGTCAAGTTTGAGTTCCCAATGCCCGCGACAAAGCTCCATAGCCGATGGCTTTAGTCGACCACTGTAATCACACAAACTGTCGATAATAACTTTGGTCTGTAATAAAATAAACATTGGGAAAAGGGAACGTTTTCATGCATCTACGATGAACGTGGGATAATGAACTTTATGCACTAGAAAGACACGTACGGTGGAACTGAGGTACGATGTGCAAAATCTTGTCTAGCACCGTTTAATTGATATCTTTTTTTATAATGGTCGTAAGGAGCAGTTTATACATTGGACAGTGTATCTACCCAACTACTTAGAACAAATGTGTTTTGTGTTTCCATGCTCAGTAAATCGTCGGGTGATGTTATATGTTTTAACCAATCACAAGACGCCACATTGGACAAATTACACACAGGTGGGTACCCATCCTCTGAGTGTTAATACAGTGGTATATATCGTTGTTGAGATAAATGAAAAAAAAACCACACAGATCGAGGTCATGGGCTTTTGTTACATGATTTACTTTTAAAGCTTTGAATTCAGGTTTCACTTACCATGTATTCATCAGTTGACAATGGCTTCCCCGAAATCGTCTTGTCGTAAGTAGTGGTGCTAAAACAGAAATACAGACCATGTACTTATACATGTCAGATATTTTGTAAATTTCATGCTCTTTGACTAATTGCTATGTTACGATTGCTTTCGAAATACAATGTTTTATGAGCAATCAATTGAGTTGTTATTCAAAAAAGTTTAGTGACTGAAATGGTAGCCCTAGCAGAGGTTATTTCCGTAAGGAAGCGATACTTATTATGAATTTATTCCCAGGGACTTTACACATGCTCGCTTTTATAACTGGAGAGTTACGACGCCATAGATTTAAATGTAAATGGTCCAAAGAAAGATACTTTAACTGCGGACGACACATAGATAGTATTAATACACAACTACTTTCAATTCCTTTGTTGAATTGTTATTTTCGTGCGCCATTTTCATTAACAGTAAAGTCGGTATATAGTGCTCTCTAGCACCTTATGCAGGTCTTACTGTAAAAGGATTTATTTATGTGACATATTGGCCCATTGTGCCATGTGTGATTCATTTAATCATGTATATAATTTTACACTGTTCACACATGTCGCACTAACAAGGGCCTTTAAAGCCGAGCAATGGTGGCTTAACGAGGCTTTGATTTGTGAAAAGAGATAACTACGTTCGATTCTTACGTCCTACCAAATTGACCAGTCGACATAATCACGTCTCCAAGCATTGGCGAATTTTTCCTATAAATACCTCTATGGTCAATATTTCTGAAGGATTCAATATACAGTCAAATTATGTTAAGAGGCCAGCCTAAAGGACAGAGTAAATTGGCTGTTTAAGACAGGTTGGCTGCTTAACACAAATTGATGCACACTATCAATTTAACAATGGGAATTTCTGTAGTGGTTGTCTAAGGCATGTTGGCTGCTTTAAAGGGTGGTTGCTTAAGACAAGTTAGACTGTAGTCTTAGAATTAACCACCGAAAGGAGCTATCAAAGGCAATGTCCAAATGGTCGGTTTATTGCATCAGAAAGTGTAGTAAGCAATTCAAGAGCATTGGAAAATGACAATACCATTGGTATCTGTATATTACTTCTACACGGTGCGACATTGTGTTCTGTCCTAGAACATTATATACAAATTCCTCTTTAAGTTGTATATATATCCAGGTGTTAAAATGTCGAAAGACCAATACACCCCCACACACACACCCCCACACACACCCCCCCACACACACATATATATAAATAATTGTGTTTTGATTTTCTTTTATTATCATATGTGTGTACATGTACAATGTGGAATTTTTCAACCACAAAACCAATTCTATCATATTTCTTTCATATTTAGATCTTTTAAGAGTTTATCTCCCTTTAAACTACTGAAATGTGACTCCAAATCAATTTAAAATGGCGCCAAACCAGAAGGTAAATGTTGCTTGTCTATATGCGAACAGGATCAATACATTACGCCTATCTGTAACTTACTTATTCACCAGGATGAGAGTGTGATACATCTTAAAGTGATGTATTCTAATAAACAGTTGACTCCAACTTTAAATTCCAAAACAAACATCAATGAATAAAGTGTAAATAAAGCTATTTCTTATTGGGGTTGTTTACAACGGAGTATTCTACCTTGTTAATTGTTTTATGTATATACAAGTTTTTGGTTATTGGTACCTCTTTCGTTCTTCGATAACTGTACACTGAAAACAAATCTTTATTTTATATGAGATGAAATGTATCTCACAAAAGGAAAGCTTCATATGTTATATATTTATCCTTATTGTGGTCATTGTGACGCATAGAAACATACAACCAAACCTTGAAATGCATATTGATACTTTATTGCTCTATATAGGTATAAAATATGTGTATGTTCACGTATTTGGGTTTGAGTGTATATGTGTGTATGTACATGTATTCTCATAAATATATACATCTTTCTGTAAGTGTGCATATATGCATATGCATTTGAATCATGGTAATCAGAAGACACAATCAATGACTGGCACTTTCCTTTCGTAAAGAATAAAAAAAAAACAGTATAAGCAAACAACGACTAAGAAGTATGTTACCTTGCCATTGACTTGTTTTTGTTATTTGAAATGATATATGCCTGTGCTCGTGGGCCTATATCATTTCACCCATTTTGTCTGATTTTATATATTTTATACTTGATATAAATCCACCAAAATATAAGAAATTAAAAAAGATTGTTCTGTTTTGTACGGGAAAATATTTACTCAGTAAGGATGTATCAAAAATTGAAAAATCCATTTTTCTTTTCATCACAAACCCCTTTTTCCTGGACCGCGGCCCATTTGTATTTCAAACTGTATCAACTCATATCCATATTTCCGTAAAAACAGGTAGAGGTGTTTCGTTCACAGATGTGTTGTTAAAAACTCTTTTTTAAACGGCATAACAGCAGTGCTCTCATATGATGTGACAATCGTAAATATTCGGATATTTTGAGATTTAACGTATATAAACTGTACATAGTAACATAAATTTACGCGACCTAAATCAGTTATGTTTTCAATGGCTTCTTTTAGTTGTATACAAGTATCAAACGAGAGGACAAAAGCTGTGTGTTGAATGACATTTTATTTTGACACTCAAGGTTCTCTTCGGTGAATAAGTGCCTTTAAAACTGTACAATCCCGTACCCAGCCATAGCAATTCGAGTTTACTGTATAAGTGATATGTTTTAGGGTGTAATCCACTTTGACCTTAACCCTTTCCCAAACAATAACGACACTTCTGCACTTTGTTTCAGATGACTATGGAAAACATTGTGGGAAAGGGAGAAATTGCTCGTAACGAGCAATTTCTCCATTTCCCACAAAGTTTTCATCTCTATCCGAAGAATAACTTTCAATTTCATCACATTTTGAAATGTCGTATGCAAACTCTTTCAATTTGGGACAGTGGAAAATGTTTTGTTTAGGAAAGGGTTAATGTTATCAATACTTGACGAGTTGTGTATTCAAGTAAAACATGTATACGTTTGTTTGATGAATTGTGTTTGTAAGTTTTTGAAAACCAATTACAATAATATAAGTCTCTTTAATAAGATGCATTATTTTTCTTTATCCTTTAGAATTTACTCTTAAGAATCGTATATCCATATATTAGTATGTAGTTAGTAGCCCATTATATATTTTTACGCATAACACACACCACATTACGATTTTCATCTTCGAAAGTAACAAACTGCAACAAATTCTCCAAATGTAGTTATCTTTTGGTAAATGGTTAAACCAGAGACATAGATAACATATATGTCTCTAGTTAAACACGACGTAATAACCGATTTCAATCTCTGTCTATTTGGGACATCAGTAATTCTCGTTCCGCGTCGAAATGTAGATGCGACTTTCTTTTTATTAGATTGTTAAAGTCCGTGTTATTGCTTTTATGTGGTATTGTGGGTTACAAATACATCGTGTAATATAAAAGGTACGCATCAACATGATAGATATTTGTTAATGTGTCTTTGAATATAGCTAAATTGGATAGGACAAGAAAAATAAGAAGAGCTTTACAATTAGATAAAGCATGCATAGAATTGTAGTGGGATAAGTCTTGGTCTTTTTAATTGTTTCTCCCAATTGGAATAGATTGTATAGAACTATTGTGTACTTTTTGTTTTAACATTATTGATAACCAGACTCTTACTCATAAACAGTCAATAAACTGTTTAATCAGTAAAAACAATCAGTTGACTTCATTATTGTTTATTTTCCTTCTAACACCAGAAAAAAACCTTTTTTATGCTCCTCTATGGCATACTTAACCATATTCAAAACAATGAGACTCGATTCAGACATATGTTGCAATCTTCATCGTGTACTTCGCATGTGGAGGGGGCGACATTAGTACAGGGGTAGAGCGTCGGACTCTTGTACCGAGATTCCGGGCTCCCGGGTTCGAATCCCTGTTAGGCGGGGTTTAAATTTCCGTGACTAATCCACAAACCGGCGCGAATACTGGTTTAGTATCCAGGGAGCATTTATCGAGAGTGGCTTTGAACAAGCTTTCAGCTTCCTTCACAATCGATGTAAAACAAATGCGGCGATATAATATGATGAAGAGTGGTTTAATGACCCCTCTCTCATCACACATACCCCATACAACAATACCCACTTCTGATTCTTTTGAAAAACATTTACAGGCCAATGTTTAAGTGGCCAATGTTTAAGAACTTATGTCCAAACAAGATGCCCACGCCAGGTATTTTCCCCTTTTCCCCCTTCTTTTTCAAGTGATAGCCAAATTATGAACCCCGCTTGAGTTGAACATCATCTTTCCGGTTCTGATGACATACGATAACCAATGATTTATAACTGCGTTATGTCTCACACTTGGCAGAGAAATCACAGTCGACGGGCGCGCATGCCAAAAACAGTCGCTCTTCGACGACGATTTCTCTGCCGTGCGGACCGTGCGAATACGCCGCACTAGGGCCATGTGTCAAATAAAGAATTGTCGCTTCAGATTGGCTTCTGAATCATTGATTTTACAAAAAGCAACATGTGATTTAGTCCCATTGGTCCATGCAAGGATATTACATTTACAGCTGTATCATCCAAGTTACAAGTCAATTGACTTGTGGATGAATTGTCGGATGTAATTAACTATTTCCCAAACAATAACGACATTTACCCACATTGTTTCGGACGACTCTGGAAAGCATTGTGGGTAAAGGAGAGATTGCTCGCTTAGAGCAATTTCTTATTTTCCCATAAGGTTTTCTTCTCTATCTGCAGAATATTTTTTCAATTTCATAATATTTTGAAATGTTGTCTGCAAACTCTTTCATTTTGGGACAGTTGAACATTTGTCGTTTGGGAAAGGGTTAACCGGACTTGATGATCTGACAAATACTATTTTCTTAACTTCTCAATTGGGTCCAAAGTGTATTAGCTTTGAAAGGAAAACATGGTAAACTTCAAGTCGTATTTCAGATGAAAACTTTGAAGTGAGCTCTAACCAATATACAAAATACCTCAACTATTAACGTTACGAGAAGATTTATCAGCTTTACAAAAAGGCTATGAATTCATTGCACGATTCAATGTTATTTTACAATATGAATACGAATTGTGCAAAAGCAAAAATAAAAATATCTACATATGTACATTCTTTCTACTCATTTTACATTTCAATCAGTACATAATTGAATGATGTGGACACATGAGACATGCTTTGTGGAATATAAAGATTGATGAATAGTATGTCTTTGCTGCAATTCATAACCCTCTTGCCAATAACAAGTATTACACCGAACTCGAATTTATCTGACAACATTTTTATATATTTGACAAGACTGTTCCGAACAAAGACGATAACACCACCCATGTTTTCACCATGTTTTTGGACTGTTTTACAAGGCATATAGGGCTAGTAAATCAGGTCAATGGTCAGCTCTACGATCATGTTCCAAACACTATGTCTCCTGTAAACACACAATATCGATAGAAAGCAGATATGATAAGAAACCAGAACTTATTATTCTATCCTTAATTCTACAAATATTGTTTTAAAAAAAAAAAGAAGTTATAAACGATAAATCAATATTTTGGGCACGGATACACCATTAGCTCCATCGATCAAATTGCAAATAGCAATCCTATTTTTATACAAACTCCTCACAGTGATCTCCCCTTGCTACGCTGCATCGACCACTGCAACCACAAGATTTTTCATCCAGATTTGGATGAAATTCAAATGATGCTGTTTTGTTAAGAGATTACCGGATATCTTCGTTAATTTAGTAACAATATCTTGTTGTATTGATTTCTGACCAGTTAAGTTGAAATTTTTTTTTTTTATATAAATAAAGCATTAATGGATTGCAATTATTTAGTTTTGCTGCCATCTTGTTATGCCATTTTCGTTTCTAAGTAGATGGTCACTTTACATTTGTGATGGCAGTGATCATCCCAATACAGGGAGATCACTGTGGGGAGTTTGATTTTTATATTGTATTATTGACAATGTCTGCAAAAATTTTAAATATCATATAAACAAGTGAGATTACTCTATAATAAGATTGATCTTCCATTGAGCCGGTTCGATGTTCTGCTAAAATCATATTTTAACACCTGCCTTTGGGGGAAATTACCAGTATTAAGTATTTAGTTGAACAATGAGAACAAAAAGAATGCAATAATATCACATGTATAAGTGTAAAGTTCAGCAGCTAACCGATATATACCAGACGAGTTTCCCGCATCCGATTTGGAGATATTTTCTTTTTCTTTTCATTAATGGTATGAGGGGCATGAAATGAATAATCACTATCAATTG
The DNA here is from genome assembly GCA_947846245.1 of Cerastoderma edule. Classification (NCBI taxonomy): domain Eukaryota; kingdom Metazoa; phylum Mollusca; class Bivalvia; order Cardiida; family Cardiidae; genus Cerastoderma; species Cerastoderma edule. The sequence goes on from OX401405.1 coordinate 43,580,504, forward strand.
AAATACATGGATCTTTATTCAACCTCGCTTTGTTGTCTTTTTTCAGTAAAAAATTTGAAATCATCAATCATCAAGTTTTTTTACGTCGTCCAAATTCGACTGGATTGCCTCTTCAATTCATTAAGTTTTTACGTTTTCATTCATTATTTTCAAATGTTCTGCCAGCATTTGTGCGTTTGAATTGTTTTATAGCTTCTAAATACCTGCTAGTGTCATGCTCATTATCTGTCAATCTAAGTTTTTGTAGCAAAGAATATCTTCTTATTAAGCTTCATAACTAAATTAATCCCACTTAGGTTTATGGCATCTATTACATCGTAAACTATCATGAGTTAACTTCATGCAAGACGCAGCAAATTTATATGTCTTTGTCAACTGATTGTTACTTAATCAATGTTCACATTTATGGCTTTTCTTATTTTATTTGATGACGCATTTGAATTTAACTAAAATCGTGGTAAATATAGTCAACACGACTAGATATTCAAAGGGAAATAACTCTGTATTGACTCTCCGTTCATTTTCACGAGTTGCTTTCCATCTCTTTAGGAAGGAAACTTCGTACTGTAAGGAAAGTGGCTTACAGATATGAAAATTTGAGATGACGCTATATGATAGTCAATCACATTTTGCCATTGTTGGCGATACATGTGAATATAACATGAGAGTTAGCAAACAAACGACAGATTAAGATATGAACATTGTTGGTACAAAATAATTCTAATAGCAATTTACCATACGTGTTATAGTGTAAAGAATCGTAATTATTCAGAAGTAAAAACTCGTCTGATGTATAGTCAACGTCGACATCAAAACATTACTCAAAGAATCAGGGGGTATATGATCTTAAAGGGGTTTCGTCCGTGCATTGAGGTTACCAGATAAATAAACATAACAATAAGGATAACAATGTCTTAACTGCTTGACGCCGTGATTTAAAATAAGAATACCATTATACTCTTCTAAATTAGTGTATGTTTAGACCATTCAGTGGAAATTCTTTTATTCTAACCAAAAATGTAAAAATAGATCGCATAGAAGCGTATAAAGGCCGCTAAACGTAATACGATACAAAGCGTAACCTATATAAATGTAAACTATCGGTCTATTTCAATACACACAAACACGGTTTCGCAGCCATCTTGTTTTACGAGTAAACAAATAGTCACGTGACAAACGCCCACTGTAATTGCATTGCGTGAAGGGGCTGTTCTACGAAAGATTTCTTCTATAACACCCCAAAAATAAATGAATGATATACATGCAGACAGTTATAAAATTTGATAATTTTTCTATCATAAAACAGATCTTTTTTCTTATCTTTCATTCAAAATAACGTTGTATATGTTGCATTAATTATTGTATCGTGACACGTCGTAGTTTCCACTACTGATATTTATAAGACGACGGGTCGTGCATTTATGGCCACATTTAGTCCAAAAGAGCTTCTTACTTCTTAAAACATGTTTACCGAATTTGAGTTTACCACACAGTCCCTTAGTTTCATCAAGTTTTGTTCTTACAAAGAAAGAATTTCCACTGACTCTCATGTGGCTTTACATTTGTTTGTTCAAAAAGAATCCTGCAGGTAGATTTATAATGTACACAAATTCACTAAAACTCTACTAGTATAGAAAACTACCAATCCCTTGGGCAACAATTGAATTTTCTGGACTTTTCAAAAGAAACCCGAAAGACCGCCTTCGTCCAAGCACCAGCCTCGTTTGTTTACAAACATCACAACATTGCCGATTTTTTAAAGCATTTGCTCCAAACCCAGAAGATTTTTGCTACCATATAAATTATATTCAATGGAAGTGCTTCTGACAAACCAATTACCTACACATTCTTCTGCATTATTTAGAGCCTTATGGCATGGCAAAGGCAAATAAATGATTCAATATAGATGATGAGTTGGTTGCTCATTTTGTTCAGCTGATCGACTTATGATAAGGGAATTGAGGTCTTTTAGAATCATCAAAAGACAGTTCCAATCAGGTGTATTCCCCTTATTTGTTTGTTCTGTCCTTTTTAATTCGAAATGTGGGCGACATTGGTGCAATGGTAGAGCGTCGGGCTATTTTATCGAGGGTCCCGGGTTTGAATCCCTAATAGGCGAGGTGAGAATTCCGGGACTAACCCACAAAACCTGCGCGAATACTGGTTTAGTATCCAGGAAGCAGTCATCGAGAGTGGCTATGAACAAGCCTTAAGCTTCCTTCACAATCGATGTAAAACAAATATGGTGAACTGGTGAAGTGTGAACTGGAAATATCCTATGTAATAAGGACTAAATACTTATATGACCAAGAAGCAATAAAGAAAAATTAGGAAAAGGGTCACATCTTTTATTAACTCTTTCCATCTAATTTGGTATTGGGCAGATCTAACTAGTAATTACAGACAATAATTAAAAGCAATATGAAAATCCGACTTGTTTGTGGTATTTGATAGAACCTTTATGATCGTTTTCTCATTTTTTAAAAATGATTTCTAAGGTCATCTTCTTATGTACAATGTATCATCAACATGAACAAAACCTTTTTTTAAATCTGCCACTGAAACTGTTTTTCTTTCAATTATGTACTAAGTTCATATGAAAAATGATGTTAATATCTTTGATTAACCCATTGTCCCATATGGGGATTTGTGAATGATTTAACTTCATATGCAATAACAATTAATATTTAAGAAGCAACATTTTCCCTCTGATATAAGTTATAAACTATCGTAACAAATGGAGTTATTCTGCATTTTGCTGCTGTGGGTTTTTTTAAGTCATTTGTGAGAGGTGCGGTAACGTGTGGTATAATGGTGTAATGGGTTAGTATTAATACAGATAAAAATATATAAAGCGCTGCCAAATGCTTAAACTTGAAACCCTCTTGAGAAAGGACATCAAAATGTATTGAAATCTCGGCACCGAAAGGTGTCCGAACGCTGTATCTAGGAGACACAGATCATTTTGGTACTGTGTAGTACGTCGGAATCGGTTTGTTTACTCGCAAGCCTCGTTTCAAAATGACCTTCACCTTAAAAATGTTACTATTTTTGGCAAACCGTGTTTGTGTGTATTGTGTAACGTTAACATGAAAATGAAAACAACCAAACATTCTGCATCCATAAGGAAAGCTATAAATAAAACTGGAATATTTGTCTATTTAAGCAATACATCTAGACCTAGCTTATTTCAATGTAACATCCGTGTGTATTCGATTAAACGTCCGAGGATGGAATACATGTTTGTGTTTTGCATTTTTGTGCACCTTACTGGTGTGTCATTGACGACTGCGAATCAGGACCAAAGAGGATCCTGCATAAAAAGACAATTTACGCTCGAGTGTACGGGGAATATTCCAGATTCCCTACCACAGGACGTAACGGACGTACGCGTATACGGATACGATAAACGATTTATTAATGCGTCTTTTTTCCAGGATAAAAGTTGGTCTAAGGTTGTTACGTTTCATTTCCACGTTGGTCAACATACACATTTCGTTACCATGTCAAATTCTACATTTTCTTCATTGTCCGAACTAAAAACATTGAAATTAGACATACCCGCATTAGAGAGAGTGGAGTTGAATGCGTTTGGAGGTTTAGATAACCTTAAAGTTCTTGATTTATCCGGATGCACATTCCTTAATTTTGCTTCGATTGTCACTGCTTTAAGCACTGGCAATACCACACCTTCTATTGATACACTGTTGTTGGACGAGGTCTATAGCGAATATGTGAAGGTAGCGCGAATAGACGATGCTTGTTTTGACATGATATTGAAGAAGAACATCACCAAACTGAGTCTAGCTAACATGAAAATTCATATTAAATTTGACAAGGAGAAAATGCCAGATGTCTTACCGATTGAACACTTGAATATGTCATACACAAATGTTTATTTGGAGACCGACATTGATAGAGACATAAGTACCTTTAGACGTATTAAGGTACTCGATATCAGCGGATATGACTACAGAGACAGTTCAAAACGCCAAATCATTTATGGAAAATGCAACCCAGAGAATCTAGTACATTCCACTTTAATGGGAATTGAACAGTTATATGGAAATGATCTGCCTGAGAGCATAAACTTAAACACGTTTACAAACTTTACTACTCTAAACGTCACACAATGCGATGTCCAGTTACGTGTTTTAGAATTGCGCAACAGTGGTCTCGAGAAAATCAATATGACGATATTTTCGCCGCATCGAAAGGCCGCTGTGTTAAGAGTGGATCTGTCAGCAAATAACATAAAGTTCTTTAATGTTAAAGGATATGTGCCTTTATTCCGATTAAACTTATCTTATAACAAACTTCATCTTATGGAGACAATGCCTGAATTTTCTGACGCGTTTAATGCATTTCCACTGCTCGAAGAATTGGATTTAAGTCATAACGGATTGCATTCCCTACCTGGCGGATTATTCTCAGAAAACACGCGACTTAAAAGCCTGCTTTTAGGAGGTAATCAACTAACCACGATACCAGTTGAACTTGGACATTTACCATATCTTGAAACAATTGATTTAAGAGACAATGGCATCACATATGTTGATAAAACAAGCTTGTCTTCAATACAATACCTATGGCCAACACGCACTGAACAAAACAAAACATTTCATACTGATATTGACTTTCGCCAAAATCCGTTGAAGTGTTCGTGTGAAAATTTTGAGTTTTTTAAATGGATTTTGTCAGAAAGACAGCAATTGAATAGTATCCTTTATAATCTTACATGTGTTTCAGATGCTGAACAATTGATACACATCGACGAAATGGTTCTTAAGCATATTGACTGGCTGTGTAAAAGGACTCTGGTTATAGCATTATCATTATCATCTTTAATATTTCTTGTTTTGACTGCAAGTTTGTCAGTTATTATACGGAAACGCGTCGTCCGTAAGCGCAATAAAGCATGGCTGATGAAACGGTTTAAAAAGAGAAAGACAAAGGAGAAGTACCTCGCATTCGTATCATACAGCAAGACTGACAGAACAATTGTATTTGAACATATCCGGCAACGATTAGAATCATCATTGCGGAAACTGGTTCCAGTTGATTTCGACCTTCTGTGTTTTGGTGACGTTCATTTCAGACCTGGCGTGCGATTAATTGACGAAATTCACAGAGCAGTGTCTGAATCCTTCGTCGCAATTTTCGTGGTCTCTCGCGCGTTTTGTGAAAGTGGATTCTGTCAATTTGAACTTAAGGAAGCATATTCCCAGAACAGGCCCGTCATTTTAATGTTTCTCGAGAAAGTCGACGAGAAAGCAATGAGTCCGCTTATTCACGCCATCTTCAGTCGAGTTTCCCGCGCGTGGATTACCATGGACGACGGGGTTGCTTTGGTTACTCCATCGTGGGACACTCTAGCACAATCCATCGTGAGTTTAGCCGCTGTTGAAGGGACAAGACCTGCGTGTTGCCTCTGTTGGTCGACGGATGAGTCTAGATTTTCCACTCCTGTACAGAAACCATTGCTTCAGTCGGAGTTTGTTGGGTGATGTAACTTGATGATGCTTCTCATACCTGTATGCTGGTTGCCTTGACAACGTAACATAGGTACCAAACATACCTAGGTATGGAAGGTACCCGCAAGCGCTTAGGTTGGAATATCAGCACTAGTTATCAACCAGTGTAGGTTGTATCGATTCAAATAGGTCAGGTGTTTCTCCACCGTTGTATTACATGTACGTGAGTTTAAACAAAATGTAGATAAACATTATACCCTCCTTTAATTACACATTGCTACAAAGGGAACGACATTTGATACTTGTTCCAAAGGGTAAACAAATAGTTTTAAAGGGAAATATTTAACACATATGCATGTATATAAATTCAATAAAATGATTCATTGATATTCATTTTGTAGATGTTTTAGATAAATCCAACATCAGACGATTATTTTTTTTTGAGTAGCTTTGTGAATGCTTTTGACATGAAAAACAACTTTCATGGTCTACATTCCTATTCTTTAACCATTGCAAATGCACATTTTTCATCATGGCATGACTACTCTAGGATTGCATACGACTAAAGAACCATTCATGAACTATTAAAGAATGGATGCTTAAAACAATATCGATTTTAGGCGAAGATATATACATATATTGTTTTCATGACCGTCCAACATAACTGTCAAAAGGCAGTTCTTCGTCCCAAGTACAGGCGGAGGAATTATTAGACCAATGTCTAAGATCTTATATCCGAACAAGATGGCTGCGCTTAGGCATTCTTGCTTTTTTCCTAATTTGATCACCCATACTTTATAATGTCAAGTCTAACTCTCTAAGTCGACGAGCGGGCATGTTCAAAACGGTCAGTCTTTGACTGCGATTTCTTTGTCAAGTGTAAGACGTAACGCCTTTATAGAGCATGGGTTATTATACACATCCAGAACATTGATAGTCAACCAATGCGGGGTACATAATGGGGCTTCCATACTAGTAAAATAACCAGTGGTGCGGCTATCTTTTTCGGACATTGGTCATGTGATTCCTCCACCTAATATTCATGGATCGCTTATATGCCCTTTAATTGATGTTTGGATTTTCACTTTGTGTTAAACATAGACTGGAATTCTCTATGACTAGTTCGTATCAGTAAATATATATGTATTATATTTTGAGATAAAATGTCTTCTGCAGATAAAATATAATCACCGATACATTAAGTTATAAACAACTATATCATTGACACGTCTCCCTTCCTCATCCATAACCGTGACGTAAAGATATATCACATATATGTTGCAGATATTGAAAACCTTGAGTCCAAAAGCCATGCAGCTCTTTTTAGGTCTACTAAATTTTCAGAAATATTAATTTCCTTTTGAATTTATGTTGCTTTCATCAGCTTTTTCGAAATGTAATTTGGCATTTGAAATTGACTTTCATATCTCCCCTTCTGTGAATAGATACCTTTAAGCTACGAGAAAAGCTTTTAGACGCTTTAAGCGTTTGTATTGTATTGTTACTCTAACAAGACAATCTATGAGAGAGACCCGTCATGGTCAAGAAAAAAAAAGACATGTGTCTAGTAACACAGACACAACGAGTCACAACGTACCATCCTTTGCAGCAGTCTACGGCATCAGTAATGACAGACCCCTGTACGCTGACGCATCACAGCGAGATATGGCTTTTTGTGAACCTACACACTGTATCACAATACAAACATGCTTAACGAATCAGTTTTGATTGTGTTGTGTTATAATTACGAAACACGTTATCTTGAAACTTGAATCAATATCAAGCTAGAAAATAAAAAAATGATCAGAAGTTATTCGTAGAAGAAAAAATATCTGTGCAAACGCACCTATGCAAACAATGCCGTCTTCAGGAGTGCTAGCTTGTCACGTCACGTAGCTTGTGACGTCACGTCAAAAAACAACAACGACAACGTCTCTATTTTATAGATTGATTTACTCACAATCCTTGAAAAGCACACTTACGCTCCATAAGATCATGACAATATAACGCCTGTACTAAGTATTATCTATTTTTTCAAAGTGTTATTTTCACATATTGCGTGCCCACCCATTTAACTTACTTGTTGACATTCGAGTTACATCTGAAATAGCAAGAAGCTCTTGGATTAATGAAAGGCAATCACCTGGTTTGAAAAGACGTGAAACACATTAAAATACTACCATTTATTTCATTTTAACAACGTCGAAGTTCAAAATGGAGAATTCCTTTGGTTTTATTGGTTCCCAACGTTCCTCTACTAACTTTGTTGTATCGCTTATTGTACACAAGCGTTATACTATTCACTCTTTTAAAAGCATCATGTGAACGTGTTACAGTCTCATTGCCACTGGAAAAGGGAATATGAGGTCATTTATATAGGTTAAAAGTAGGTTAAAATTCAATTATTCTATCACTTTCACAATTTAAGTGTAAATGAGTGCAAGTATGGCATGAAGTTCAATTTGGTTTCTATCTAACACAGGTCAATTAGGGGTCCTCTTTGCAAGAGCCGGATCAACAATTTTCAGTTATATAACGGCTTTCCTCGATCCACCAGAACAATAGTTACGGCCAAGACCGATGTATACCGAGAACAACCAAACTCAAGACACACGTATACCGAGAACAACCGAACTAGCCCGACGAAGGAACGAGACCAAAACGGCGGCAATCTGAACACATCGGGTTTATCAAATGAAAACACCTCTGAAATTATAGGGGTGACGCCATATTGGTTCCCAGCGGAATGACGTCACTTAACTTTCTTGTTCAAAAATAGATCTTAAATGTGAAATCTAAAAAGTCGTTAAATTTGATTGAGGAAACAACTTTACATGTCACAACCACAATTTTGCCATTTGGTATGAGTTACTGATAAAAAGATTATTTAAAAGGATGTCCAAACCCTTCCATACACATTGAACTAATTAACTTGCACGCTTAGAAAATGTGTTAAGATGCCGATTTACCCGAAAAACTGTAACCCTCCTCTTATATCCGAGATGTATTTCAAAACTCACGGAAATACCCGAGTAGTTCCGATTGAAACGACAGATGTTATTCGACTTTAATGAAACATAGCGTGAACCTCAAGCAGCCATTGAAACATTTGTGTAAGAGATTTTCTCCTTTCTTCAAAAAAGAAATCGATATTGTTTTGGGTTTTAAGTAGTGATCAATTTAACAGTCGTGGAAAATATTTTTAATGTTTGACAACTCTTGAAAATTTATATGGGATAAAGGGCGGGAAAGTTTATTAAGGATAGGATGGAAAAGGGACAGTTTTAAACCATTTAAAGATATGAAGACGAGGAAGTAGTTACGCCCCAATAAGCATTTACGGGGTCATATTATGTAAACTTCATCATGAGTTGTATAACTTATCCAAGGTAGAAAGAAAATGCGGACGACTAAAAATACATTAAGACATACATTCCTTTTAAGATCTTGAGTAGAAACCATTGTGAACAATCAACACATGCTCGCTAATAGCTATTCAGCTTTTCGCCGTTCGTAAATCCAAGCGCTTCTTGCTATTTCATGTTTTATTATAAATTATAACTTATTTTACCCAGTTTTTCAGTTTGTGCGTGCTAGTATGATTTTAAGGTACATGTACACGAGATAGAAGCGACAGAAAGATATGCAACAGCGACCATACATACAGTATATCAATATCTTTAAAGCCGCCTTTTCACAAAGATGGGAAAACTATATATTAAAGTTCGATTTCTCTAAAACTGTATAACAGTTGTGCTGTAGTAACAGGTTCGTTGTAAAAATTATAACTGGAAGTCAAGATAGCACGTATTCAAGTTTAAAAAGCATACCAGTGCTCAGGAAAAACTACAAAACTGGGTAAAATGAGTAATATATATGTATATATATGGTGAAACATAGCAAATCATTACAGTACCATGACAACATAACGTCGGCACTATCTTTTATCTTTCTTTTAAAGTCATACTTTCATAAGTTTTGTACCCACCAACTCAACTTCATTGTTTACATTCAAGTAACATCTAAGATGGTAAGAAGCGCTTGGATTAACGAGTGGGGATCACCTGGTAAGACAAATCAAGTGAAACACATTAGTTAAGAATATTTTCCTGAAGTTGTTTAGTAAAACGGTGCGCAAGGCCTCAGTGGCCTAATGGTTTGAGAACTAAACTTAAAATACAGTGGCTGTATGGGTCCAAATCCCAGCAACGGCATTTGAATTCAAATGAGAAGTTTTCTCCTCACGACGTACGGAATACCGATGATAATAACCATCCTTGTTGACAACAGGTCCTTTTCGATATAGTATGCGATAGACACGTGTGGTTATTACAGAGGTATATACATGAAAGTCCGTATCAACATTTGTTCAGTTATGTAACGGCTTTCCTTGATCCACCAATTACTACCAATAGTAATCTGTTCAATTCAGGTATACACTTACTAATAGATTGTTGAGATACCACATGAATATACTAAGAAACGTCGTATTTATATCAATGAGTGTTTAAACATATCACCAATATCAAATTATTTTGCGGCGACATGTTACAACAAGATATATCTCCAATGGCATTGAAATGCATTAAGTATCATAGCTAAGGTCACTCCGGTGTTATTGATTTATTTGTTTGTTATATTTCTACAAAACATCCACAGTACTTATGTATCAGATTAAATGACGAGTCCAAACAGCTTCTAGCTGATGGAAGAATATGCAGAACCTAACTGATAAAAAAAGCTAGTCAAGCCGGGTATAGTCAATGAGGTAGTCTTTCGGAACATCTCGGCCATTTCTAAAAATTACCTCGGAGTTAATGTGAATCCATTTTGAGAGCAGTCCGGCAACGTTACGGCGACGAATGGCATGTCCGTTTGCAATCGCCTCTAATCGGTAATTCCCGGCACAAACCGGGGATTGCCGAGTAAATACGATTGAGAAAATATGAAACACAGATATGTTGATATGCTAATCTTGAATGCAATTCGTACAAAACACAACAATCAATTGAGATATTAAATCAAAGTGTTTGTTTTTACACAAATATTGAGTCCCTGTTTGAAATGTGCTATGCGACGGAAAACAGTCAAATTTCTTCCAGAATTTCTGGTGTATTCATGCCTTGTGTTCAAAAAGGAAAAACGTTTTCTGCGAACAAAATCTCTCACGGAAATCTCTATTGAACCGAATAAACCTTTCGCAAACGCTCGCTTTTATAAGGGAGATAAATCAAATTCGATAAAGGGAGATAACTGTGTGAAATTTGAAACGGGTTACGAATATATTGTTTGTATATTGTTTGTGAACGAACATGGTCCTGACGTAACAGAATTGTAGAAATATTCCTGTTGTGGATACATGGTAAGTTATGCCTTATATTTCTCAATATGTCAATTAAAATCAAAACAACCGTAAACGTTAGTTTCAATTTTATAACGAACCAACCTTTATTCATTACACAATTGAAGAAAACATTTTAACAACGAGTGAAGAAATCAAAAGTCCTCAATTTTGTTTTACCAGTTTCAACCAAATTCACGCAGGATTACTTCCCTTTACAAGTTTGCAGTACAGTCAAACTTAAGTACGATTGTGTCAATGTACGGAAGGGTACATCACTGTCAAACTAATCGATTTTAATAGTGATGACAACAAACATCTCAGATTTTGTGTGTTGTAAATTAAGACTGAAATAACTGAAATTTATTCATTTTAATTTTATTACAAATAACTCTGTTTTCATAACAAAATCAATACAAACATTTCAACAAGAAGCGAAATATTCCGAAGTTCACCATCTTCGTTTGTCTGTTTGTTATTAGCGAGTCAAGTTCTAACTTAGTTTGCGAGAGCCAGGCGGCCTTGCGTTAAATAATGAAAACGTTTGCGAATTGTTTGCGAATAACTGCAAATCCGTAAACTTCTACATTATCTCCGCGGGCGATCCAAATTACTGTTACCTTGATTAAAAAACACGAGGAATTGTTTGTTTACCCTTTCGAATGCTGGGTAATCTTCTAAAAATTGTTTTTTTGTGTCGTCTGCTTTCAAAAACCTTACATATCTGCTTAATTTTGATGTGGAAAGATACCCAAAATAGAAAAGTGATTAGATCATAGACTATTCGCCAATTTATTTGACGGCTGGCCTGTGATCTAACCTGTTTGCATAAGTATAAAGTCGGTTCCAGCACTATACAGGTTTGAGCCGTGAAAAGGGTTCAAATCAGGGAAACAAGACCTGCACTATGACCAGTTCATTCATTTTTATGGTTTTACATCACGTCAACAGTATTTCAGATATTTTGCGATACCAATCTCTTAATGATGGAAGATTACCCACATTTCTAACTGCCATTAGTGTTTAAACTACATTTACTCTCATTGGATGGAAATGTAGGTTAAACACTAAGTATTAGTTAGAGGCTAGATAGTGCAATTTAAACGATATAGAAACCCCAAGGAAGGAGCGATAGCGACAAATTTCAAAATATTGAGTAGTAGTTTTATGTCATTCGCCGATCATACCCAGAGAGGCGTGGTTTACCAGTGCAAGATAGGGCGCTTTATGGAAATGTAGGTTAAACACTAAATTATTTAGAGTCTAGATACACGGTGGTTAATCAAAACGGCTTCTATGCGTATAAGCTTGCGTTTCATGCTTCTATACGTACAAGCACCGGTTTCTATACGTTTGTAAACAAAGAAAAAAATGAAGATGGACAGGAAACAAGAAGAATTTATATAGGTTAGAGGCTAGATAGTGAAATTTAAACGATATAGAAACCCCAAGGAAGGAGCGATAGCGACTGACGGGGTTTCTATGTCGTTTAAATTTCACTATATAGCCTCTAAACAATTTAGTGTTTAACCTACATTTCCATAGAGCGCTCTATTTGACGCTGGCAAACCACGCCTCTACGGGTATGATCTGCGAATGGCATAAAACTGCTGCTCAGTATTTTGAAATTCGACATAAACCACGCCTTCCGCGGCTGTCAATTGCATGCCAAGAATCTGCCATACCATATTTGGAAGAAGAAAACTGCACTACCCAGTGATGTAGATTGCAATGTGGTTTTGAGTTTAACCCGTTACTCCATAATTTATTCCTCACCTACAGCAGAAAACTTTAGAAGCCCTTGTGACAAAAGAAGAAATTTCTTGTAACGAGCAATTTCTCCTTTTGTCACAATATTTTCTTTTCAATTTCAAAAAGAAACTGTGTTTTTTCATAATGTATATGGGGTCGGCCTGGTCTAATTTCCACCCATCTCCACCATGTTAAATAGCAACCGTTTGAGCAGTCACAGAGACAAACTGCTCCCATACCGTACTTTCTCGTGACCATGTCATCTTTAAACTATCTTAACACAATCCATTTAGGGGGTTAAATGTGCATCATGACCGATCCGTTTTTTTGCTATCGGCTGATTTCCAGAGAGGGGGCGTGTCAATTCAAATAGAAGAGGTCACGCCCAGACTGATAACAGACATCTTTGGTTCTCACCGCATGGAGAAGTAGTCCTGTAAAATACAAACAAAACACTTTTAAAACATCAGGAGAAGACAAAGCAATCACACAGTACCAATATATATACTCTAAATGTAACACTTTCCTGTGAAAACACCTTGGAAGTAGGACTTTCAATATTTCAAAGAACTACTTTCTAGGCTACAACGACCCGGAAGTGATTCGACACCGGGCCAACACCATATATGTGTTGTCTGTTGATGCTTTCATTTTGTACCCGTCACATTATTCCTAATGGGGTAAAAGGTTAATATAGCTCAGTTTCTTTTTTTCTCAACGATGTTAGGATACCCAGTTAATTGTAATTACTTTTTATTTATTTCTGTGTTTATTTCTCCCCCGCGACGTCACAGCGATCTTTCAATCGCTACCGTAGGCTAGGCTTACACGTGTCATTGATTTGGAGGTGGAGCCTAAAACTACACATTTATGCGCATGCGTGATACCAGAGTAATAGTCTCATAAAGCCCAGATAGAACACTCGAATAGTAGTTTATGGAAAATAAACCAACAAAAAAATTCAAATTGACGCATTCTCATTGGATGAAAATGTAGGTTAAACACTAAAAAGAAAAAGAGAAATAATTTATTAAAATGACGTGCATCACGGAACAATATGAACAATCTTGTATAACGCATGTATTTTGTCTTGTCTCTAATCATTTTATTTAATCCACACTAAAGAAAACAAGTTGGCCGCATGCGATTCCTCATTGTAAAAAGTTTAATGAAAATACAGTCTTTTGTCTGATTCATAAGAGAATATGTTCTTTTCCAAAATTTGATTCATCAGAAAAGTAAAGACCTATGTATGCCACGTTTTATTGTCATATTTAATGTCTTCAAATAAAAGAAATATATAAGAATCCTCATCGGGGCTGGCTACGGATAATATACATATAGCCTATAAAGCTGTAATTTTTTGGCACCGGCTAATGTACGAACAGATGGCACCGGTTTCTATATGAACCCTCATTCTCATTTTCTTCTGTTTTATAGGTTGTAACGAAAAAGAAAATAGTCCATTCTTTGGTTTATCAGAAAAATAAAGAAATAATTAAAAATCCTCAACGACGTTGCCTATGGAAAATGTATAAATAGTCTATAATGCATTAATCTTTGGTACCGGCTAATGTACGAACAGATAGCACTGGCTTCTATATGAACCCTCATTCTTTTGTTCTATACGTTAAAACGAAGGTAAGACTCTTTGGTTATATCAACAAAAGGAGAGACGGATAGATGCTACCCACCGATGTTCATTCCCCACGATAATTACTGTCCATTCAAGTCTTTTATAGCGGTCCTTCCACTGAAGTGTTCAATATTGTCTCGTCCAAGTTTGTTTCTACTTTCTATTGTTAATGTCTTTTTCAATGATGTCTCGCCCGAGTTTGTGCTTACTGTAATTGTCTTGTCCAACATCCTTTTGTTCGAGTTTGTCATTACCGCTTTTGTCTCGTCCAAATTCATGTTGATCATACCAATAAATGATTTAAATCCGTTGACACGAAAGGCTAAGTGTTAAATTCTGAACGAACTATTATCACGGAAAATTATTTAATGTCGTATGCATTGTGTTTCAAAAGCATACATGCTGTTATTGTACTTTGTCATTTCACACAAGAAAATGCAGTACATATAGTCACGGACAAGATAACTCTGAGTAGCCTCTGTTTTTTTTTAATATGGGTTTTACATCACATCAACATTATTTCAGTTATGTAGCGATGCCCGACTATTAATGATGGAGGAAGACCCCATACTCAACTGCCCATAAGGGCTGGTCAAGGAGGGTAGAACCATCGACATTCCGTAAGTCAGTCGGGAGACTGCCTCTCATGAAAATCCATATCCCTCTCAAGATTTGAACCCACGCGGAGAGGGCCATGTGATTTCAAGTTTTGTACTCTTACCACTAGGCCACGGAGGCCCCGAGTAGCCTCTGTGGTCGAGGTATTAATGTCACAGACTTTTAATAATGGTCCCTCATCGCTTTGGGCTTGATTCTCTTCCAAGGAAGTAAAACATAAATTACAATAGCCTCGACTATGTGTCTAATATTTCTTAATGAAAATATTTGTAATGATAATGCGAATGCAAATCATAGAGTCTTATAAAAAACAAACCTATTTCCATGAGTTAAATGAATTGGCTTATTCCAAGTGAAATAACTTGATGTAGAAAAAACCACATCTTGATGCATATTTCTCACACAAAGTGAAAAAATTTGCTTAATTTATCAAGATTTTAATTTGAATAAAATCATGTCGAAACTATGTTTTACAGCTTACTTAATGATCAGAAACGGATTACACGTACATACTACAGTGAACCCTCGTTTATCCGAACACGTCCGTTCCCAACAAAATGTCCGGTTTACCGAATAATCCGGACTAATGAAGCAGAGCATGTTCATATTCACATTAAGACATAAACGGTCTGTATGAGCGGTGTATACTTATAACCCTTAAGCAAACGCCAAATTGTCGACCGTCCCAAATTGAAAGAGTTGAATGGGAAGATACTGCTCGCCACGAATACTTCTAACTTTGTCACAGGGTATTTTGTTGAATCACTTCACTTAACCCTTTTTAGTTGTCGTCTGCTGATACTTCTGGAATTTGACAAGTTATGAGTACTCAATCCTATGGGTATTATTCTATCGGAGTTGCCTTCACCACGTGTTTCCCAAGGGCCAAGACTCGGGACAAGTCTTCTCGGAAGTGGGAGTTATGTAACGTTCGTTGAACGTTTATGCAAATTAGGAACCTAATGCATTGTTTGAGAGAACGTGCTGGTATATATATAGACAACACAACCGCTCATGATGGTATATATATGGACAACACAACTGCTCAGTGTTTTTCACTGATCGGATGTGTTTGTCTCTTTGAGAGGTGCATTTGCTCGGTTCGTTACACAGGCATTCGGTATATATTAATCATTTATCAAAAGCAGTAAAAGAAACAAAATTTGTCATTGAACAATATTTAGCGGTTTCATTAAATTTGTGAGTGACATACCAAAACGCATACTATTCGTAGGATTGCAAACTGATCATTGGATACCAGTACAGACAGTATTTGTATGTGTGTATTTGGTATAGGTAAAAATTCGGAATTGAAGCGAGACAGTCTGACCTCTTCGCTTTTATTATGCTTTAAAACTGGTCGTTTGCATTGATGATACACATCACGGATTATAAAATGATAACTTTGATTTAGCATTGCGATAGCACGAGAGTTTGCTTAACCCTTTACCAAACTTCAAATAGTTTACTCTCCCATATTGAAAGAGTTTGCAGACGACATTTCAACATGTGATGAAATTGAAAAACAATCTGCTGAAAGGTCAGAAAACATTGTGAGAAAAGGAGAAATTGCTCGTTAAGAGCAATTTCTCCTTTCCCCACAATGTTTTCAAGAGTCATGTGCAACCAGCTGGTTAAATGTCGTTATTGTTTGGTAATTAGTTAACACGCACATGCTTTTGGACTCGTTTTTACTACTTATATATATATATACTAGAAAGCGTGTTATAAGATAGATTGCAGCATTGCAGCATGAACACCGTTGTGTTGTCTGTAGTCGAAAGATGGGCGGTTTTATCAAGTGTTGGTCTAATAAAGTTTAGTATTGGTTAACAGGATATATATATTTTGTAACAGTTTAACGTCATGTCAGCATTTTCAAGTCATGGTACAACTTTCATGGCATTCCCACAATGTGTTCCAGAGTCTTCTTCAACAAACTGATCAACTGTCGTTATTGTCCGGTAATGGGTTAGATATTTCCGGATATGACTGATCAGAAAATAAATAAATTCCTGTGTTAAGGGTCCGTATCCTTTCGGACGATCAATGACTCACGAGTTTGCAGAGAAGTCCGAAAACATGTCGAACATTTTTACAAATCTATTGCGTGATTATTCGTCAGTAAATTCAACTTGGCTATCCTATGTGTATATATTCTTTTTTTCTTACTATTATTTCACGGTTAATATATTAGACATTTAAAAGCGAGTTCTGCAAAAAATTACAATGAAAGTTTATCAATGATATAGCTTGAAAACCATTTTGACAAAAAAGTAAGTTGTCTGTCACGAGAGATAACTCATTGTGTCGTAAAAGTTACCTGAATTCTCTTCCAACAATATTGTTCAACCTATTATTTAAGTTTTTATCAAACTTTTGTTTTAAATCAATTCAAAAAGACTTGTCTCAATAGGAAGATACACCAGACGGTAGAAAAAGAATGAACGAATGTTTTCGATTTTCATCACTTTCGTTTTTACAATACCACTGTGATAAGGGGATATATTCTTCATTTGGTGCAATAACTCCCTTTATCAAAATGTTTTATGAATACTATTGTGGCAAGTCAGTTGTATTTGTATGTTTCTTGACTCCTTTTCAGCAGACATCGTTATATTGCACATTTGCCGGGGTACCGTTTACGCTCAAGATTTGCGCAAGTCTAAAACAACAATTCCTCTTACTTCAATTTTGGGCTAAGCAATATTACAAAGTAACACATCAAATGACGTGTCACATTGCAATATTGTACTTTCATTGAAGATACTATCCATGTTATTCAGTTATGACTTACGCACATATTTTCCTAAGGTTGTTAGTAAAACGACACCTTGTGGTTTGCTAGCTTTTAGAACTCGGACCTTTTTAGTACGTAGAGAGAGAGAGAGATGTCGATGATGATTCACAACTGTCATATTCATAAGCAAATATTTAATCTGCTTACAACAGGATAAATTTGGAAAGTTGTATTCTAAACGTGCAATATCATACAAGTACACGGTGTTGAATTCATTTAAAAGTATAACTATGCACAAAATATGCTTATTGGATTACTTAGGTTGTCACATCTAACGAAACTGACACCCGTTTATGAAAGCCGAGCTGAAATAAGACGGAGCAGGTATGTAAAAAGTTGTCTCCTTTAACCCTTTACCAAACGCCGAATCATTTACTTTCCCAAATTCAAAGAGTTTGCAAACGACATCTCATAATGTGATGAAACTGGAAAAAAAATCTTGAAGGAAACATTGTGGGAAAAGGAAATATTGCTCGTCACAAGCAATTTCTCGTTTTCCCACAATGTTTCCAGAGTGGTCTGCAACAAAGAGGTTAAATGTCGTTATTTTTTGGAAAAGGGTTAACGAGCCTGACACCCATAGATACACATTTTCGTACATATTTCAATCCTTCACTGAATTAAACATCACCTTGTTGTATACGCTAGAGAGTACGTTAGAAACTAGTATAACAAACATAAACTAGTTCCAAGAAGGTATACTCGTCCGCACAGTGAAGGCGGATGTTTAATGAGTAATTGGGGTCAGACCACTGTTTGTGTATCGATAAAGTACCGTCTCTCAAAAAAGTGGTATGTAAATTCAATGAACAAAGGTGCTGACGCACCCTTAGTCCAAAAAACCCTCTCAATAGAGAATGAGTCCCTATGCCGTATTGCGTTAAGTCATTTGTTAAAAAATAAATTTTGAATCATGATGTATTAGTCGTCTGCTATAACTTGCAAATTGGACCATTCATACGGACGTACGTACGTACGTACGTACGTACGGACGGACGGACGGACGGACGGACGGACGGACGGTCGGTCGGACGGACGGACGGACGGACGGACGGTTGGATAGATAGATAGATGGATAGATAGATGGATTGATCAAGAAAAATATTCAGAAGTTTAACTGACAGTTATTCCCTTGATAAGTTTTTCACCTTTTTTGTCCACAACATGGATGTATACGTGAATTTATATGCCATTAACAAACTTTGAGGTTTTTGATAGAGTTAGATCGGCATGTTTTTGCATTCGTTTTGATAAACATGTCGTTTTGATAAACGAGATGCTTTTTAACCCAAACAAGGGAGATAACAAGAATAACGAACTTGTTTTCATCTAACGATTACGTCCCTTTAATAAATAAATTGTAATCATATGTGCGTTCATTTGATAGCTTTTCAATTTCTCAATAATTACTTAACTTTAGCTTGAGACAATTTTAGCTCAGATAGAGTGAACAACCAATATGTATTGCCCAATCAATTAACGCCGCTACCAGTGGTGGCTAGTTATCTTTTAGTTATCTATTTTTTTTTAAATGGTTTTTTTGTCTCACGTTCTTTTACAATAGCTACGAAGAATGAAGATGTAGCAAGCATCAATTTAAATGTAGGCACAAAGAGCATAACAGGACATTAATAAAAACAAAACACTTACTTTTTCTGACCCATTACATAAACCAAACAAAAACAAAAATCAAGTCAGTCATTGCATACAAGTATTAGAGGGGAGAGAAAAAATACACAAAAACTGTGAGAGAAAAGGACTGAACTGTTCAAATTTTGAGCATTTCCCCCTTTCTCCCAACTTCAATTATCCTCTGTAAAAGCTTTCAAATCTTGAGCGTTTGATATGTATTTTTATCTGTCGGCTAGTTATCTGCATCTTGTAAAAATAAACAATACTATAAACGGAACCATGTTAGGGCGATACTGATATTTCCCATAAGTGTATGTTGTTTAAGACTTCAGGTTTCCTTTTTGAGACCGCAAATGTGTCTTATTCTTTTGTGTAATGTACAAAGCATTTCTTCTCATGTCAGTTAAAAAACCATGTTCATTAGAGGCGGTTCCAATACAATGTGTTTGCAGAAGCGAAAGTGGTTTAACCCATAACCAACCAATAACGACATTTCACCAGTTTGTTGCAGACGACTCTGGAAAACATTGTGGAAAAGAAGAAATTGCTCCTAACGAGCAATTTCTTCATTTCCCACAATGTTGTCTGCCCTATCAGAGGATTATTTTTCAATTTCATCACTTTTTGAAATGTCATCTGCAAACTCTTTCAATTTGGGATAGTCGAATATTTTGTGTTTGGTAAAGGGTTAAAACATTAAGTATCCCTTTAATGATGGTGATCGTAAAGAATGGAGAGTCGCTTATCCCATTTTCTATCATTTGTTAACCATAATGAGTTGTGACTTTCTGACTTTCTGGTGTAAGTTTCAAAGATTGAGATTAAAAGAAACTTTTACCGTCATCAGATTTAAATGGCAATACTTTCTATATTCTCCATAATTCTACAACCATTATGGAAATCTATATCCGCATGTTATGGCATACATGTCCTCATAAATTTCAAACACTGTATTAGGTCTCTTAAAAACAGTGAAGGAGTAAAAGTTTCTTGATCTGAGGTCATTTGGAAGTAAGAATTGATTTCTTTAAAACTGCACAGCAGCTGTACTGGTATATAATATGCACTGAAAAAAAGTCATTGGAAGCAAAATTGGATCGTTTGTGGACTAATACCTTCTTGGAACTAGGAATATAGTCCGGATTTACTCGCTTTGTTTTGCTATATATTATTATAATTGTTGCCTCATGGGAAATCCTAAAATGTCCAGATGTTCGGAAAATAGACTATCGTTCAGTCTCTGTTCATAGAAATAATAATTATAGTAATGGTGGTAAAAAGAGCAGCTGTTTTCCTCGAGATGTTGCCCAAAGAATTTGCTTAAACACACCTTAGTCTTTCAGCGCTATCAGCGCTTTGATTTATTCTTCGTTGTTTCGATACAATGAATTACATGCATATTGATCCGAAAGCGTGACATTGCGTTTGAGATCTACCACATAAAAACTGTAAATACTTAGATATATTGACTCTTCTGAATCAATTATCTTTTTGCTATCTACTTTTAATTGTATAACAAACAACAATACAAAAGGTGTATTGTATCAACAACATCCTATTTTGACTTTCTAGTTTTCGCTTCTGAGAACAAGTATCATTAACAAATTATCCCATAACCCCGCATTGTGCGTCTTGCAGAAGACGACTTTAAAAAAGTATTTTGGCAAAAAGAGAAATTGCTTGGCACAAGCTATTTCTCCTTTTGCCAAAAAGTTTTCTTTTTCAATTTATTCACATATTAATAAAAAAGAACTGAAAGATCTTTCACATGCATACACAGCGATTCTAGAGTCGTCAGCTTCAATAAAAAAGATATCGTCTGCAGGTGGTAAAGAGTTAAGAGCTTATTCGAGGCGGAGAGGAAACAAAGGCTAATTTATGTCCGTGAAGTTAGGAGTCAGTTCGCAGTTCGCAGTTCGCGATTCAATTGCGAACCGCGAACTGCGCTCTAACTTCACACACTAGCTGCCAATTCAATTGTTTTTAAAATAACAATTTATGAAATATATGTGTACATATAATTTGAATTGACGAAAGACGAACCGTCGTCTGCCTTCACACCTAGAAACCTATTCGAATTGCGAACTGCAAACTGTCAGCTATCTCAAATGTATTCTACATACAGTATACGGTGAATAGCGAACTGAGAACTGTCAGCCAGGTTCACAACCAGTTGCCGATTCATATTTTACCGGATGAAGTTCCATAAGTGAATCGGCTTCGAAAAGCGAACAGCAAACTGTCAACTAGATTCACATTCAGCTGCCAATTCAGTTTTGATTGGATCGATTACAATTAGTGAATCTGCTTTGAAAAGCGAACTGCAAACTGGCAACCAGGCTCACACTCAGCTGCCAATTCAAAATATTGTTTTATGTTGATCATTATTCAATCCCTTACGAATCGCGAACTGCAAACTGTCAGCCAGCTTCACAACCAGTTGCCGATTCATATTTTACCAGATGAAGTTCTATAAGTGAATCGGCTTTGAATAGCGAACTTCGAACTGTCAACTAGATTCACATTTAGCTGCCAGTTCAGATTTTATTGGATCGAATACAATAAGTGAATCTGCTTCGAATAGCGAACTGCAAACTGGCAACCAGGTTCACACTCAGCTGCCAATTCAAAATATTGTTTATGTTGATCATTATTCAATCCCTTACGAATCGCGAACTGCAAACTGTCAGCCAGCTTCACAACCAGTTGCCGAATCATATTTTACCGGATGAAGTTCAACAAGTGAATCGGCTTTGAATAGCGAACTGCGAACTGTCCGCTTGATTCACATTCAACCGAAAATTCAGTTTTTATTGGATCAAATACAATAAGTGAATCTGCTTCGAATAGCGAACTGCAAACTGGCAACCAGGTTCACACTCAGCTGCCAATTCAAAATATTGTTTTATGTTGATCATTATTCAATCCCTAACGAATCGCGAACTGCAAACTGTCAGCCAGGTTCAAAACCAGTTGCCGATTCATATTTTACCGGATAAAGTTCAACAAGTGAATCGGCTTTGAATAGCGAACTTCGAACTGTCAGCTATATTCACATTCAGCTGCAAATTCAGATTTTATTGGATCGAATACAATAAGTGAATCTGCTTCGAATAGCGAACTGCAAACTGGCAACCAGGTTCACACTCAGCTGCAAATTCAAAATATTGTTTTATGTTGATCATTATTCAATCCCTAACGAATCGCGAACTGCAAACTGTCAGCCAGCTTCACAACCAGTTGCCGATTCATATTTTACCAGATGAAGTTCAACAGGTGAATCGGCTTTGAATAGCGAACTTCGAACTGTCAACTAGATTCACATTCAGCTGCAAATTCAGATTTTATTGGATCAAATACAATAAGTGAATCTGCTTCGAATAGCGAACTGCAAACTGGCAACCAGGTTCACACTCAGCTGTCAATTCGAAATATTGTTTTATGTTGATCATTATTCAATCCCTTACGAATCGCGAACTGCAAACTGTCAGCCAGCTTCACATCCAGTTGTCGATTCATACTTTACCGGATGAAGTTCGACAAGTGAATCGGATTTGAATAGCGAACTGCGAACTGTCAACTAGATTCACATTCAGCTGCCAATTCAGATTTTATTGGATCGAATACAATAAGTGAAATTGCTTCGAATAGCGAACTGCAAACTGTCAACCAGGTCCACACTCATCTGCCAATTCAAAATATTGTTTTAAGGTGATCATTGTTCAATCCCTTACGAATCGCGAACTGCAAACTGTCAGCCAGCTTCACAACCAGTTGCCGATTCATATTTTACCGGATGAAGTTCAACAAGTGAATCGGCTTTGAATAGCGAACTGCGAACTGTCAGCTAGATTCACATTCAGCTGCCAATTCAGATTTTATTGGATCGAATACAATAAGTGAATCTGCTTCGAATAGCGAACTGCAAACTGGCAACCAGGTTCACACTCAGCTGCCAATTCAAAATATTGTTTTATGTTGATCATTATTCAATCCCTTACGAATCGCGAACTGCAAACTGTCAGCCAGCTTCACAACCAGTTGCCGATTCATATTTTACCGGATGAAGATCAACAAGTGAATAAGCTTTGAATAGCGAACTGCGAACTGTCCGCTAGATTCACATTCAGCTGCTAATTCAGATTTTATTGGATCAAATACAATAAGTGAATCTGCTTCGAATAGCGAACTGCAAACTGGCAACCAGGTTCACACTCAGCTACCAATTCAAAATATTGTTTTATGTTGATCATTATTAAATCCCTTACGAATCGCGAACTGCAAACTGTCAGCCAGCTTCACATCCAGTTGCCAATTCATATTTTACCGGATGAAGTTCGACAAGTGAATCGGCTTTGAATAGCGAACTGCGAACTGTCAATTAGATTCACATTCAGCTGCCAATTTAGATTTTATTGGATCGAATACATTAAGTGAATCTGCTTTGAATAGCGAACTGCAAACTGGCAACCAGGTTCACACTCAGCTGCCAATTCAAAATATTGTTTTATGTTGATCATTATTCAATTCCTTACGAATCGCGAACTGTAAACTGTCAGCCAGCTTCACAACCAGTTGCCGATTCATATTTTACCGGATGAAGTTCAACAATTGAATCGGCTTTGAATAGCGAACTGCGAACTGTCAGCTAGATTCACATTCAGCTGCAAATTCAGATTTTATTGGATCAAATACAATAAGTGTATCTGCTTCGAATAGCGAACTGCAAACTGGCAACCAGGTTCACACTCAGCTGTCAATTCGAAATATTGTTTTATGTTGATCATTATTCAATCCCTTACGAATCGCGAACTGCAAACTGTCAGCCAGCTTCACATCCAGTTGTCGATTCATACTTTACCCGGATGAAGTTCGACAAGTGAATCGGATTTGAATAGCGAACTGCGAACTGTCAACTAGATTCACATTCAGCTGCCAATTCAGATTTTATTGGATCGAATACAATAAGTGAATCTGCTTCGAATAGCGAACTGCAAACTGGCAACCAGGTTGACACTCATCTGCCAATTCAAAATATTGTTTTATGTTGATCATTATTCAATCCCTTACGAATCGCGAACTGCAAACTGTCAGCCAGCTTCACAACCAGTTGCCGATTCATATTTTACCGGATGAAGTTCAACAAGTGAATCGGCTTTGAATAGCGAACTGCGAACTGTCAACTAGATTCACATTCAGCTGCCAATTCAGATTTTATTGGATCGAATACAATAAATGAATCTGCTTCGAATAGCGAACTGCAAACTGGCAACCAGATTCACACTCAGCTGCCAATTCAAAATATTGTTTTATGTTGATCATTATTCAATCCCTTACGAATCGTGAATTGCAAACTGTCAGCCAGCTTCAAAACCAGTTGCCGATTCATATTTTACCGGATGAAGTTCAACAAGTGAATCGGCTTTGAATAGCGAACTGCGAATTGTCAGCTAGATTTACATTTAGCTGCAAATTCTAATTTTATTGGATCAAATACAATAAGTGAATCTGCTTCGAATAGCGAACTGCAAACTGGCAACCAGGTTCACACTCAGCTGCCGATTCATATTTTACCGGATGAAGTTCAACAAGTGAATCGGCTTTGAATAGCGAACTTCGAACTGTCAGCTATATTCACATTCAGCTGCTAATTCAGATTTTCTTGGATCAAATACAATAAGTGAATCTGCTTCGAATAGCGAACTGCCAACTGGCAACCAGGTTCACACTCAGCTGCCAATTCAAAATATTTTTTTATGATGATCATTATTCAATCCTTTCAATCATACTTTACCGGATGAAGTTCAAGAAGTGAATCGGCTTTGAATAGCGAACTGCGAACTGTCAACTAGATTCACATTCAGCTGCTAATTCAGATTTTATTGGATCGAATATATTAAGTGAATCTGCTTCGAATAGCGAACTGCAAACTGGCAACCAGGTTCACACTCAGCTGCCAATTCAAAAAATTGCTTGGTGTTCATCATTTATCAATCCCTTTCGAATTGCGAACTGCGAACTGTCAGCCAGGTTCACAACCAGTTACCGATTCAGATTTTATCGGATGAATTACATTAAGTGAATTGTCTTTGAATAGCGAACTGCGAACTGTCAACTAGATTCACATTCAGCTGCCACTTTAAACTTTTGAATTCTGTTCACTATCATTCAATCCATAGTGCATCGCGAACGGCAAACTGTCAACCAGGTTCGCACTCAGCTGTAAATTCAAAATATTGGTTTATGTTCATCCTCATTCAATCCCTTACGAATTGCAAACTGCTACCTGTCAGACAGGTTCACATGTAGCTGCCAATTAAAAGTTTGTTTTATGTTTTTCATTATTCATTCCTTTACGAATCATGAACTGCGGACTGTCAACCCGGATTACACATAGCTGCCAATTCAATTTATTGTTTCATGTTTATCATTATTCTATCCTGTACGAATTGAAAACTTCAAATTGTCACCAGGTTTAAACCTAGTTGCCAATTAAAATTTTATTGGAGGAAATACAACAATTAATCTGCTCTTAAAAGCGAACTGCAAACTCTCATTTTGGTTCACATTTAGCTGCCAATTCAAAATATTTTATTAAGTTCATTAATTCTGAATCTTGTACTCTTTGCGAACTGCGAACTGCGAACCGTCAACTAGATGAATACTCAGTTGCCGATTCGTATTCTTTTCGATGAAATAAGCCAACCCGTTTGAATAGTTAAATGCTGACAGCCATGTTCACTCTCAGTTTCCAATTAAAATCATTATTTTTGGTTTATTATTATTTAATCCTGTTCAAATTTGGAACTGCGAAATTTCTACCAGATTCACAACTCTTTGCCGATTCAGGGTTCTTTTGGAGGCAGACCATAACCCTAATCCTTTTTGAGTAGCAAATTGCAAACTCTTTACCAGATTAATTTTAAGCTGCCAATACGACATGTAATCTTATGTTCATCATTATTAAATTCCGTTTCAACCGTGTTTTCTTTTAAATGTTGTAAGTACAAATATTTACATTGGCTTATTCATTATTAAATCTATATTAAGATGCCCTTTCTCCTGACTCATCACCCACTCTTACTTTTTAATTCTTACTGAATTTGTTTTGTTTTACGTCTCATGCAATTACATGTTGTGATCTGTGAAAATGAAATAAAAAGATGCAACTGTTCTAGTCTTCCATTAGTGTAAAGGGTTTTGTATCTCACTCAGTCTGCACTTGCGTGACTCTATATCTCGTTCCAGGCAACTTGTTGACCAGCTTTTACTTCCTCTGAAGTCTCTCTTTCCCTAATAAAATGTAGACCTTTTAGATATTTCTTGGTAGCAGTCTGATAATTTTAAAAAGTGAAGAAGAATTCGTGCAGATTTCTCTGTTTATGTTTCTTCCCCCTGTTCATTTATTTGAAACATAAAAACAGTTAAAGAGAAATCTACGCTAAGTCGTGTGTGTTTGGGGAAAATGCTCCTTTTGAAGAAGTATTCTTTTGATCATAAGTTGTCTTTTGCTGGATCAACTAAGCGCTAAAGGCACGGATAATCAACAAATTACATTTGATGGACAACTCACCTGTGTCATCTGACCAAATCGAAGTGTGTTTTGGGCTAATCATTCTAACTTGACTTCAAAGCCAATCAAAATGCATCAAACCCTAGAATAAAACTCTCTCTCTCTCCCTCTCTCTCTCTCTCTCTCTCTCTCTCTCTCTCTCTCTCTCTCTCTCTCTCTCTCTCTCTCTCTCTCTCTCTCTCTCTCTCTCTCTCTCTCTTCTCTCTCTTCTCTCTCTTCTCTCTCTCTCTCTCTCTCTCTCTCTCTCTTCTCTCTCTCCCTCTCTCTCTCTCTCTCTCTCTCTCTCTCTCTCTCTCTCTCTCTCTCTCTCTCTCTCTCTCTCTCGCCCCTTCCTTCCCCCCCTCCCTCGATCCCAACCTCACTCCATCCCTCCGTCCCTCTGGTCCCTCCCTCCGTCCCTCCGTTCCTCCGTCCGTCCGTCCGTCCGTCCGTCCGTCCCTCCGTCCCTCCATCCGTTCCTCTACCTCCATGTCTCATTTTAGAATGACGAAATATTCGTCAACACGTTTGTCTCTTATTTGATCTTAATCGTAAAGCGTACAATAACTGTTATTTCTGTTAATAGTCCCGTGTCAACCGAATCATTTTAAAAAACGTAAATCAACAGCTAACTGACGTTACAATCTATCTAGTCCTCATCGCGCTGATTTGCGCATAAGGCCTTAACCAAAGTTCGCCAATGTAGTCGGTCACTCGCCCATGTCTGAACTTGACCCCAGCTCCAATTTTCTTTCCTCATCTCCTTCTCAACCGATCTACGCCAGGTTACTTTGGGCCTGCCTCTTGGTCGTCGACCAATGGGTGTCCATCTAAGGGCTACTTTTTGAATAGCTGACTCTTCCATTCTATGTACATGGCCAATCCAGTGTCATCTTCTATCTTTGATCTCCATGGAAAGAGGAGTTGTGCCTGTTCTACGAATGAGGTCTGCATTGGTGATTGTGTTTGGCCAGAAGATTCGGAGAATCCGTCCAAGGCACCTTCTCTGAAAGACATCCAGCTTGTGACAAATAGACTTTGTGACTTTCCAGGACTCAGATACATAAAGCAGTACAGCAAGGACATTGGTCTTGAAGATAGATCCGGAACTTCGTAGTGAAGGAGAGTTTTGGAGATTTCCAAATGTTCCGTAGGGCTGCAAAGGCTCCTATTGCTTTAGACAATCTGGCGATCACATCTTCCTCTGAGTTGCCATCACTCGTTATTTTACTCCCCAGATACACAAAGTCTTTCGCTTCTTCAATTGCACTGTCATTGATGGTGACTGGGTTGTTTGTCTTTGCATTTACTTTCATAACTTTTGTCTTGTTTGAGTTGATATTGAGTCCAATCTGTTTCCCTAGAGAGTCTATATTCTGGGTCTTCGTCTGTATGTCTTGGTGACGTTGCGCCAGTAGAGCAATATCATCTGCAAAGTCAAGATCCTCCAGCGTTTCTGTAAAGGTCCATTGAAGACCCCTGACTGCACCTTCGGTAGTTTTCCTCATAAGCCAGTCTATACACAGTGAAAATAGTAGAAGGGGACATTACAATAGACGGTGGTATTTCTTCTAAAACACTCACTGTCGTTAACAAACAGAGAAGACATGATCAACATAGACAACATTTCTCCTAATGTTATCAACTATCAATGAACCATGAAGCAACTTTGCAGTGTCCTGGGTAATTTAAACGTATATTCAGATTTTGGATATTGGGATATTTCTTTTTTTCAAATTTCATAATTGTATTGTAATATTTATGTTTATTAACCATAAAATATATAAAATAAACTTGTTTTCATTTACTACTGTTCAGAAGGCGTCAGTCGACCATTCTTCCTTATTTGTACATTGATTAGTACCTTGAGAGCACTTTTAGTCCAAAAATTTAATTGGCGAAAAACATTCGCTGTAACGAGGACAATATAAGAAAGAGTGAAGACTATACCTTTGGGTTTTTACCAGGTTCAAACACTCGCTACTGTCGCGAAATTTGAAAGCTATACTGAATACATATGCATAGCAATGATGAAGGAATGAGGATTATTGACAACTCATTTCTTTAGCCAAACTACTACTTTAGGCAGATTAGTCTTCGGTTAGTGGTTAAAGAAATGAGTTGTCAATAATCCTCATTCCTTCATCATTGCTATGCATATGTATTCAGTATAGCTTTCAAATTTCGCCACAGTATATATATATATATATATAATTGGAACATCAAAAAACAAATAGGAATTTATTTTCACGTGAATTCAGATTATTCCATGTTCTGCTTTCATCGGAGTTATTATTATGCACAGCTTTCTTCATATCTCAAACTCCTGACAGTCTTATAAGCCTCATTGAGGCCTGAGCATAGATCGGATTAGTTACTGCTACTGAATTAGAGTTAGAATTATGACTCTTTTTAAAAAGAACATCGAACTTGTTGGAGTATTTCAATTGGATATATAACTTCATTACTGTTAACCCACTTATGTATTATGTGTGGAACATCTTCCAGCATATGTTCTAAGAGGCAGTCACTCTAAACAGTTTGTCTTTGATGAGACTTATACATGAATTTCGAATATCCTTTACCCATATACTAATAGTCATCTATTGATGTTTACGCGGTGTAGTAGAGAATGCATCATTTTAAAATTGTGTGAAATCTTTTATCCAAAAAGGGATAGTGCAAGATAGAATATACAAATGATAGTCAACGACATGAATATCTTTTATCTGAAAATGTCATTTTTTGGGGTAAGAGGTAACGGATAAGTGAATGCTTATCTTATGTCATCAAAGCGGTCTGAATACGTGACTGGACCAAGATTCTTCATGCTTCCCCTCGAAGACAGCTTCGCCACCGCGTTTAATCTACAACACCACACGAGAGCAGTAGAGAGATGCATATGGAGAAATGAGAGAATGGCACCTTCTTCCCTTTTGTTCCTTCCTATATTGCGCCATCAAAGCGGTTTGATTTGTGTGTGTTGTTTGTCGAAGACTAATGACCGTCACGTTTCTTGTATAATACATACCGTGCATCTTTTTTAGGGTATTTTACAACCAGCATGATGTAGAAAATACACACCCATTTCGCACGTAGGTTTTAAACCCAATAAATATAACTAATTCTGTTGTCAACTGTTATTTTCTATTCTATAATTTACAATGGCAATGACATTGTTTTGATTCAAAGTTTTGTAGTCAACCTTGAAGGTAAAATTTAAGCATTGATGAGTGTTTTTATGCTGATGTTACGTGTTCCCTTTTCATAAGTTTTCACACTGGCTTATGACCAATGTCCAAATTCTGCTTTAACTATCCAATATACTATCACTGTGACCCTAAGTGTCGCTGCTAGGCTAGCCTAGGCTTTTTTGCAATAGAAAAAAGGCCACAATTTATGTTTTCTTAACAAATTTATCACGTATCTTGATGGTTATTTCATTGTATGGAGTGATGAGGTGGTAGTGGTTCGAATACTTTTCTTAAAATCACATGATTCTGTTTAAAAAAGTTTTATTATACCTGTTCGTTAACATAAATCTTCTAAAAGTTGAATAGTTTTTGTTATCCTTTCTCGATGCAAATTAAAGCCTTCAATGAAAAGGGAATTTATATGTTTACCGCTATTAAACTTGCTTGTGAATTTGGCTTAAACGCGTTCATTTCACTTGCTTTCAATTTCAACCTAGTGACTAAACCAACCACATTATATTTTGCATTGATTTTTTAAGTTCAATTAAAAACATCAGCTGTCTATCCTAACGGGTTTGCTGATCATTTACCTCGATAGATACTCAATTCTTAATTGTAATCTTGGTCGATGGTTCAAAGTTGGTCCATTTCGCTATTCCATGCGATTCACTTATTGTATTCGATCCAATAAAATTTGAATTTGCAGCTAAGTGTAAACCTAGCTGACAGTTCGCAATTTGCAATTCATAAGGGATTGAATATTGATGAACATAAAACAATATTTTGAAACGGCAACCGGTTGTGAAACTGGTTGACAGTCCGCAGATCACGATTTGTAAGGGATTGAATAATGATGAACATAGAACAATATTTTGAATTGGCAGCTAAGTGTCAACCTGGTTGACAGTTTCAGTTCGTTAAACAAAGCCGATTCACTTATTGTATTCGATTTAATAACATTTTAGTTGGCAGCTGAATGTAAACCTACTAGGCTGTTCGCAGATCGCTATTCAAAGCCGATTCACTTATTGAACTTATTCTAATAAAATTTGAATCAGCAATTGGTTGTGAACCTGGTTGACAGTTTGCAGTTCCCTAGGCGTAAGGGATTGAATGATAATGACCATAACACAAAAATTTCAATTGGCAGCTGAGTTTGAACCTGGCGGATAGTTTGCAGTTCGCGATTCGTAAGGGATTGAATAATGATCAACATAAAACAATATTTTGAATTGGCAGCTGAGTGTGAACCTGGTTGCCAGTTTGCAGTTCGCTATTCGAAGCAGATTCACTTATTGTATTCGATCCAATAAAATCTGAATTGGCAGCTGAATGTGAATCTAGTTGACAGTTCGCGGTTCGCTATTCAAAGTCGATTCACTTATGGAACTTCATCCGGTAAAATATGAATCGGCAACTGGTTGTGAAGCTGGCTGACAGTTTGCAGTTCGCGATTCGTAAGGGATGGAATAATGATCAACATAAAACAATATTTTGAATTGGCAGCTGAGTGTGAACCTGGTTGCCAGTTTGCAGTTCGCTATTCGAAGCAGATTCACTTATTGTATTTGATCCAATAAAAAATCTGAATTGGCAGCTGAATGTGAATCTAGCTGACAGTTTGCAGTTCGCTATTCAAAGCCGATTCACTTATGGAACTTCATCCGGTAAAATATGAATCGGCAACTGGTTGTGAAGCTAGCTGACAGTTTGCAGTTCGCGATTCGTAAGGGATTGAATAATGATCAACATAAAACAATATTTTGAATTGGCAACTGAGTGTGAACCTGGTTGCCAGTTTGCAGTTCGCTTTTCGAAGCAGATTCACTTTTTGTATTCGATCCAATAAAATCTGAATTGGCAGCTGAATGTGAAGCTAGCTGACAGTTTGCAGTTCGCGATTCGTAAGGGACTGAATAATGATCAACATAAAACAATATTTTGAATTGGCAGCTGACTGTGAACCTGGTTGCTAGTTTGCAGTTCGCTATTCGAAGCAGATTCACTTATTGTATTCGATCCAATAAAATCTGAAATTGCAGCTGAATGTGAATCTAGTTGACAGTTCGCAGTTCGCTATTCAAAGCCGATTCACTTGTTGAACTTCATCCAGTAAAATATGAATCGGCAACTGGTTGTGAAACTGGCTGACAGTTTGCAGTTTGCGATTCATAAGGGATTGAATAATGATCAACATAAAACAATATTTTGAATTGGCAGCTGAGTGTGAACCTGGTTGCCAGTTTGCAGTTCGATATTCGAAGCAGATTCACTTATTGTATTTGATCCAATAAAATCTGAATTGGCAGCTGAATGTGCATCTAGTTGACAGTTCGCAGTTCGCTATTCAAAGCCAATTCACCTATGGCACTTCATCCGGTAAAATATGAATCGGCAACTGGTTGTGAAGCTGGTTGACAGTTTGCAGTTCGTGATTCGTAAGGGATTGAATAATGATCAACATAAAACAATATTTTGAATTGGCAGCTGAGTGTGAACCTGGTTGCCAGTTTGCAGTTCGCTATTCGAAGCAGATTCACTTATTGTATTTGATCCAATAAAATATCTGAATTGGCAGCTGAATGTGAATCTAATTAGTTCGCAGTTCGCTATTCAAAGCCGATTCACTTATGGAACTTCATCCGGTAAAATATGAATCGGCAACTGGTTGTGAAGCTAGCTGACAGTTTGCAGTTCGCTATTCGTAAGGGATTGAATAATGATCAACATAAAACAATACTTTGAATTGGCAGCTGAGTGTGAACCTGGTTGCCAGTTTGCAGTTCGCTTTTCGAAGCAGATTCACTTATTGTATTCGATCCAATAAAATCTGAATTGGCAGCTGAATGTGAAGCTAGCTGACAGTTTGCAGTTCGCGATTCGTAAGGGATTGAATAATGATCAACATAAAACAATATTTTGAATTGGCAGCCGAGTGTGAACCTGGTTGCCAGTTTGCAGTTTGCTATTCGAAGCAGTTTCAATTATTGTATTTGATACAATTAAATCTGAATTTGCAGCTGAATGTGAATCTAGCTGACAGTTCGCAGTTCGCTATTCAAAGCCGATTCACTTGTTGAACTTCATCCGGTAAAATATGAACCGGCAACTGGTTGTGAAGCTGGCTGACAGTTTGCAGTTCGCGATTCGTAAGGGACTGAATAATGATCAACATAAAACAATATTTTGAATTGGCAGCTGAGTGTGAACCTGGTTGCCAGTTTGCAGTCCGCTATTCGAAGCAGATTCACTTATTGTATTCGTCCCAATAAAATCTGAATTGGCAGCTGAATGTGAATCTAGTTGACAGTTCGCAGTTCGCTATTCAAGGCCGATTCCCTTATGGAACTTCATCCGGTAAAATATGAATCGGCAACTGGTTGTGAACCTGGCTGACAGTTTGCAGTTCGCGATTCGTAAGGGATTGAATAATGATCAACATAAAACAATATTTTTAATTGGCAGCTGAGTGTGAACCTGGTTGCCAGTTTGCAGTTCGCTATTCGAAGCAGTTACAATTATTGTATTTGATCCAATTAAATCTGAATTTGCAGCTGAATGTGAATCTAGTTGACAGTTCGCAGTTCGCTATTCAAAGCCGATTCACTTGTTGAACTTCATCCGGTAAAATATGAATCGGCAACTGGTTGTGAAGCTGGCTGACAGTTTGCAGTTCGCGATTCGTAAGGGATTGAATAATGATCAACATAAAACAATATTTTGAATTGGCAGCTGAGTGTGAACCTGGTTGCCAGTTTGCAGTTCGCTATTCGAAGCAGATTCACTTATTGTATTTGATCCAATAAAATCTGAATTGGCAGCTGAATGTGAATCTAGCTGACAGTTCGCAGTTCGCTATTCAAAGCCGATTCACTTATGGAACTTCATCCGGTAAAATATGAATCGGCAACTGGTTGTGAAGCTGGCTGACAGTTTGCAGTTCGCGATTCGTAAGGGATTGAATTAAGATGAACATAAAATAATATTTTGAATTGGCAGCTGAGTGTGAACCTGGATGACAGTTTGCAGTTCGCTATTCAAAGCCGATTCACTTACTGTATTCGATCAAATAGAATTTGAAATATCAGCTGAGTGTGAACCTAGCTGACAGTTCGTTGTTCGCGATTCGTAAGGAATTGAATAATGATAAACATATAACAAAATTTTGAACTGGCAGCTGAATGTTAAACTAGTTGACAGTTTGCAGTTCGCTATTCAATGCAGATTCACATATTGTATTCTCTCCAATAGAATTTTAATCGGCAACTCCTCGTGAACCTCGCTGACAGTTCGCCGTTCGCGATTCACAAAGGCTTGAGTAATGATGAACATGAATCAATATTTTGAATTGACAACTAAGAGTGAAACTAGTTGACAGTTCGCAGTTCGCTTTTCAAAGCAGATTCACTTTTTGTATTTTCCAACAAAATGTGAATCGGCAACTCTTTGTGAACTTGGCTGACGGTTCGTAGTTTGCGATTCGAACGGGATTTAATCATAATGAGCCTAAGGCGATATTTCGAATGGGCAGCTAAATATGAACCTGGTTGACGGTTTGCAGTTCACTATTTAAACGGTTTCGCTTATTTCCTCGAATAGAATCTGAATCGGCACCTGAGTGTGAATCTGGTGGACAGTTTGCAGTTCGCAATTCGCCGTATACTGTATGTAGAATACATTGGAGATAGCTGACAGTTTGCAGTTCGCAATTCGAATAGGTTTCTAGGTGTGAAGGCAGACGCCAGTTCGTCTTTCGTCAATTCAAATTATATGTACACATATATTTCATAAATTGTTATTTTGAAAACAATTGAATTGGCAGCTAGTGTGTGAAGTTAGAGCGCAGTTCGCGGTTCGCAATTGAATCGCGAACTGCGAACTGCGAACTGACTCCTAACTTCACGGACATGGCAAATTTGCCTCTCAAGGCAAATTACCAGGCACTCAGTCAATTAGGCATGCTCACACCGCCTGGTTATGTTAGGCAAGTCAAAGCTGAAGTAAAAAGGAAATTATTGCCAATTGGCAGCACAGCAGTTAAGCTTGAGACGCTCTCAGCAATTTTTATCGCTTTCCCGCTGTTACTCCATATTACCTTACATTGTTAGCTCCTGTACAGAGTTCTTGATAAACCAATGTGACAAAAGAAATAAAATTGCTCTTAAATAGAAATTTAATCTTTTTGTCACAGTGGTTTTTGTGTACAACTTTTGCCGTCTTATTTTGCTGTCATTCTGAATTAGTTGCAATTTTTCAGTCACAGGGAAGGGATGGAAAGCAAAGTTCTTAATATACCTTAAAAGCGCTTTTAGGTACAAAATGTATCTTATTTTTGTCACCGTGATTTTTAATCAACACTATAACTATAATTTTGTCTTCTCACAATGCTCTTAATTTGCATCAGTTGCAATTTTCTACTTACGGTATTGGGTTGCAATGTAAAGTCATTGATAAACCATTGTGACGAAAAGGAAATGTGCTCTTTAACACGAAATTTATCTTTTTTATTACAATGGTTTTGAACCAATACTATGACCGTTTCTATGTCCACATGATGATGATGCTCTCAGTTCGAACCAGTTGCAGTTTTCCATACAAGGAAATGGGTCGAACCAATTTGTTTTTATATTTTTCTCTGAATCAACCGGGAAGCCATTCAAGTGTTAACGACGCGTTGACGTCTTTAGCACGGGCCCAACTTTGGGAACTTTTGTCACAAGTAAAACAGTACCCTTTAATAAACGACACATTCTAAATTTCACCGGTTGTCGAAAAGAAATGTTAGATACTAAGCCTGGAATAGAACCATTTTAATTTTTTTTTTATCATGGAGTAAGCTGCTAAAGATATCGAGTATACTCCTTGTTACATAACTAGTACTCGCGCCAAATGTGGATCAATGACCGGTCACAAAGTGGTTGTTGCTTCTCCAAGGATTCGAAGCCAAAACCCTCATGTCCCGAGGCCGATGCTGTACGCATTAACCACTGTCATTCACTGATCCGCTGATCAAGTTTTGTTTCCAGTCGGTGTAGAAGCGTTGCTGTATTTTGAACATAGCCGAGGTATCCGACATAATCATATGCTACTTTTAGGTGCGAGTTTACGACCGATATGAATCCCAGAATCACTTCAAGTATGCAAAAGTAAAGGTTATTTTATCAAAGTGCCAACCCTATTAAAAGGGCCAGTCAGATTTGGCATAGAAACACTTTTCATTGATTACTTGTATACCAAGTACCTCCCAGCTTCTATCACTATGCCAGTTAACTAGCTTACAGCTCACGAACCGGCTATTTCGGAGCAAATAAAATACGGCGTACATTGTAATTGGCAATGCATT
The DNA here is from genome assembly GCA_947846245.1 of Cerastoderma edule. Taxonomy (NCBI): domain Eukaryota; kingdom Metazoa; phylum Mollusca; class Bivalvia; order Cardiida; family Cardiidae; genus Cerastoderma; species Cerastoderma edule. The sequence continues at coordinate 43,616,846 of OX401405.1, forward strand.
TATCATATAACCTTTTAAGAACTGTTCACGATTCCTAAGTCGGCCACAAGTCATTCCCGTTCACCACGGAAACCCGAACAAACGAGAAATCGAGTTACAAAGCCGAAGGGGTACCCAGAAACAGAAAGCTCCATGTTCGTAAAGACTACAAGACGTTGTTACAGATTTCTCAAAAAAAGCTGAAACCATGAAATAAGACACAATCCTTGCTTTAATTTGCGAAATTGTTAACATTTGATTCTTTAGTGATTGCAGCAAACTGCCCCATTAACCGTTATAGTGCTGGAACCGTTTTCATGTTTATGCATACAGGTTTAATCCTGGCCAGCCTATGATCAAACCGGTTTGCTACTTTGAGTATCTTTCCTCGTCAAAATGAAGCAAATATCCAAGGTTTTGGAAAGCAGACCACACAAAAGCTATTTATAGAAAATTACCCAGCTTTCTAAGTGTTAAAGAAATGTAAAAGAACAAAACAAAGAAAACGTCGATATTACGTAAAGCCCATTACAAATGCAAACCGTTTCCAGGCAAGAAAGATGTCGTTAAAGGTATTTGATCCTGTAAAGTCCCCCGCCGCGGTAAATCAGGTTTTTATAACTTCCCAGATCGTTTCCAGGAATTAAATGACCCCGCCGTGCGCGTAATTCGTCCTACAGGAATTTCCAAGAATATCTTGTCTCGTATCAAGTGTCAGGAAATTGGTTCCGAGTTCCAATAACGTTATAATGGTTGGTGGGAACCAGTCTTAAGATGCCCGGATATTTCGGTGATTACATACTATATCATTTGTCATTTCGAAGTAATTTTCAATTTGGACACTTCTTAATATTCTAAAATTTAAAGATTCGAATATATGAAAATGGTACAAGAAAATATTCTAAGTTCGAATATATAGCAATTGTAAAGGAGGGTGAAAAGTCACATTGTAAATACGTATATGGCAATGGTACAGCAAAATACAGAGACATACCTAGAAATTCGAATTAAGGGCAATGGTAGAGGTTTACAAAAAGTTATTTTTTGAATGCGATTGTATGACAATGGGAAAGGAAAATGAATAGTTACAGTTTAAATGCAAATGTATGGCAATGGTATTGGGAAGTAGATTGATATATTCTAAATTCGAATATATGACAATGGTAAGGGAAAATGAATTTTTCCTAGTAAACTTTTCCTGGTAAACTCGTATGGAGAAAATCCATTAATGCAGAAAAGTATAAGTATTATATCTATGAATAGGAAATTCTCACTACAAGTCATCAATTGTTCATATACATATATTTTAAGATAAGCCGTATAGAATGTTTGTCATTGGTCAGTGGGATTGGCCAAACTTCTTATAAGCTTAACATGTAGTAAAACTCTATAGAAAGACTAACGTTGTAATCCAGAGGAAAGTTTGGCCTCGCATAAATCGTAAAAACGGCCTCTTGGGTTTCATTTAACTGTCTTATTGATGGCGATCCGGCAGTAATATATAATTGGTTACCGGAGAAGTTTGACCTAGTAACAGGTACATTGTATATGTTAACCGAGTTAATAAGACAATGACAGTATGTGTATGTTGTCAAATGCCGTATCAACAATTATTCAGTTATGTAACGGCTTTCCTGGATCCATCAGTATTAGGCTAGGGCTTTGAATTGACTTGCCAAAAGTCATTCCCACGACAGCAGAGGTCTTGGTGGGGCTCAAGCCTGGAACCCCTTACACGGCCTACGAGGCGTATGATCTTTGTGATGAGTAAAAAATTGTTTGACCTTCCTGGATTTTTGATGACATAATGTTATTAGAAATTATATCAGAGAGTATATCAACCGCTAAAATTCTTCTTTAATAACAAAACTCAATATGTTTCATATTACTTCATTTACTTCATATCGATTATGATATAAGCTCAAAACTCACTGAATTGACGATCTATCTATATACTAATCAATGAATGAGACGTTGTATTTATACTTTTATTAATATTATTGATTTACCACCGGTCTACGTATGGTCCTAATATCGGTCTGCGTTGCCTTTCCATGTTTGTACCGGATGTGATTTATAATCAATTAAGTGTCTGAAAATGCCTTGAAGTAGCCTATGAATATCGACACCAAATCGAACTGTGTCCTTTATACGATCTGTTCTAGACAAATAATCTTGTTAACTATAAAAGGTAACGGTTTTGTTTACTAAAGCGTCAACCCTTTTGAAAGGGCCAGCAAATTTGGCTTATGAGACACTATTCACTAATCATACGAAAAGCCTCCCAACTCCTATCTCTATACCAGGCGCCAAGCGGTTACCATTAAATTTAACTAGTTCGCGGCTCACGAACCGGCCATTTTGGACCAAGTCACAAGATAAACATTTTCCGGACAAACGCCTCCCGTGTGGCTAGAACCTTCGACCTCCCCGTCCCGAGGTGGACGCCTAAACTACTAGGCCACGTTGAAAGAAATGTAATGTAGTGAGGCTCCTTGATCTTTTGATTTGTAAGTTAATGACAGAAATAACTTCACAAGGCGGCAGTGAGTAGCAATGTGTGATGAACTAGAGCTGTATCAGCGGTGTTTTACATCCTATTACCGCCACGGATGCTGGATTGGTCTTTCTCTGATATTGCGAAAGGAGCCTGGGAAACCGTTCCATTTGTTTTTCTTTTACTATTGGCAAGATTATCTTGTCCGTTATTCTTTTAACTTTCATATCATTTCACTTTGCAATTCATCTTCTTAAAAAACGCACCATCGTGTTATTGTCAAATATGACAGAACAACGTATCAACGTAGAAGTAGAAGCTAAAATACCTTTCATTGTAGTGTTTTACTAAACAGCTTGGGGGAATAATTAAGTTAGTCAAAGCCAATCTACGAAGGAATTATCATAAACATAACTACAATATTGCAATGTGAAACGTAAATGGAAGCGTATCGAAGAGAAGGCTCCAAAGACGTGTTACCATGTAATGTTGTGTATTTCAATATTGCAATGTGAAACGTAAATGGAAGCGTCTCGAAGAGAAGGCTCCAATAACGTGTTACCATGTAATGTTGTGTATTTCAATATTGCAATGTGAAACGTAAATGGAAGCGTCTCGAAGAGAAGGCTCCAATGACGTGGTACCATGTAATGTTGTGTATTTCAATATTGCAATGTGAAACGTAAATGGAAGCGTCTCGAAGAGAAGGCTACAATGACGTGTTACCATGTAATGTTGTGTATTTCAATATTGCAATGTGAAACGTAAGTGGAAGCGTCTCGAAGAGAAGGCTCTTATGACGTGGCACCATGTAATGTTGTGTATTTCAATATTGCAATGTGAAACGTAAATGGAAGCGCCCGAAGAGAAGGCTCCAATGACGTGTTACCATGTAATGTTGTGTATTTCAATATTGCAATGTGAAACGTAAATGGAAGCGTCTCGAAGAGAAGGCTCCAATTACGTGTTACCATGGAATGTTGTGTATTTCAATATTGCAATAAAATGTTTTTAGAGCTGCCGTAAGTTCATTACATGTTTGTATAACGCTACCCAGAATATCATTGAGTTTTATTGGTTCCAAACGTTTTCTTTCCAAACTTATCCTGCCAATAGATATTTTACAGACACAAAATGAAACTTAACCTCAATATAAGATACGTACTGCCTTTATATCTTGACCAAAATGATCTACTTATTTATTTCAAATAGCAGACATGTCGACAGCACTTTTCCATTAGCTTGATATTAAATAGATTTACGAAATATAACAAACATCATAAAAACAATAGAATACATAGTTAAATAACATGTATTGTTCACTGAAAAGCAGGATTCCAGTTGAAAAGGTAGACTAGTTTAACAACAATCGATACGGAAAGAGTGTTGGTCTATAGTTCATTGCTTTTAATCCTGAAAGCATCCCTTATAAATTTTACAGTATTGATAAAAATAATTGTCTTTGAAAAAAAAAACGCTTTGACATACGCTGTTACGCGTTTTTGTATAAAAAAAAGCATATTGCAGATAGTGTTTTATGAATGCAAAAACGTTGAAAAATTTAAGCAAACAATCCTCGTTACTAAATAATTGACCGTTTTCAGTTTGTTTCCTCAATAAAAATACATACCATGTTCTCTCATAATAGAGATTGTGAAATAAGCAATCGCATCTTTCTGTGTTTCGGTGAAAGTAAATCGATTTAACTCGTAAAGTGCTGGAACCGACTTCATGCTTATGCAAACAGGTTAGATCCAGACAAGCAGCCAAGTGAATGGTAAATAAAATGTACTTTAATGCTCAAAAGTGGTGCTTGTACGTTATGAATAAATATCTGCAATCAAAATGCTCTATATATTTCTCCAACGGCAACAAACAGGGACCAAAAGTGCAACAATAATTTAGTTGTGTATAACTTTATATATGTTTTCTTTTAAACCATTGGGGTGAAATCTTTAAACTCGTTTAATTTGATCAAGGAAACAACTTTTATTTTCTGAAATCTAAAGTCTGTGATTAAGTTGCTGTAGCCCGTGAATAAAATCGGAACTACTCGGGTATTTCCGTGAGCTGAGAAATACACATCGGATATAAGTGTAGGGTTACAATTTTTTGAATAAATCGTTCCCGGCATATAACATATTTCCAAAGCGTCCACGTGAAGTAGTTCAATGCATATGTGGAAGTGTTGGACATCTTCAAATATCATTTTTATCGCTAACTCATACGAAATTGCGAAATTATAAGTTGTGACGTATAACGCTGTTTCCTTGATCAAATTAAACGAGTTTATAGATTTCCCCTTTAAAATCTATTTCTGAAAACGAAAGTTAAATGACGTCAGTCTCGCGGAAAACAATATGGCGGCAACCATTTTACGTCAGAGGCGTTTTCATTGGACAAACCCGATGTGTTTAGATTGCCCAAAATACTGTCAGAATGCTCGGCTATCTTGTTTGTTTTAATTATGAGTCAAGGTGCAATTGTCTTTAATATCGTAGGCCTCAACTAAATTTCTCTGACATTAATTATATCGGGCTAGCCTAATGAAACAGAATATTAAGCGAGGGAAACATGTAACGTCTTTGAATAACTGCATATCGTGAACTTATTCAAGCAAGCAACCAACTACTTTATATTATGTAACCATATGTAACGCTGGTAACATAACCCTGTGGTTATATGGTGGCTTTCTTCCTTTCCTTTCCATTTCATATGAAATAAAAAATAGTGTTCCTTAAGATTACTGACGTCTTTAAAGCTACTAACTCACAGATGCGAGGAGATTTGGTGATTTAAATTATATTTCTTCAAAGCTGTATAGCAGCTGGATTGTTGACATACTTGAAAATAGCTATTGGGAGCAAACAAAGTCAAGTGTTTAGAGATTGTATGCAATTAATTTATAATGTTTTACGTATCATGTAATCAGATCCAAAAGTGTTGCAACGGTTTTGAAATTCAATGCATACTGTCTAATGACTTAAATATAGTGACACATTTGAATCAAATTTGCTTTAAGAAGCTATTCTTCATTAAAGAACTATACTGTAAACAGCAACTACATTGTCTTTACGACATTTCAATTTTCTTTGCAGATTGTTTCATGTGTGAACGAGCACCTTTTTAAACTACTTCATTCCGGCAGAAAGAAATATATGTGATTTGGTGAATAAATGTTAGCCATGTGATTGTGCAATACTAATATTAGTCCTTCATTTCGATGAAATTCTTACTAAAGCCTTGTCTTGAACCTTACATGTTTCGATTTACTTCTTAAATAACGGAAGACAAATGTTATCTTTTCACGCTAGGGGGTTCTTATCGCAAAAGCATATACACAATTCTCGAAATCTAATACCCAACCTCTCTTCATGTGGTAACAGTTTCATCGCTTTTTCTTTTAGCTTGTCTTTTTAACATCGTTTGTGATGGAAGGTTGAAGCTCTTCAAATCGGTTGGTGACTGCTGCCTGGAAACATGTCTAGTACTCACCCCGGTTTTTGGTTTAGTTCCGGCAATTTCAACCCGCCTCTAAAGGTGATCGAACCCGAAACCTCGGTTACAGGTGCCGGCGTTCTACCATTGTAACACTGCCTTCCACTTGTTAATATATATCTATGTTAATATATGTCTATGTACAACTAGAAAACGGAAGTTCTTAAAAGCAATCGCACGCTTTTGAAGAATAGAATACATTCAATTCACTTAAAATACACTTCTTCAAACTTGTAAATGATTCAATTTTGCTTTCAATGACACTTTTTCAGTAGGTATCATAAACTAGCACAGCTGCTGTACATTTCTAAAGAAAATTCTAACCCCCAAATTTCGTCACATCTGTGAACAAGCACCATCGATTAACACAAAAGGCATCCCGCAAACACGTTCAGCGGGATTTTGGAAATACTTCATAACCAGGAGAAAGATACGTTTTTAAACACGCTTGGTCATATAATTAGATAAATTGTCACAAACAATTTCTCCTTTTGCCACAATGTTTTTTAATCTATTCACACATAACAAAAGCAGACCTGAAATGTATTTCACATGTTTACAAAGCTTTTCTAAAGTCGACTGCTTTAAGTTGTGCGTCTGCGTGTGGGGAAGGGTAAAAGAAGAAATAATATGTAGCAGCGGATTTTATAGCATTGGCTCAGTCCGAATGATCTAGCCGTTGATATTTCATTTTAACACACCTTTAGCTTGGATCATACGAGATAGCAGCGGTCATGTATTTTACCACAGTGTCATTTGGAAATGTTTGTCTCTAAGAAAAGGACAAACTAACACATGTTTACCCTACCATAACAAGTAAACAAAATATACTGATGTGCATCTGGATATTTCTTTTCTATTCTAGCCCATTTTTAAGACTTCAAATTAAAGACATGACCGGAGATGGCTACCATTGCTCTATCATATCTACCTACCTACCGACCGACCGACCGACCGACCGACCGACCGACCGACCGACCGACCTACCGACCAACCGACCAACCTACCTACCTACCTACCTACCTACCTACCTACCTACCTACCTACCTACCTACCTACCTACCTACCGACCGACCTACCGACCGACCGACCGACCGACCGACCGACCGACCGACCGACCGACCGACCGACCGACCGACCGACCGACCGACCGACCGACCGACCGACCGACCGACCGACCGACCGACCGACCGACCGACCGACCGACCGACCGACCGACCGACCGACCGACCGACCGACAGACAGACAGACAGACAGACAGACAGACAGACAGACAGACAGACAGACAGACAGACAGACAGGAAGACAGACAGACAGACAGACAGACAGACAGACAGACAGACAGACAGACAGACAGACAGACAGACAGACAGACAGACAGACAGACAGACCGACAGACAGACAGACCGACAGACAGACAGACCGACAGACAGACAGACAGACAGACCGACCGACAGTCAATCAATCAATCAATCAATCAATCAATCAATCAATCAATCAATAACTCAATAACTCAATTTATACAACATGTATTATATGTGTTGTTAATTAATTAATTAATTCATAAATAAATAAATGATTGAATAAATAAATGATCTATTAATTCATAAATAAATAAATGATTAAATAAATAAATATATGAATTAACTATCGAGGTAGACATACTCAATCAACCTATCAATCAATCAAATAATCAATCAATCAATCAATCAATCAATCAATCAATCAATCAATCAAATTACCATTCGTACTTTTGTTTGTTTGTTTAAACTTATTTGTTTAACAGCGACTGTGAAATAAGTTCTTACAACTAAGAGTAATCACTCTCGATTCTACTCCCTGGATACATAAACAGTACTCGCGCCGAATGAGGATTAATTAAAGGTCGCAAAGCAGATCCTTCTCACAGATACTCCTTATTATATAAATTGAGAAGTGAGGCATGTTTTCAATCGTTTGAACTATCTATATACGGATTCGCCTTTAATATTGGTAAATATGGAGATGCGGTCCATCTCTCCAACTGTTCTTAGCAGGTCTCTTACCATCGAAAAGAGGTTGCAGTGAGTTGATACCTCTCTAAGCCGATTGAATGTTGGCGTCAATACATTACAACCGTTCACAGGCATGAGGCAGACCTGAGCAATTCAACCAAAGCAAATAAGCTCCTGCTCAGTTATGAGATTTTTAATGATTAGCTCCCGATATATGTGTTCATCGTTTACCTTAGATTAAGTATGGAACGGAAGTCTTATAGTGTATATTGACGGTTTAATTTCATTATTCAAACACTGGTATTTTGCATGAACAGAAAAGGTACAACGATTCTAAAGAATTACGAAAGAACAGATGCCAAGCACTTGTATAGACTACGAACAACATAACACCAAACACGTCAAAAACAATGTATGTATGCCAATATGTGATTGCGAGGGCTTCTTCCCTCGTTGGAATATAGGAAAAGGTAATGAAATCATCGTCATGCATGATTATTTTTGTATACCTCTGGTGTTGGAAAATGGGTAAAGTCAACGAAATAATCGCCGTACATGTTTTTGCCGAGACTTTTAAGTAAACGTTAGTTTCAGTAAATGTCAGACATAAGTTAAGTCACATTTCCATCAAACTTATTTTTCTCATGGCGTTTTGTTGTCCGCTTGTGGTTTCCCTTTGTGTTGGCAGTACAGAATGATTTCCAGAACGACTTGGAAAATCTCAAAAATGCTCAACACGGACGCTCCGATGAACAATCCTGCCGTTCCGCCGATATCGGATAGGAATCGAACGATCTGGAAATAAAGGACTCATGTATCGAATAATTTCTATCTTAATAAAACCTCACCTTGACGAATCTGACCTCATACAGGTAATACTTTGATCTCGAAGCACGATTATCTCCCTTGAAATACAATTTTCCAATTCAACCATTCTAATCTAAAGGATACATACTTTCTTAGTTTGTCAGAATGACCTTTCCTTAAAATACAATAATCATATGATTGTAATAAAACTTATCGGAACAAATTGTTTAAATATGAACAAAGGTTTTATCTAATGAATGAGTGAACTAGATATCTTAGAATACTAGTGGTTGGTTGAAGAATACCGTTCAAGCTATGTCCATCGCGTATTGTATTGCATTATGCGAGGTTTCAAATTCTGGTGCTACCAGTATATACAGTTTTTCCTAAAACGTAATATAAAATCAGAACAACGAACCAGTATTCCTGATTACCTTGACCATAGGGGTCTTCGCCCGTCTATGATGAGAAACTGGGCTTTACAATATAACTGTAAATCTTTGACGCGATGTAAGGACGCGATAACCAAAGCACAAACATACTCACACCATAGGTAGGCTCTTCCTTGACAATTTGATACTGCACGTCTTCGAAATAGATCTGTACTTTCATGAAGTTGTTGCGGTACCTATGTACAAGAAAGAAACAGAAAAGGTAAAGATTAATCTGAATTCTTATATATATAAGTAAGACGTATGCTAATAAAGGACTGCAAAAAACAAACGATCGTTTCTTTGCATGACTTTATGAATTGACGAAAGAAAAATGTTTAACCTGGAATTAACAATCTCTCTGTTAATATCAAAGTTATTGTAATCAGCCTGTAAAGTGTTGATCTTAGCATACTTTGTGGTACGACAAGGAGATGTACAAAGCAAAGAAATGAAAGCAAAGTAAGAATATTTCCTCACTTTTTCTTGTCAAGTTTGAGTTCCCAATGCGAGCGACAAATCTCCATACCCGATGGCTTTAGTCGACCACTGTAATCACACAAACTGTCGATAATAACTTTGGTCTGCAATAAAATAAACATTGGAAAAAGGGAACGTTTTCATGCATTTACGATGAACGTGGGATAATGAACTTTATGCACTAGAAAGACACGTACGGTGGAACTGAGGTACGATGTGCAAAATCTTGTCTAGCACCGTTTAATTGATATCTTTTTTATAATGGTCGTAAGGAGCAGTTTATACATTGGACAGTGTATCTACCCAACTACTTAGAACAAATGTGTTTTGTATTTCCATGCTCAGTGAATTGTCGGGTGATGTTATCTGTTTTAACCAATCACAAGACGCCACATTGGACAAATTACACAAAGGTGAGTACCCATCCTCTGGGTGTTAATACAGTGGTATTTATCGTTGTTGAGATAAATGAAAAAAAAAACCTCAGATCGAGGCCATGGGCTTTTGACACATGATTTACCTTTAAAGCTTTAAATTCAGGTTTCACTTACCATGTATTCATCAGTTGGCCATGGCTTCCCCGAAATTGTCTTGACGTAAGTAGTGGTGCTAAAACAGAAATATAGACCATGTACTTATACATGTAAGATACTTTGTAAATTTCATGCTCTTTGACTAATTGCTATGTTACGATTGCTTTCGAAATACAATTTTTTATGAGCAATCAATTGAGTTGTTATTCAAAAAAGTTTAGTGACTGAAATGGTAGCCCTAGCAGAGGTTATTTCCGTAAGGAAGCGATACTTATTACGAATCTATTCCCAGGGACTTTACACAGGCTCGTTTTTTTAACTGGAGAGTTACGACGCCATAGATTTAAATATAAATGGTCCAAAGAAAGATGCTTTAACTGCGGACGACACATAGATAGTATTAATACACAACTACTTTCAATTCCTTTGTTGAATTGTTATTTTCGTGCGCCATTTTCATTTACAGTAAAGTCTGTATATAGTGCTCTCTAGCACCTTATGCAGGTCTTACTGTAAAAAGGATTTATTTATGTGACATATTGGCCCATTGTGCCATGTGTGATTCATGTAATCATGTATATAATTTTACACTGTTCACACATGTCGCACTAACGAGGGCCTTTAAAGCCGAGCAATGGTGGCTTAACGAGGCTTTGATTTGTGAAAAGAGATAACTACGTTCGATTCTTACGTCCTATCAAATTGACCAGTCGACATAATCACGTCTCCAAGCATTGGCGAATTTTTCCTATAAATACCTCTATGGTCAATATTTCTGAAGGATTCAATATACAGTCAAATTATGTTAAGAGGCCAGCCTAAAGGACAGAGTAAATTGGCTGTTTAAGACAGGTTGGCTGCTTAACACAAATTGATGCACACTATCAATTTAACAATGGGAATTTCTGTAGTGGTTGTCTAAGGCATGTTGGCTGCTTTAAAGGGTGGTTGCTTAAGACAAGTTAGACTGTAGTCTTAGAATTAACCACCGAAAGGAGCTATCAAAGGCAATGTCCAAATGGTCGGTTTATTGCATCAGAAAGTGTAGTAAGCAATTCAAGAGCATTGGAAAATGACAATACCATTGGTATCTGTATATTACTTCTACACGGTGCGACATTGTGTTCTGTCCTAGAACATTATATACAAATTCCTCTTTAAGTTGTATATATATCCAGGTGTTAAAATGTCGAAAGACCAATACACACACACACACACCCCCACACACACCCCCCCACACACACATATATATAAATAATTGTGTTTTGATTTTCTTTTATTATCATATGTGTGTACATGTACAATGTGGAATTTTTCAACCACAAAACCAATTCTATCATATTTCTTTCATATTTAGATCTTTTAAGAGTTTATCTCCCTTTAAACTACTGAAATGTGACTCCAAATCAATTTAAAATGGCGCCAAACCAGAAGGTAAATGTTGCTTGTCTATATGCGAACAGGATCAATACATTACGCCTATCTGTAACTTACTTATTCACCAGGATGAGAGTGTGATACATCTTAAAGTGATGTATTCTAATAAACAGTTGACTCCAACTTTAAATTCCAAAACAAACATCAATGAATAAAGTGTAAATAAAGATATTTCTTATTGGGGTTGTTTACAACGGAGTATTCTACCTTGTTAATTGTTTTATGTATATACAAGTTTTGGGTTATTGGTACCTCTTTCGTTCTTCGATAACTGTACACTGAAAACAAATCTTTATTTTATATGAGATGAAATGTATCTCACAAAAGGAAAGCTTCATATGTTATATATTTATCCTTATTGTAGTCATTGTGACGCATAGAAACATACAACCAAACCTTGAAATGCATATTGATACTTTATTGCTCTATATAGGTATAAAATATGTGTATGTTCACGTATTTGGGTTTGAGTGTATATGTGTGTATGTACATGTATTCTCATAAATATACATCTTTCTGTAAGTGTGCATATATGCATATGCATTTGAATCATGGTAATCAGATGACACAATCAATGACTGGCACTTTCCTTTCGTAAAGAATAAAAAAAAAACAGTATAAGCAAACAACGACTAAGAAGTATGTTACCTTGCCATTGACTTGTTTTTGTAATTTGAAATGATATATGCCTGTACTCGTGAGCCTATATCATTTCACCCATTTTGTCTGATTTTATATATTTTATATTTTATATAAATCCACCAGAATATAAGAAATTAAAAAAGATTGTTCTGTTTTGTACGGGAAAATATTTACTCAGTAAGGATGTATCAAAAATTGAAAAATCCATTTTTCTTTTCATCACAATCCCCTTTTTCCTGGATCGCGGCCCATTTGTATTTCAAACTGTATCAACTCATATCAATATTTCCGTAAAAACAGGTAGAGGTGTTTCGTTCACAGATGTGTTGTTAAAAACTTTTTTTTAAACGGCATAACAGCAGTGCTCTCATATGATGTGACAATCGTAAATATTCGGATATTTTGAGATCTAACGTATATAAACTGTACATAGTAACATAAATTTACGCAACTTAATAAGTTATGTTTTCAATAGCTTCTTTTAGTTGTATACAAGTATCAAACGAGAGGACAAAAGCTGTGTTGTTGAATGACATTTTATTTTGACACTCAAGGTTCTCTTCTGTGAATAAGTGCCTTTAAAACTGTACAATCCCGTACCCAGCCATAGCAATTCGAGTTTACTGTATAAGTGATATGTTTTAGGGTGTAATCCACTTTGACCTTAACCCTTTCCCAAACAATAACGACCCTTCTGCACTTTGTTTCAGATGACTCTGGAAAACATTGTGGGAAAGAAAGAAATTGCTCGTGACGAGCAATTTCTCCATTTCCCACAAGGTTTTCATCTCTATTCGAAGAATAACTTTCAATTTCATCACATTTTGAAATGTCGTCTGCAAACTCTTTCAATTTGGGACAGTGGAAAATGTTTTGTTTAGGAAAGGGTTAATGTTATCAATACTTGACGAGTTGTGTATTCAAGTAAAACATGTATACGTTTGTTTGATGAATTGTGTTTGTAAGTTTTTGAAAACCAATTACAATAATATAAGTCTCTTTAATAAGATGCATTATTTTTCTTTATCCTTTATAATTTACTTTTAAGAATCGTATATCCATATATTAGTATGTAGTTAGTAGCCCACTATATAGTTTTACGCATAACACACACCACATTACGATTTTCATCTTCGAAAGTAACAAACTGCAACAAACTGTCCAAATGTAGTTATTGTTTGGTAAATGGTTAAAGCAGAGACATAGATAACATATATGTCTCTAGTTAAACACGACGTAATAACCGATTTCAATCTCTGTCTATTTGGGACATCCGTAATTCTCGTTCCGCGTCGAAATGTAGATGCGACTTTCTTTGAATTAGATTGTTAAAGTCCGTGTTATTGCTTTTATGTGGTATTGTGGGTTACAAATTCATCGTGTAATAATAAAAGGTACGCATCAACATGATAGATATTTGTTAATGTGTCTTTAAATATAGCTAAATTGGTTAGGACAAGAAAAGTAAGAAGAGCTTTACAATTAGATAAAGCATGCATAGAATTGTAGTGGGATAAGACTTGGTCTTTTTGATTGTTTCTCCCAATTGGGATAGATTGTATAGAACTATTGTGTACTTTTTGTTTTAACATTATTGATAACCAGACTCTTACTCATAAACAGTCAATAAACTATTTAATCAGTAAAAACAATCAGTTGACTTCATTATTGTTTATTTTCCTTCTAACACCAGAAAAAAAACCAATACCGTCATATTTGAATTACATCGACCTTTTTATGCTCCTCTATGGCATACCTAGCCATATTCAAAACAATGAGACTCGATTCAGACATATGTTGCAATCTTCATCGTGTACTTCGCATGTGGAGGGGCGACATTAGTACAGGGGTAGAGCGTCGGACTCTTGTACCGAGATTCCGGGCTCCCGGGTTCGAATCCCTGTTAGGCGGGGTTTAAATTTCCGTGACTAATCCACAAACCGGCGCGAATACTGGTTTAGTATCCAGGGAGCATTTATCGAGAGTGGCTTTGAACAAACTTTCAGCTTCCTTCACAATCGATGTAAAACAAATGCGGCGATATAATATGATGAAGAGTGGTTTAATGACCCCTCTCTCATCACACATACCCCATACAACAATACCCGCTTCTGATTCTTTTGAAAAACATTAACAGGCCAATGTTTAAGTGGCCAATGTTTAAGAACTTATGTCCGAACAAGATGCCCACGCCAGGTATTTTCCCCCTTTCCCCCTTCTTTTCCAAGTGATAGCCAAATTATGAACCCCGCTTGAGTTGAACATCATCTTTCCGGTTCTGATGATATACGATAACCAATGATTTATAACTGCGTTTTGTCTCACACTCGGCAGAGAAATCACCGTCGACGGACGCGCATGCCAAAAATAGTCGCTCTTCGACGACGATTTTTCTGCCGTGCGGACAGTGCGAATACGCCGCACCAGGACCATGTGTCAAATAAAGAATTGTCGCTTCAGATTGGCTTCTGAATCATTGATTTTACAAAAAGCAACATGTGATTTAGTCCCATTGATCCATGCAAGGATATTACATTTACAGCTGTATCATCCAAGTTACAAGTCAATTGACTTGTGGATGAATTGTCGGATGTAATTAACTCTTTCCCAAACAATAACGTCATTTACCCACATTGTTTCAGACGACTCTGGAAAACATTGTGGGTAAAGGAGAGATTGCTCGCTCAGAGCAATTTCTTCTTTTCCCATAAGGTTTTTTTCTCTATCTGCAGAATCTTTTTTCAATTTCATAATATTTTGAAATGTTGTCTGCAAACTCTTTCATTTTGGGACAGTTGAACATTTGTCGTTTGGGAAAGGGTTAACCGGACTTGATGATCTGACAAATACTATTTTCTTAACTTCTCAATTGGGTCCAAAATGTATTAGCTTTGAAAGGAAAAAGTGGTAAACTTCAAGTCGTATTTCAGATGAAAACCTTGAAGAGAGCTCTAACCAATATACAAAATACCTCAACTATTAACGTTACGAGAAGATTTATCAGCTTTACAAAAAGGCTATGAGTTCATTGCATGATTCAATGTTATTTTACAATATGAATACGAATTGTGCAAAAGCAAAAATAAAAATATCTACATATGTACATTCTTTCTACTCATTTTACATTTCAATCAGTACATAATTGAATGATGTGGACACATGAGACATGCTTTGTGGAATATAAAGATTGATAAATAGTATGTCTTTGCTGCAATTCATAACCCTCTTGCCATTAACAAGTATTACACCGAACTTGACAAGACTGTTCCGAACAAAGACGATAACACCACCCATGTTTTCACCATGTTTTTGGACTGTTTTACAAGGCATATAGGGCTAGTAAATCAGGTCAATGGTCAGCTCTACGATCATGTTCCAAACACTATGTCTCCTGTAAACACACACTATCGATAGAAAGCAGATATGATAAGAAATCAGAACTTATTATTCTATCCTTAATTCTACAAATATTTTTTTTTAAAAAAGAAGTTATAAACGATAAATCAATGTTTTGGGCAAGGGTACACTATCAGCTCCATCGATCAAATTGCAAATATCAATCCTATTTTTAAAAAACTCCTCACAGTGATCTCCCCTTGCTAAGCTGCATCGACCACTGCCACCACAAGATTTTTCATCCAGATTTGGATGAAATTCAAATGATGCTGTTTTGTTAAGAGATTACCGGATATCTTCGTTAATTTAGTAACAATATCTTGTTGTATTGATTTCTGACCAGTTAAGTTGAAAACAATTTTTTTTATTATATAAATAAAGCATTAATGGATTACAATTGTTTAGTTTTGCTGCCATCTTGTTATGCCATTTTCGTTTCTAAGTAGGTGGTCACGTGACATTTGTGATGGCAGTGATCATCCCCATACAGGGAGATCACTGTGGGGAGTTTGATTTTTATATTGTATCATTGACAATGTCTGCAAAAAATTTAAATATCATATAAACAAGTGAGATTACTCTATAATAAGATTGATCTTCCATTGAGCCGATGTTCTGCTAAAATCATATTTTCACACCTGCCTTTGGGGGAAATTACCAGAATTAAGTATTTAATTGAACAATGAGAACAAAAAGAATGCAATAATATCACATGTATAAGTGTAAAGTTCAGCAGCTAACCGATATATACCAGACGAGTTTCCCGCTTCCGATTTGGAGATATTTTCTTTTTCTTTTCATTAATGGTAAAAAGTGCATGACATGAATAATCACTATCAATTGAGATACATGGATCTTTATTCAACCTCGCTTTGTTGTATTTTTTCAGTAAAAAAATTGAAATCATCAAGGACAGATTTTTTTTAACGTCGTCCAAATTCGACTGGATTGCCTCTTCAATTCATTAAGTATTCACGTTTTCATTCATTATTTTCAAATGTTCTGCCAGCATTTGTGCGTTTGAATTGTTTTATAGCTTCTAAATACCTGCTAGAGTCATGCTCATTATCTGTCAATCTAAATTTTTGTAGCAAAGAATATCTTCTTATTAAGCTTCATAACTAAATTAATCCCACTTTATGGCACCTATTACATCGTAAACTATTATGAGTTAACTTCATGCAAGACGCAGCAAATTTATATGTCTTTGTCAACTGATTGTTACTTAATCAATGTTCACATTTATGGATTTTCTTATTTTATTTGATGACGCATTTGAATTTTACTAAAATCGTGGTAAATATAGTCAACACGACTAGATATTCAAAGGGAAATAAATCTGTATTGACTCTCCGTTCATTTTCATGAGTTGCTTTCCATCTCTTCAGGAAGGAAAGTTCGTACTGTAAGGAAAATGGCTTACAGATATGAAAATTTGAGATGACGCTATATGATAGTCAATCACATTTTGCCATTGTTGGCTATACATGTGAATATAACATAAGAGTTAGCAAACAAACGACAGATTAAGATATGAACATTGTTGGTACAAAATAATTCTGACAGCAATTTATCATACGTGTTATAGTGTAAAGAATCGTAATTATTCAGAAGTAAAAACTCGTCTGATGTATAGTCAACGTCGACATCAAAACATTACTCAAAGAATCAGGGGGTATATAATCTTAAAGGTGTTTCGTCCGTGCATTGAGGTAACCAGATAAATAAGCATAACAATTAGGATAACAATGTCTTAACTGCTTGACGCCGTGATTTAAAATAAGAATACCATTATACTCTTTTAAATTAGTGTATGTTTAGACCATTCAGGGGAAATTCTTTTATTCTAACTAAAAATGTAAAAATAGATTGCCTAAAAGTGTATAAAGGCCTCTAAACGTAATACGATACAAAGCGTAACCTATATAAATGTAAAATATCGGTCTATTCCCATTGTGTAACGTTAACATCAAAATGAAAAAAAAAAAAAAACATTCTACATAAGGAAAGCTATAAATAAAACTGGAATATTTGTCTATTGAAGCAATACATCTAGACCTAGCTTATTTCAATGTAAGATCCGTGTGTATTCGATTAAACGTCCGAGGATGGAATACATGTTTGTGTTTTGCATTTTTGTGCACCTTACTGGTGTGTCATTGATGACTGCGGATCAGGACCAAAGAGGATCGTGCATTAAAGGACAATTTACGCTCGAGTGTACGGGGAATATTCCAGATTCCCTACCACAGGACGTGACGGACGTACGCGTATACGGATACGATAAACGATTTATTGATGCGTCTTTTTTCCAGGATAAAAGTTGGTCTAAAGTTGTAACGTTTCATTTCCACGTTGATCAACATACACATTTAGGTACCATATCCAATTCTACATTTTCTTCATTGTTCGAACTGAAAACATTGAAATTAGACATACCCAAATTACGTAGAGTGGAGTTGAATGCGTTTGGAGGTTTAGATAACCTTAAAGTTCTTGATTTATCCGGGTGCATATTCCTTAATTTGGCTTCGATTGTCACTGCTTTAAGCACTGACAATACCACACCTTCTATTGATACACTGTTGTTGGACGAGGTTGAAACTGAATATAAGAAGACAGTGACACGTTTAGACGATGCCTTTTTTGGCATGATATTGAAGAAGAACATCACCAAACTGAGTCTAGCTAAAATGAAGTTTTATATTAAATTTGACAAGGAGGAAATGCCAGATGTTGTACCGATTGAACACTTTAATATGTCATACATTGATCCTTTTTTGCTTACCGACATTAATAGAGACATAAGTACCTTTAGGCGTATCAAGGTACTCGATATCAGCGGATATGAGTACAGAGACATTCCAAAACGCGAGACAGGGCAGATCATTTATGGAAAATGCAACCCAGAGAATCTAGTACATTCTACTTTAATGGGAATTGAACAGTTATTTGGAAATGATCTGCGTGTGGACGGCTTAAACGCTTTACAAACTTTACGTCTCTAGACGTAACACAATGCGATGTCCAGTTACGTGTTTTAGAATTGCGCAACAGTGGTCTCGAGTATATCAATATGACGATATTTTCGCCGCATCGAAAGGCCGCTGTGTTAAGAGTGGATCTGTCTGCAAATAACATAAAGTTCTTTGATGTTAAAGGATATGTGCCTTTATTCCAATTAAACTTATCTTATAACAAACTTCATCTAATGGAGACAATGCCTGAATTTTCTGACGCGTTTAATGCATTTCCACTGCTCGAAGAATTGGATTTAAGTCATAACGGATTGCATTCCCTACCTGGCGGATTATTCTCAGAAAACACGCGACTTAAAAGCCTGCTTTTACGAGGTAATCAATTAACCACGATACCAGTTGAACTTGGACATTTATCATATCTTGAAACAATTGATTTAAGAGACAATGGCATCACATATGTTGACAAAACAAGCTTGCCTTCAATACAATACCTATGGCCAACACGCACTGAACAAAACAAAACATTTCATACTGATATTGACTTTCGCCAAAATCCGTTGAAGTGTTCGTGTGAAAATTTTGAGTTTTTTAAATGGATTTTGTCAGAAAGACAGCAATTGAATAGTATCCTTTATAATCTTACATGTGTTTCAGATGCTGAACAATTGATACACATCGACGAAATGGTTCTTAAGCATATTGACTGGCTGTGTAAAAGGACTCTAGTTATAGCATTATCATTATCATCTTTAATATTTCTTGTTTTGACTGCAAGTTTGTCAGTTATTATACGGAAACGCGTCGTCCGTAAGCGCAATAAAGCATGGCTGATAGAACGGTTTAAAAAGAGAAAGACAAAGGAGAAGTACCTCGCATTCGTATCATACAGCAAGACTGACAGAACAATTGTATTTAAACATATCCGGCAACGATTAGAATCATCATTGCGGAAACTGGTTCCAGTTGATTTCGACCTTCTGTGTTTTGGTGACGTTCATTTCAGACCTGGCGTGCGATTAGTTGACGAAATTCACAGAGCAGTGTCAGAATCCTTCGTCGCAATTTTCGTGGTCTCTCGCGCGTTTTGTGAAAGAGGATTCTGTCAATTTGAACTTAAGGAAGCATATTCCCAGAACAGGCCCGTCATTTTAATGTTTCTCGAGAAAGTCGACGAGAAAGCAATGAGTCCGCTTATTCACGCCATATTCAGTCGAGTTTCCCGCGCGTGGATTACCATGGACGACGGGGTTGCTTTGGTTACTCCATCGTGGGACACTCTAGCACAATCCATCGTGAGTTTAGCCGCTGTTGAAGGAACAAGACATGCGTGTTGCCTCTGTTGGTCGACGGACGAGTCTAGATTTTCCACTCCTGTACAGACACCATTGCTTCAGTCGGAGTTTGTGGGGTGATGTAACTTGATGAACTTGATGTAACTTCCCATACCTGTATGCTGGTTGCCTTGACAACGTAACATAGGTACCAAACATACCAAGGTATGAAAGGTACCCGCCAGCGCTGAGGTTGGAATATCAGCACTATTTATCAACCAGTGAAGGTTGTATAGATTCAAATAGGTCAGGTGTTTTACCACCGTTGTATTACATGTACGTGAGTTTAAACAAAATGTAGACTAACATTATACCCTCCTTTAATTACACATTGCTACAAAGGGAACGACATTTGATATTTGTTCCAAAGGGTAAACAAATAGTTTTAAAGGGAAATATTTAACACATATGCATGTATATAAATTCAATAAAATGCTTCATTGATATTCATTTTGTATATGTTTTAGATAAATCCAACATCAGACGATTATTTTTTTTTGAAAAAAAAGTAGCTTTGTGAATGCTTTTGACATGAAAAACAACTTTCATGGTCTACATTCCTATTCTTTAACCATTGCAAATGCACATTTTTCATCATGGCTTGACTACTCTAGGATTGCATACGACTAAATTACCATTCATGAACTATTAAAGAATGGATGCTTTAAACAATATCGATTTTATGCGAAGATATATACATATATTGTTTTCATGACCGTCCAACATAAATATCAAGAGGCAGTTCTTCGTCCCAAGTACAGGCGGAGGAATTATTAGACCAATGTTTAAGATCTTATTTCCGAACAAGATGGCTGCGCTTAGGCATTCTTGCTTTTTTCCTAATTTGATCACCCATACTTTATAATGTTGTCAAGTGTAACTCTCTAAGTCGACGAGCGGGCATGTTCAAAACGGCCAGTCTTTGACTGCTATTTCTTTGTCAAGTGTAAGACGTAACGCCTTTATAGAGCATGGGTTATTATACACATCCAGAACATTGATAGTCAACCAGTGGTCGGACATTGGTCATGTGATTCCTCCGCCTAATATTCATGGAACGCTTATATGCCCTTTAATTGATGTTTGGATTTTCACTTTGTGTTAAACATAGACTGGAATTCTCTATGACTAGTTCGTATCAGTAAATATATAATATATATTATATATTATGTATTATATTTTGAGATAAAATGTCTTCTGCAGATAAAATATAATCACCGATACATTAAGTTATAAACAACTATAACATTGACACGTCTCCCTTCCTCATCCATAACCGTGACGTAAAGATATATCACATATATGTTGCAGATATTGAAAACCTTGAGTCCAAAAGCCATGCAGCTTTTTTTAGGTCTACTAAATTTTCAGAAATATTAATTTCCTTTTGAATTTATGTTGCTTTCATCAGCTTTTTCGAAATGTAATTTGGCATTTGAAATTGACTTTCATATCTCCCCTTCTGTGAATAGATACCTTTAAGCTACGAGAAAAGCTTTTAGACGCTTTAAGCGTTTGTATTGTATTGTTACTCTAACAAGACAATCTGTGAGAGAGACCCGTCATGGTCAAGAAAAAAAAAAGACATGTGTCTAGTAACACAGACACAACGAGTCTATTCGTACCATCCTGTGCAGCAGTCTACGGCATCAGTAATGACAGACCCCTGTACGTTGACGCATCACAGCGAGATATGGCTTTTTGTGAACCTACACACTGTATCACAATACAAACATGCTTAACGAATCAGTTTTGATTGTGTTGTGTTATAATTACGAAACAAGTTAACTTGAAACTTGAATCAATATCAAGCTAGAAAATAAAAAAAAAATGATCAGGAGTTATTCGTAGAAGAAAAAATATCTGTGCAAACGCACCTATGCATACAATGCCGTCTTCAGGAGTGCTAGCTTGTGACGTCACGTAGCTTGTGACGTCACGTCAAAAAAACAACAACGACAACGTCTCTATTTTATAGATTGATTTACTCACAATCCTTGAAAAGAACACTTACGCTCCATAAGATCATGACAATATAACGCCTGTACTAAGTATTATCTATTTTTTCAAAGTGTTATTTTCACATATTGTGTGCCCAATAATTTAACTTACTTGTTGACATTCGAGTTACATCTGAAATAGCAAGAAGCTCTTGGATTAATGAAAGGCAATCACCTGGTTTGAAAAGACGTGAAACACATTAAAATACTACCATTTATTTCATTTTAACAACGTCGAAGTTCAAAATGGAGAATTCCTTTGGTTTTATTGGTTCCCAACGTTTCTCTACTAACTTTGTTGTATCGCTTATTGTACACAAGCGTTATACTATTCACTCTTTTAAAAGCATCATGTGAACGTGTTACAGTCTCATTTCCACTGGAAAAGGGAATATGAGGTCTTTTATATAGGTTAAAAGTAAGTTAAAATTCAATTATTCTATCACTTTCACAATTTAAGTGTAAATGAGTGCAAGTATGGCATGAAGTTCAATTTGGTTTCTATCTAACACAGGTCAAATAGGGGTCCTCTTTGCAAGAGCCGGATCAACAATTTTCAGTTATATAACGGCTTTCCTCGATCCACCAGAACTATAGTTACGGCCAAGACCGATGTATACCGAGAACAACCGAACTCAAGACACACGTATACCGAGAACAACCGAACTAACCCGACGAAGGAACGAGACCAAAACGGCGGCAATCTGAAAACATCGGGTTTATCAAATGAAAACACCTCTGAAATAATAGGGGTGACGCCATATTGGTTCCCAGCGGAATGACGTCACTTAACTTTCTTGTTCAAAAATAGATCTTAAATGTGAAATCTAAAAAGTCGTTAAATTTGATTGAGGAAACAACTTTACATGTCACAACCACACTTTTGCCATTTGGTATGAGTTACTGATAAAAAGATTATTTAAAAGGATGTCCAAACCCTTCCATACACATTGAACTACTTAACTTGCACGCTTAGAAAATGTGTTAAGATGCCGATTTACCCGAAAAATTGTAACCCTACACTTATATCCGAGGTGTATTTAACAACTCACGGAAATACCCGAGTAGTTCCGATTGAAATGGCAGATGTTATTCGACTTTAATGAAACATAGCGTGAACATCAAGCAGTCATTGAAACACTTGTGTAAGAGATTTTCTCCTTTCTTCAAAAAAGAAATCGATATTGTTTTGGGTTTTAAATAGTGATCAATTTAACAGCCGTGGAAAATACTTTTAAAGTTCGACAGCTCTTGAAAATTTATATGGGATAAAGGGCGGGAAAGTTTATTAAGGATAGGATGGAAAAGGGACAGTTTTAAATTAAACCATTTAAAGATATGAAGACGAGGAAGTAGTTACGCCCCAATGAGCATTTACGGGGTCATATTATGTAAACTTCATCATGAGTTGTATAACTTATCCAAGATAGAAAGAAAATGCGGACGACTAAAAATACATTAAGACATACATTCCCTTTAAGATCTTGAGTAGAAACCATTTTGAACAATCAACACATGCTCGCTAATAGCTATTCAGCTTTTCGCCGTTCGTAAATCCAAGCGCTTCTTGCTATTTCATGTTTTATTATAAATTATAACTTACCTTACCCAGTTTTTCAGTTTGTGCGTGCTAGTATGATTTTAAGGTACATGTACACGAGATAGAAGCGACAGAAAGATATGCAACAGCGACCATACATACAGTATATCAATATCTTTAAAGCTGCCATTTCACAAAGATGGGAAAACTATATATTAAAGTTCGATTTCTCTAAAACTGTATAACAGTTGTGCTGTAGTAACAGGTTCATTGTAAAAATTATAACTGGAAGTCAAGATAGCACGTATTCAAGTTTAAAAAGCATACCAGTGCTCAGGAAAAACTACAAAACTGGGTAAAATGAGTAATATATATGGATATATATGGTGAAGCATAGCAAATCATTACAGTACCATGACAATATAACGTCGGCACTATCTTTTATCTTTCTTTTAAAGTCATATTTTCATAAGTTTTGTACCCACCAACTCAACTTCATTGTTTACATTCAAGTAACATCTAAGATGGTAAGAAGCGCTTGGATTAACGAGTGGGGATCACCTGGTAAGACAAATCAAGTGAAACACATTAGTTAAGAATATTTTCCTGAAGTTGTTTAGTAAAACGGTGCGCAAGGCCTCAGTGGCCTAATGGTTTGAGAACTAAACTTAAAATACAGTGTCTGTATGGGTCCAAATCCCAGCAACGGCATTTGAATTCAAATGAGAAGTTTTCTCCTCACGACGTACGGAATACCGATGATAATAACCATCCTTGTTGACAACAGGTCCTTTTCGATATAGTATGCGATAGACACGTGTGGTTATTACAGAGGTATATACATGAAAGTCCGTATCAACATTTGTTCAGTTATGTAACGGCTTTCCTTGATCCACCAATTACTACCAATAGTAATCTGTTCAATTCAGGTATACACTTACTAATAGATTGTTGAGATACCACATGAATATACTAAGAAACGTCGTATTTATATCAATGAGTGTTTAAACATATCACCAATATCAAATTATTTTGCGGCGACATGTTACAACAAGATATATCTCCAATGGCATTGAAATGCATTAAGTATCATAGCTAAGGTCACTCCGGTGTTATTGATTTATTTGTTTGTTATATTTCTACAAAACATCCACAGTACTTATGTATCAGATTAAATGACGATTCCAAACAGCTTCTAGCTGATGGAAGAATATGCAGAACCTAACTGATAAAAAAGGCTAGTCAAGCCGGGTATAGTCAATGAGGTAGTCTTTCGGAACATCTCGGCCATTTCTAAAAATTACCTCGGAGTTAATGTGAATCCATTTTGAGAGCAGTCCGGCAACGTTACGGCGACGAATGGCATGTCCGTTTGCAATCGCCTCTAATCGGTAATTCCCGGCACAAACCGGGGATTGCCGAGTAAATACGATTGAGAAAATATGAAACACAGATATGTTGATATGCTAATCTTGAATGCAATTCGTACAAAACACAACAATCAATTGAGATATTAAATCAAAGTGTTTGTTTTTACACAAATATTGAGTCCCTGTTTGAAATGTGCTATGCGACGGAAAACAGTCAAATTTCTTCCAGAATTTCTGGTGTATTCATGCCTTGTGTTCAAAAAGGAAAAAACGTTTTCTGCGAACAAAATCTCTCACGGAAATCTCTATTGAACCGAATAAACCTTTCGCAAACGCTCGCTTTTATAAGGGAGATAAATCAAATTCGATAAAGGGAGATAACTGTGTGAAATTTGAAACTGGTAACGAATATATTGTTTGTATATTGTTTGTGAACGAACATGGTCCTGACGTAACAGAATTGTAGAAATATTCCTGTTGTGGATACATGGTAAGTTATGCCTTATATTTCTCAATATGTCAATTAAAATCAAAACAACCGTAAACGTTAGTTTCAATTTTATAACGAACCAACCTTTATTCATTACACAATTGAAGAAAACATTTTAACAACGAGTGAAGAAATCAAAAGTCCTCAATTTTGTTTTACCAGTTTCAACCAAATTCACGCAGGATTACTTCCCTTTACAAGTTTGCAGTACAGTCAAACTTAAGTACGATTGTGTCAATGTACGGAAGGGTACATCACTGTCAAACTAATCGATTTTAATAGTGATGACAACAAACATCTCAGATTTTGTGTGTTGTAAATTAAGACTGAAATAACTGAAATTTATTCATTTTAATTTTATTACAAATAACTCTGTTTTCATAACAAAATCAATACAAACATTTCAACAAGAAGCGAAATATTCCGAAGTTCACCATTTTCGTTTGTCTGTTTGTTATTAGCGAGTCAAGTTCTAACTTCGTTTGCGAGAGCCAGGCGGCCTTGCGTTAAATAATGAAAACGTTTGCGAATTGTTTGCGAATAACTGCAAATCCGTAAACTTCTACATTATCTCCGCGGGCGATCCAAATTACTGTTACCTTGATTAAAAAACACGAGGAATTGTTTATTTACCCTTTCGAATGCTGGGTAATCTTCTAAAAATTGTTTTTTTGTGTCGTCTGCTTTCAAAAACCTTACATATCTGCTTAATTTTGATGTGGAAAGATACCCAAAATAGAAAAGTGATTAGATCATAGACTATTCGCCAATTTATTTGACGGCTGGCCTGTGATCTAACCTGTTTGCATAAGTATAAAGTCGGTTCCAGCACTATACAGGTTTGAGCCGTGAAAAGGGTTCAAATCAGGGAAACAAGACCTGCACTATAACCAGTTCATTCATTTTTATGGTTTTACATCACGTCAACAGTATTTCAGATATTTTGCGATACCAATCTCATAATGATGGAAGATTACCCACATTTCTAACTGCCATTAGTGTTTAACCTACATTTACTCTCATTGGATGAAAATGTAGGTTAAACACTAAGTATTAGTTAGAGGCTAGATAGTGAAATTTAAACGATATAGAAACCCCAAGGAAGGAGCGATAGCGACAAATTTCAAAATATTGAGTAGTAGTTTTATGTCATTCGCCGATCATACCCAGAGAGGCGTGGTTTACCAGTGCAAGATAGGGCGCTTTATGGAAATGTAGGTTAAACACTAAATTATTTAGAGTCTAGATACACGGTGGTTAATCAAAACGGCTTCTATGCGTATAAGCTTGCGTTGCATGCTTCTATACGTACAAGCACCGGTTTCTATACGTTTGTAAACAAAGAAAAAAATGAAGATGGACAGGAAACAAGAAGAATTTATATAGGTTAGAGGCTAGATAGTGAAATTTAAACGATATAGAAACCCCAAGGAAGGAGCGATAGCGACTGACGGGGTTTCTATGTCGTTTAAATTTCACTATATAGCCTCTAAACAATTTAGTGTTTAACCTACATTTCCATAGAGCGCTCTATTTGACGCTGGCAAACCACGCCTCTACGGGTATGATCTGCGAATGGCATAAAACTGCTGCTCAGTATTTTGAAATTCGACATAAACCACGCCTTCCGCGGCTGTCAATTGCATGCCAAGAATCTGCCATACCATATTTGGAAGAAGAAAACTGCACTACCCAGTGATGTAGATTGCAATGTGGTTTTGAGTTTAACCCGTTACTCCATAATTTATTCCTCACCTACAGCAGAAAACTTTAGAAGCCCTTGTGACAAAAGAAGAAATTTCTTGTAACGAGCAATTTCTCCTTTTGTCACAATATTTTCTTTTCAATTTCAAAAAGAAACTGTGTTTTTTCATAATGTATATGGGGTCGGCCTGGTCTAATTTCCACCCATCTCCACCATGTTAAATAGCAACCGTTTGAGCAGTCACAGAGACAAACTGCTCCCATACCGTACTTTCTCGTGACCATGTCATCTTTAAACTATCTTAACACAATCCATTTAGGGGGTTAAATGTGCATCATGACCGATCCGTTTTTTTGCTATCGGCTGATTTCCAGAGAGGGGGCGTGTCAATTCAAATAGAAGAGGTCACGCCCAGACTGATAACAGACATCTTTGGTTCTCACCGCATGGAGAAGTAGTCCTGTAAAATACAAACAAAACACTTTTAAAACATCAGGAGAAGACAAAGCAATCACACAGTACCAATATATATACTCTAAATGTAACACTTTCCTGTGAAAACACCTTGGAAGTAGGACTTTCAATATTTCAAAGAACTACTTTCTAGGCTACAACGACCCGGAAGTGATTCGACACCGGGCCAACACCATATATGTGTTGTCTGTTGATGCTTTCATTTTGTACCCGTCACATTATTCCTAATGGGGTAAAAGGTTAATATAGCTCAGTTTCTTTTTTTCTCAACGATGTTAGGATACCCAGTTAATTGTAATTACTTTTTATTTATGTCTGTGTTTATTTCTCCCCCGCGACGTCACAGCGATCTTTCAATCGCTACCGTAGGCTAGGCTTACACGTGTCATTGATTTGGAGGTGGAGCCTAAAACTACACATTTATGCGCATGCGTGATACCAGAGTAATAGTCTCATAAAGCCCAGATAGAACACTCGAATAGTAATTTATGGAAAATAAACCAACAAAAAAATTCAAATTGACGCATTCTCATTGGATGAAAATGTAGGTTAAACACTAAAAAGAAAAAGAGAAATAATTTATTAAAATGACGTGCATCACGGAACAATATGAACAATCTTGTATAACGCATGTATTTTGTCTTGTCTCTAATCATTTTATTTAATCCACACTAAAGAAAACAAGTTGGCCGCATGCGATTCCTCATTGTAAAAAGTTTAATGAAAATACAGTCTTTTGTCTGATTCATAAGAGAATATGTTCTTTTCCAAAATTTGATTCATCAGAAAAGTAAAGACCTATGTATGCCACGTTTTATTGTCATATTTAATGTCTTCAAATAAAAGAAATATATAAGAATCCTCATCGGGGCTGGCTACGGATAATATACATATAGCCTATAAAGCTGTAATTTTTTGGCACCGGCTAATGTACGAACAGATGGCACCGGTTTCTATATGAACCCTCATTCTCATTTTCTTCTGTTTTATAGGTTGTAACGAAAAAGAAAATAGTCCATTCTTTAGTTTATCAGAAAAATAAAGAAATAATTAAAAATCCTCAACGACGTTGGTTATGGAAAATGTATAAATAGTCTATAATGCATTAATCTTTGGTACCGGCTAATGTACGAACAGATAGCACTGGCTTCTATATGAACCCTCATTCTTTTGTTCTATACGTTAAAACGAAGGTAAGACTCTTTGGTTATATCAACAAAAGGAGAGACGGATAGATGCTACCCACCGATGTTCATCCCCCACGATAATTACTGTCCATTCAAGTCTTTTATAGCGGTCCTTCCACTGAAGTGTTCAATATTGTCTCGTCCAAGTTTGTTTCTACTTTCTATTGTTAATGTCTTTTTCAATGATGTCTCGCCCGAGTTTGTTCTTACTGTAATTGTCTTGTCCAACATCGTTTTGTTCGAGTTTGTCATTACCGCTTTTGTCTCGTCCAAATTCATGTTGATCATACCAATAAATGATTTAAATCCGTTGACACGAAAGGCTAAGTGTTAAATTCTGAACGAACTATTATCACGGAAAATTATTTAATGTCGTATGCATTGTGTTTCAAAAGCATACATGCTGTTATTGTACTTTGTCATTTCACACAAGAAAAGGCAGTACATATAGTCACGGACAAGATAACTCTGAGTAGCCTCTGTTTTTTTTTTAATTTGGGTTTTACATCACATCAACATTATTTCAGTTATGTAGCGATGCCCGACTATTAATGATGGAGGAAGACCCCATACTCAACTGCCCATAAGGGCTGGTCAAGGAGGGTAGAACCATCGACATTCCGTAAGTCAGTCGGGAGACTGCCTCTCATGAAAATCCATATCCCTCTCAAGATTTGAACCCACGCGGAGAGGGGCCATGTGATTTCAAGTTCTGTACTCTAACCACTAGGCCACGGAGGCCCCGAGTAGCCTCTGTGGTCGAGGTATTAATGTCACAGACTTTTAATAATGGTCCCTCATCGCTTTGGGCTTGATTCTCTTCCAAGGAAGTAAAACATAAATTACAATAGCCTCGACTATGTGTCTAATATTTCTTAATGAAAATATTTGTAATGATAATGCGAATGCAAATCATAGAGTCTTATAAAAAACAAACCTATTTCCATGAGTTAAATGAATTGGCTTATTCCAAGTGAAATAACTTGATGTAGAAAAAACCACATCTTGATGCATATTTTTCACACAAAGTGAAAAAATTTGCTTAATTTATCAAGATTTTAATTTGAATAAAATCATGTCGAAACTATGTTTTACAGCTTACTTAATGATCAGAAACGGATTACATGTACATACTACAGTGAACCCTCGTTTATCCGAACACATCCGTTCCCAACAAAATGTCCGGTTTACCGAATAATCCGGACTAATGAAGCAGAGCATGTTCTTATTTACATTAAGACATAAACGGTCTGTATGAGCGGTGTATACTTATAACCCTTAAGCAAACGCCAAATTGTCGACCGTCCCAAATTGAAAGAGTTGAATGGGAAGATACTGCTCGCCACGAATACTTCTAACTTTGTCACAGGGTATTTTGTTTAATCACTTCACTTAACCCTTTTTAGTTGTCGTCTGCTGATACTTCTGGAATTTGACAAGTTATGAGTACTCAATCCTATGGGTATTATTCTATCGGAGTTGCCTTCACCACGTGTTTCCCAAGGGCAAAGACTCGGGACAAGTCTTCTCGGAAGTGGGAGTTATGTAACGTTCGTTGAACGTTTATGCAAATTAGGAACCTAATGCATTGTTTGAGAGAACGTGCTGGTATATATATAGACAACACAACCGCTCATGATGGTATATATATGGACAACACAACTGCTCAGTGTTTTTCACTGATCGGATGTCTTTGTCTCTTTGAGAGGTGCATTTGCTCGGTTCGTTACACAGGCATTCGGTATATATTAATCATTTATCAAAAGCAGCAAAAAGAAACAAAATTTGTCATTGAACAATATTTAGCGGTTTCATTAAATTTGTGAGTGACATACCAAAACGCATACTATTCGTAGGATTGCAAACTGATCATTGGATACCAGTACAGACAGTATTTGTATGTGTGTATTTGGTATAGGTAAAAATTCGGAATTGAAGCGAGACAGTCTGACCTCTTCGCTTTTATAATGCTTTAAAACTGGTCGTTTGCATTGATGATACACATCACGGATTATAAAATGATAACTTTGATTTAGCATTGCGATAGCACGAGAGTTTGCTTAACCCTTTACCAAACTTCAAATAGTTTACTCTCCCATATTGAAAGAGTTTGCAGACGACATTTCAACATGTGATGAAATTGAAAAACAATCTGCTGAAAGGTCAGAAAGCATTGTGAGAAAAGGAGAAATTGCTCGTTAAGAGCAATTTCTCCATTCCCCACAATGTTTTCAAGAGTCATGTGCAACCAGCTGGTTAAATGTCGTTATTGTTTGGTAATTAGTTAACACGCACATGCTTTTGGACTCGTTTTTACTACTTATATATATATATACTAGAAAGCGTGTTATAAGATAGATTGCAGCATTGCAGCATGAACACCGTTGTGTTGTCTGTAGTCGAAAGATGGGCGGTTTTATCAAGTGTTGGTCTAATAAAGTTTAGTATTGGTTAACAGGATATAATTTGTAACAGTTTAACGTCATGTCAGCATTTTCAAGTCATGGTACAACTTTCATGGCATTCCCACAATGTTTTCCAGAGTCTTCTTCAACAAACTGATCAACTGTCGTTATTGTCCGGTAATGGGTTAGATATTTCCGGATATGACTGATCAGAAAATAAATAAATTCCTGTGTTAAGGGTCCGTATCCTTTCGGACGATCAATGACTCACGAGTTTGCAGAGAAGTCCGAAAACATGTCGAACATTTTTACAAATCTATTGCGTGATTATTCGTCAGTAAATTCAACTTGGCTATCCTATGTGTATATATGCTTTTTTTCTTACTATTATTTCACGGTTAATATATTAGACATTTAAAAGCGAGTTCTGCAAAAAATTACAATGAAAGTTTATCAATGATATAGCTTGAAAACCATTTTGACAAAAAAGTAAGTTGTCTGTCACGAGAGATAACTCATTGTGTCGTAATAGTTACCTGAATTCTCTTCCAACAATATTGTTCAACCTATTATTAAAGTTTTTATCAAACGTTTGTTTTAAATCAATTCAAAAAGACTTGTCTCAATAGGAAGATACACCAGACGGTAGAAAAAGAATGAACGAATGTTTTCGATTTTCATCACTTTTCGTTTTTACAAAACCACTGTGATAAGGGGATATAATCTTCATTTGGAGCAATAAATCCCTTTATCAAAATGTTTTATGAATACCTTTTCAGCAGATGCACCAAAATGTGGTTTTGTGAAAAAAAGGCTTTTGTTATACTATTGTGGCAAGTCATGCCAGTTGTATTTGTATGTTTCTTGACTCCTTTTCAGCAGACATCGTTATATTGCACATTTGCCGGGGTACCGTTTTACTAAACAGTTTACGCTCAAGATTTGCGCAAGTCTAAAACAACAATTCCTCTTATTTCAATTTTGGGCTAAGCAATATTGCAAAGTAACACATCATTGAAATCGTCTCTCCGAGACGCTTCAAATGACGTGTCATATTGCAATATTGTACTTTCATTGAAGATACTATCCATGTTATTCAGTTATGACTTACGCACATATTTTCCTAAAGTTGTTAGTAAAACGACACCTTGTGGTTTGCTAGCTTTTAGAACCCGGACCTTTTTAGTACGTAGAGAGAGAGAGAGATGCCGATGATGATTCACAACTGTCATATTCATAAGCAAATATTTAATCTGCTTACAACAGGATAAATTTGGAAAGTTGTATTCTAAACGTGCAATATCATACAAGTACACGGTGTTGAATTCATTTAAAAGTAAAACTATGCACAAAATATGCTTATTGGATTACTTAGGTTGTCACATCTAACGAAATTGACACCCGTTTATAAAAGCCGAGCTGAAATAAGATGGAGCAGGTATGTAAAAAGTTGTCTCCTTTAACCCTTTACCAAACGCCGAATCATTTACTTTCCCAAATTCAAAGAGTTAGCAAACGACATCTCATAATGTGATGAAACTGGAAAAAAAATCTTCTGGTGGGGAAGGAAACATTGTGGGAAAAGGAAATATTGCTCGTCACAAGCAATTTCTCCTTTTCCCACAATGTTTCCAGAGTGGTCTGCAACAAAGAGGTTAAATGTCGTTATTGTTTGGAAAAGGGTTAACGAGCCTGACACCCATAGATACACATTTTCGTACATATTTCAATCCTTCACTGAATAATACATCACCTTGTTGAATACGCTAGAGAGTACGTTGGAAACTAGTATAACAAACGTAAACTAGTTCCAAGAAGGTATATTAGTCCGCACAGTGAAGGCGGATGTTTAATGAGTAATTGGGGTCAGACCACTGTTTCTGTATCGATAAAGTACCGTCTCTCAAAAAGTGGTATTTAAATAAAATGGACTAAGGTGCTGACGCACCCTTAGTCCAAAAAACCCTCTCAATAGAGAATGAGTCCCTATGCCGTATTGCGTTAAGTCATTTGTTAAAAAATAAATTTTGAATCATGATGTATTTGTCGTCTTCTTTAACTTGCAAATTGGACCATTCTCACACATTCACACACTGGAAATTGGGTTAATCCTTTACCAAACGCCAATCGGCCAATCGGCAGTCCAAAATTGAAAATTTGCAGATCATTTTTCAAAATGTGATGAAATTGAATAGAAATCTTCTGCATAGGGCAGAAAACATTGTGGGAAAAGGAGAAATTGCTCGTTCAGAGCAATTTCTTCTCTTCCCACAATGTTTTCCAGAGTCGTCTGCAACAAGCTGGTCAAATGTCGTTATTGTTTTAACGTGTACGTATAGGACATAGTCCACTTCACGTTGAAAAAAGATCGAGCTTAGTTTCATTTCCAAGGCACATCCCTATCTTTATCTTGTCATGTTAAGCCTTATAGTGCTGAAACCTACTTCATATGTATTAAAACAGGGTGGATCGAAGTAAATTGGCACCTTTCCTGTGATCTCACCTGTTTGCTACTCCGAGTATCTTACCTCATCAAATTAGGCAGATGTTTAAGGTTGTTGGAAGGCAGACGACACAAAAGTTTATTTGAAGAACATTACCCAGTATTCTAAGGGGTTGAGTCAAATGCTCGTAACTAAAGCATTAGGATCATAAATGATTTGCGTGTGTTTGCTTTGGCATCAATGTTTAATCGTTTTGAACTAACCTGCTAAAGCAAAATAGCGTGTGCCCATCATTAAGGTACATTGTAGTGTTTGTTTAAAGATCAGCTTCATTTGGGACGAATACTCGCACACGAAATGTTAAAAGAGGTACCCGAAATCGATTCGGACACGTCTACAAATTTCATGAGCTATATGTCAGAAATGAAGCGAAAGCAGTATACAGAGACAACGTGTACTTTCAATCGAATCTACTTGGCAATCCCCGTCACAAGTCGGTAGATATGCCTCGTCAGCAGTTCATGAATACACCAGGAATCCTGGGGTAATTTGGCTGTTTCCCGGCGGATAACTCACATGATTACAACATGCACACAGACACTATATATTTATGTAAATACACACAAATTGGTTATGTATCACAATTGAAGGTTTTTCTTTTATAATGTTTTCATAAAAGATTATGATATCAACACATCTTTGTTTCATATTTTCTCAATCGTATCTTTTCGGTAATCCCCGGCTTGTGTCGGGGATTGCCGAGTAGATACGATTGCAAACGGACATGCCCTTCGTCAATGACCTACTTTCAAAATGGCTCCCCATTACCTCCAAAGTTATTTTAAGAAATGGCCGAGGTCTTCCGAATGCATGTACTTTATAGGAAAATTATACGACCCTATAGCTTAACCAAACGCATTCCTTCACCGCCTACTCTATTCTAACATGATGTGTATTGCATATGATATGGTTGGGGTACACCTTTATTTGCCCCAAAACGGTAAACCTGTGCTGTGTAGGACTTTGGTTAGGTAAAACAGATTGTCAGGTATGTATGTATATTGATCGACAAATTGACATATAGAATTGTGGACAAAATGAAAGACGGACGGACGTACGGACGGACGGACGGACGGACGGACGGACGGACGGATAGATAGATAGATGGATAGATAGATGGATAGATAGATGGATTGATCGAGAGAAATATTCAGAAGTTTAACTGACAGTTATTCCCTTGATAAGTTTTTTCACCTGTTTTGTCCACAACATGGATGTTTACGTGAATTTTTATGCCATTAACAAACTTTGAGGTTTTTGATAGAGTTAGATCGGCATGTTTTTGCATTCGTTTTGATAAACAAGTCGTTTTGATAAACGAGATGCTTTTTAACCCAAACAAGGGAGATAACAAGAATAACGAACTTGTTTTCATCTAACGATTACGTCCCTTAAATAAATAAATTGTAATCATATGTGCGTTCATTTGATAGCTTTTCAATTTCTCAATAATTACTTAACTTTAGCTTGAGACAATTTAAGCTCATATAGAGTGAACAACCAATATGTATTGCCCAATCAATAAACGCCGCTACCAGTGGTAGCTAGTTATCTATTTCTTTTTAAATGTTTTTTTTGTCTCACATTTTTTACAATAGCTACGAAGAATGAAGATGTAGCAAGCATCAATTTAAATGTGGGCACAAAGAGCATAACAGGACATTAATAAAAACAAAACACTTAGTTTTTCTGACCCATTACATAAACCAAACAAAAACAAAAATCAAGTCAGTCATTGCATACAAGTATTAGAGGGGAGAGAAAAAATACACAAAAACTGTGAGAGAAAAGGACTGAACTGTTCAAATTTTGAGCATTTCCCCCTTTCTCCCAACTTCAATCATCCTCTGTAAAATCTTTTAAATCTTGAGCGTTTGATATTTTTTTTTTCTGTCGTCTAGTTATCTGCATCTTGTAAAAATAAACAATACTATAAACGGAACCATGTTAGGACGATACTGATATTTCCCATAAGTGTATGTTGTTTAAGACTTCAGGTTTCCTTTTTGAGACCGCACGTGTATCTTATTCTTTTGTGTAATGTACAAAGCATTTCTTCTCATGTCAGTTAAAAAACCATGTTCATTAGAGGCGGTTCCAATACAATGTGTTTGCAGAAGCGAAAGTGGTTTAACCCATTACCAACCAATAACGACATTTCACCAGTTTCTTGCAGACGACTCTGGAAAACATTGTGGAAAAGAAGAAATTGCTCCTAACGAGCAATTTCTTCATTTCCCACAATGTTGTCTGCCCTATCAGAGGATTATTTTTCAATTTCATCACTTTTTGAAATGTCATCTGCAAACTCTTTCAATTTGTGATATTCGAATATTATGTGTTTGGTAAAGGGTTAAAACATTAAGTATCCCTTTAATGATGGTGATCGTAAAGAATGGAGAGTCGCTTATCCCATTTTCTATCATTTGTTAACCATAATGAGTTGTGACTTTCTGACTTTCTGGTGTAAGTTTCAAAGATTGAGATTAAAAGATACTTTGACCGTCATCAGATTTAAATGGCAATACTTTCTATATTCTCCATAATTCTACAACCATAATGGAAATCTATATCCGCATGTTATGGCATACATGTCCTCATAAATTTCAAACAATGTATAAGGTCTCTTAAAAACAGTGAAGGAGTAAAAGTTTCTTGATCTGAGGTCATTTGGAAGTAAGAATTGATTTTTTTTAAAACTGCACAGCAGCTGTACTGGTATATAATATGCACTGAAAAAAACTCATTGGAAGCAAAATCGTTGGATCGTTTGTGGACTAATACCTTCTTGGAACTAGGAATATAGTCCGGATTTACTCGCTTTGTTTTGCTATATATTATTATGATTGTTGCCTCATGGGAAATCGTAAAATGTCCAGATGTTCGGAAAATAGACTATCGTTCAGTCTCTGTTCACAGAAATAATAATTATAGTAATGGTGGTAAAAAGAGCAGCTGTTTTCCTCGAGATGTTGCCCAAAGAAATTTTCAAATGTATCCTCAATCATCTTGCTTTAAACGTGCCTTAGTCCTTTAGCGCTATCGGCGCTTTGATTTATTCTTCGTTGTTTCGATACAATGAATCAAATGCATTTTGATCCGAAAGCGTGACATTGCGTTCGAGATCTACCGCATAAAAACTGTGAATACTTAGATATATTGACTCTTTTGTATTAATTATCTTTTTGCTATCTACTTTTAATTGTATAACAAACAACAATACAAAAGGTGTATTGTATCAACAACATCCTATTTTGACTTTCTAGTTTTCGCTTCTGAGAACAAGTATCATTAACAAATTATCCCATGACCCCGCATTGTGCGTCTTGCAGAAGACGACTTTAAAAAAGTATTTTGGCAAAAATAGAAATTGCTTGGCACAAGCTATTTCTCCTTTTGCCAAAAAGGTTTCTTTTTCAATTTATTCACATATTAAAAAAAAAAGAACTGAAAGATCTTTCACATGCATACACAGCGATTCTAGAGTCGTCAGCTTCAATAAAAAAGATATCGTCTGCAGGTGGTAAAGAGTTAAGAGCTTATTCGAGGCGGAGAGGAAACAAAGGCAAATTTGCCTCTCAAGGCAAATTACCAGGCACTCAGTCAATTAGGCATGCTCACACCGCCTGGTTATGTTAGGCAAGTCAAAGCTGAAGTAAAAAGGAAATCATTGCCACATGGCAGCACAGCAGTTAAGCTTGAGACGCTCTCAGCAATTTTTATCGCTTTCCCGCTGTTACGCCATATTACCTTACATTGTTAGCTCCTCTACAGAGTTCTTGATAAACCAATGTGACAAAAGAAATAAAATTGCTCTTAAATAGAAATTTAATCTTTTTGTCACAGTGGTTTTTGTGTACAACTTTTGCCGTCTTATTTTGCTGTCATTCTGAATTAGTTGCAATTTTTCAGTCATAGGGAAGGGATGGAAAGCAAAGTTCTTAATATACCTTAAAAGCGCTTTTAGGTACAAAATGTATCTTATTTTTGTCACCGTGATTTTTAATCAACACTATAACTATAATTTTGTCTCCTCACAATGCTCTTAATTTGCATCAGTTGCAATTTTCTACTTACGGTATTGGGTTGCAATGTAAAGTCATTGATAAACCATTGTGACGAAAAGGAAATGTGCTCTTTAACACGAAATTTATCTTTTTTATTACAATGGTTTTAAATACTATGACCGTTTCTATGTCCACATGATGATGATATTCTCAGTTCGAACCAGTTGCAGTTTTCCATACAAGGAAATGGGTCGAACCAATTTGTTTTTATATTTTTCTCTGAATCAACTGGGAAGCCATTCAAGTGTTAACGACGCGTTGACGTCTTTAGCACAGGCCCAACTTTGGGAACTTTTGTCACAAGTAAAACAGTACACTTTAATAAACGACACATTCTAAATTTCACCGGTTGTCGAAAAGAAATGTTAGATACTAAGCCTGGAATAGAACCATTTTAATTCTTTCGTATGATGGAGTAAGCTGCTAAAGCTATCGAGTATACTCCCTTGTTACATAACTAATACTCGCGCCAAATGTGGATCAATGACCGGTCGCAAAGTGGTTGTTGCTTTTCCAAGGATTCGAAGCCACAACCCTCATGTTCAGAGGCCGATGCTGTACGCATTAACCACTGTCACTCACTGATCCGCTGATCAAGTCTTGTTTCCAGTCGGTGTAGAAGCGTTGCTGCATTTTGAACATAGCCGAGGTATCCGACATAATCATATGCTACTTTTAGGTGCGAGTTTACGACCGATATGAATCGCAGAATCACTTCAATAGTATGCAAAAATAAAGGTTATTTTATCAAAGTGCCACCCCTATTAAAAGGGCCAGTCAGATTTGGCATAGAGACACTTTCCATTGATTACTTGTATACCAAGTACCTCCCAGCTTCTATCACTATGCCAGTTAACTAGCTCACAGCTCACGAACCGGCTATTTAGGAGCAAATAAAATACGGCGTATA
Source organism: Cerastoderma edule (assembly GCA_947846245.1). Lineage (NCBI taxonomy): Eukaryota > Metazoa > Mollusca > Bivalvia > Cardiida > Cardiidae > Cerastoderma > Cerastoderma edule. The sequence continues at coordinate 43,655,504 of OX401405.1, forward strand.
TTGTAATTGGCGATGCATTTATCATATAACCTTTTAAGAACTGTTCACGATTCCTAAGTCGGCCACAAGTCATTCCCGTTCACCACGGAAACCCGAACAAACGAGAAATCGAGTTACAAAGCCGAAGGGGGACCCAGAAACAGAAAGCTCCATGTTCGTAAAGACTACAAGACGTTGTTACAGATTTCTCAAAAAAATCTGAAACCATGAAATAAGACACAATCCTTGCTTTAATTTGCGAAATTGTTAACATTTGATTCTTTAGTGATTGCAGCAAACTGCCCCATTAACCGTTATAGTGCTGGAACCGTTTTCATGTTTATGCATACAGGTTTAATCCTGGCCAGCCTATGATCAAACCGGTTTGCTACTTTGAGTATCTTTCCTCGTCAAAATGAAGCAAATATCCAAGGTTTTGGAAAGCAAACAACACAAAAGCTATTAATAGAAAATTATCCAGCATTCTAAGTGTTAAAGAAATGTAAAGAACAAAACAAAGAAAACGTCGACATTACGTAAATGAATTTTATTAATTAAAATATTTTATGTGAGCTTGGTGCATATTTTAATATGCATTTGTATGCAAAGAAGGGAGACAACTCACTTAGACTTATTGATTTATTGATGCTTCGCAAGGATGATCGAATTGGGATAATTGTCTCCCTTTGTTGATCACAGGCGTCGCTTCAGTCAATCAAGTCAGCGAAAAGATAATTCAGACAAAGAAAATTTTAAAAAACGTTGGAAAGAACATTTTTCTGGTAATTATATCCTAGAAATATGATGTAATACGTTTACTTTGTCGCTGATGTTATGATTGTGAGATACACGCACCTCTACGTGTTGTATTAAATGGTGTTTTAGTGAATTGTTTTTGTAAACAAATACCCCACCCACTTTACGTAATGGCGTGTTTGATTATGGGGAGTTCTCATATAAAACGATTTGAACAATTCATGAGAAAGAAAGATAGTGAAAACATTTTCGGACTTCAATGGTCATCAACGAATATTCATTGGTGTGGATTGTCTGGTGGGAAGATTTGCGATAGCAATCACGTCCGTGTTTTTGAGAGGGAGATTCGCCGTGTTAGACCATCGACATTGTTTTTACAGATCGGGGGCAATGATCTTGATAACGTCGACATGGATGAGGTCTCCGTGCAGACTCTTGTAATGCGGCTATTGAACATCTCCAAACTGTTTATTGCACGCTATAATGTTAAACAAGTGGTGATAGGTCAGTTCCTTTTCCGTTGGAAAACGAGACATTTATCCCCCGATAAATACAATGACTTTGTGATTCAAGCTAACAGAGACCTAAAGTCAAGATTGAAATGTGAAACTAGTATTCATTACTGGAGATTGAAGGGACTCAAAGAAGAATCTAACTTTGTGGATGGGGTACACCTCACTGAAATGGCCATGAAAAAATATTATAGAAATATAAGGGGAGCAGTAATCAAACAATTTTGACTGGTTATAACCATCAATTTGATAATCTACAGTCTAACTGTAATGCTGTTTGAACTGTAATTTGGTTTGAAATGTTGCTGATCATAAGCTGATATTCTTTGTTTGGGGTTGTAAATGCGGATCAATATGAATATATGATATGGGTATAAGGCTGATACCCTATGGTTCAGGTTGTACGTGCAGATTGATATTATGATATATGTATAAGTCTATATCATCATAATCGTTATGATACAGGGTTATAATATACAGAGAGAAGTTGCAGTTTGAACTATGTTCCAACAAGTGTTGACATGTTAAGACATTCATATGAATATAATTGTATTTGCTTTTTGATATGAATTGATACATGTATATCTCTACTTTCTTATTATTTATATATTTTACGGTCTAAGTTGTATTTGACTTTTTGATATGAGTATGGTAAGTGGTAAGGGTATAATTCTTTACTACCATTTTCGTAATTTCATTTTCTACGGTTCAAATTGTTATTTGCAATTTGATATGAGTATGATACAGGTATAATTCTATACCATCCATCCTTTCTTATATTCTACGTTTCAAATTGTTATTTGCAATTTGATATGAGTATGATACAGGTATAATTCTATACCATCCATCCTTTCTTATATTCTACGGTTCAAATTGTATTTGCAGTTTGATATGAATATTAAACAGGTATAATTCTATACCACCATTTCTTATATTCTACGGTTCAAATTGTATTTGCAGTTTGATATGAATATTAAACAGGTATAATTCTATACCACCATTTCTTGTATTCTACGGTTCAAATTGTTTGCAGTTTGATATGAATATTAAACAGGTATAATTCTATACCACCATTTCTTATATTCTACGGTTCAAATTGTATTTGCAGTTTGATATGAATATTAAACAGGTATAATTCTATACCACTATTTCTTATATTCTACAGTTCAAGTTGTATTTGCAATTTGATATGAATATTAAACAGGTATAATTCTATACCACCATTTCTTATATTCTACAGTTTCAAGTTGTATTTGCAATTTGATATGAGTATGATACGGGTGTAATTCTATACCATCCTTTTTTATAATTTGTGGTTCGGTTGTACTTGTTATTCGATATGAGAGGGTATGGGTATAGAACTCTACCATCATCATTACCAAATCTATGGTTCAATTTGTATTTACATTTTGATATGAGTATGATACGAGTATAACATGATTAACAATTCTACTCTTCAACATGTATTTGCAATATATATGCTTATGATGATATTTAAGATCTGGAGCTACAGTATCCATCATTTACTGCATGGAGCAAGTTGTTCCATGCCATGAGCAAGCAACGGGTTTAGCTGAAGTGTGTTGTTTTGTTTTTGGTATGGTGAAACACATTACTTATCTGCATCATTAATTTTAACTGTTGTTCGTGATGTTAGGAGTGACTTTACAAGCTTATAAGTTGATCTTCATGTTTTTTATGCATAGATGGTGTATATGTAGTTCAATTTGCAGAAATGCCTAAAGACGGACCAACAAGAAAACGGCAGAAGACGACTCGCAGCCAGAGTGATGTTTCGACAGGGGTGGCGGAACCTCAAAACAAGAGTCAAATACAGGAGCTTACAGCGGCTTTACTCCCCGCCATTATACCTGCTGTAACACAAGGGGTAATATCTACGTTGCGAGACTTGGGTGTGATTCCTGCAACACAACAGGAGCAACAGACTGATAATACCTCTAATAAGGTCCCACCCAGAGAAATCACGATAGACATGACGGACGTCATTGAGCCTACTCCAGGTCCCAGTACAGCCACAAGCTCATCGTCGTTAGGTACGACTGCTGTAAGCATGACCCGCCCTATTGATTTAGGGATTGATTCAAAATTAAAAGCGAAGATATGGGCTGATCATTATGTTGATTTTCGTATGCTTATATCATCGCCACAAAAGAAGGAGCGTATTGAACTTGTAGAAGGGTCAGATGGCACTCTTATGTGCAAGAAATCTAGTGCGGCCTCTCTCCTGACCTTGAATAAGTGGTTAGAGGCCTTTCATGTGTTTGTTGCTGTATATACAGCTAGATATCCACATGAGGCCCCTAATCTCATGAAACATGCACAAATAGTGCAAACAATAAGTAAGCGTGCAGGAGAGGAGGCTGCACTATTTTACGATGAGAACTTTAGACTGTGGAGGGAGACTCAACCCGAACTTTTGCCATGGGGTTGTGTTAATTCCGAACTTCAAAATGAGGCTCTTGCTATTGGTCTGTGTCGGGTTGTTAAGCCAACGGAAGATAAAAAAGGGAAAGTATTTAAGCAAACTCAGGGCCAACGTTATTGTTTTCGCTTCAATAACTTTGATGGAAACTGCACAAGAAAAAACTGTTCATTTCCCCACATTTGTCAGCGATGTAAGGGACCCCACAGTAAAAGGCACTGCCCTAAGTCAAATACAGTTAAATCCAACAGTCTACCCCAATTTCCCATTACAACAGGGCAACAGTATTCAACTGCTAAACGACCTAGCCAGTCAGTATCAAATACAAGATCATAAAGATCAAATAGTTTCTCCTGTCAAGCCCCATGAGTTGAGCCGATTGTTGATAAAATATGACCCTGGTATTTCTAAATTTTTAGTAGATGGTTTTACTTATGGTTTCAAAATACCTTTTTATGGGACAAAGTCTTTTAGGAAATCAAAAAATCTCATTTCTGCTGTTGAAAACCCTGAAGTTTTAAAAGATAAAATTAGATCAGAAATCCAGGCAGGTAGGGTAGCAGGCCCCTTTTTATACCCACCTTTTCCTAATTTACAAATAAGTCCATTAGGGTTAGTTCCAAAAAAGAATCCAGGTGAATATCGTTTTATCCAGCATCTGTCTTTTCCAGAAGGGAAATCCATTAACGATGGAATTCCTCAAGCATTTAAAACAGTACAGTACCAGAATATAGATAATGCTGTTGCTTTAATTAAAAAATTTGGGAAAGGCGCTTTACTAGCTAAAACTGATTTGGAAAATGCTTATCGACAAATACCGGTTTCGCCATCTGATTTCGATCTGTTAGGGTTTTGTATAGAAAACAAGTTTTATTATGATAAGGCACTTCCTCAAGGTCTCAGTTTTTCCTGTTTTCTTTTTGAAATTTTCAGTACAGCTATACATTGGGTTGCTGAAAAGGAACTTCATATTCCAGGTGTAGCACATATTCTTGATGATTTTTTATTTGTCGGGCCCCCTAACTACAATGAAAGGCTTTCAGACCTTAATAAATTCATTAACATGGCAAATGTTCTGGGTCTCCCAATCAAAGCAGAAAAAACTGTGATGCCTTGTACCACTTTATGTTTTGTTGGTATTGAAGTTGATTCCATATTGATGGAAAAGAGATTGCCTTTAGAAAAATTGGTTAAACTTTCTATTATGTTAGAGCAGTTTTCTCGCAAGAAAAAAGCTTCGTTAATCGAACTACAGTCTCTTATAGGATTACTCAATTTTGCGTGTTCAGTGGTGACTCCCGGTAGAGCATTTCTGAGACGTTTGATTGATTTAACAATAGGCTTGAAATCTCCGCATCATAGACGAAGATTAAATAAAGAAGCTAAAGCTGACATTCATGCGTGGTTAATTTTCATTAAGCATTTCAATGGAAAATCTATGTTTCTGTCTGATAGATGGATATCATCTTTTCATTTGAATTTATTTACCGATGCTAGTAATATAGGTTTTGGAGGATATTTGAACAATCATTGGTTTGCTGGTGAATGGCCGGTGTCATGGGAGCGTTTTCATATAACGGTTAAAGAGTTTTTTCCAATAGTAATGGCAGTGGAGCTTTGGGCACCCCGGTTGAGCAATCAGTGTATTCTGTTTCATTCTGATAATAATGCAGTTGTACATATTATTAATAATCAAACAGCATAAGAGAGCGTTCTCATGTCTTTGGTCAGACGCTTAGTAATACAAGCTTTGAAATTTAACATAATGTTTAGGGCAGAACATGTGCCTGGCGTAGAAAATGGTTTATCTGATAAGCTTTCTCGTCAACAGATAAAAGAGTTTCTGCATATCTTCCCACACAAGTCACCAGTCAGAATCGAGATACCAGCAGCAAGCTTGAAACTTTAGAAAATGTCGCACAATCACTAGTATACAGCTCTCTAGCACCGGCTACGCACAAGGTTTATGAGAGAGTGATTGAACAATATTGTATGTTTGTGAAAAGTTACTTTCCTGGTCAGACCCCTTTTCCTGCACCAATAGAAAAATTGATGTTGTATATTGCTTATTGTTATGAGAAAAATATGGCAGCATCGTCGGTATTCACACATGTCTCTGCATTAAGCAATTATCATAAGGTTGGAAATTACAATGATCCTACTGAAAATTTCATAATAAAAAAATGTTTAAGAGGATACCAAAAGAACAGGGTGTCTTTCGATTCAAGGCGCCCAATAACAATTGGCATATTAAGAAAAATTGTGGATTCATTAGAATTTACCCAGCATTCCCATTTCGTTCGGTTGATGTTGAAGGCCATGTATCTTCTAGCATTCCACGCCTTACTGCGGGTTGGAGAATTTACATCGAGATCATCCAACTCAAGAGATTCTCTATTAACAACCAGAAATGTTAGTTTTAAATTTACAAGCTCTTCATCAAAACCTGAGGGTTTTGAGATTACAATGTCTAATTATAAACATAGTCAGGGTCGAACAGTCACACTTTATATTGGGCATCAATTAGAAAATACAGTGTATTGTCCTGTGATTGCTTTATGGAAATATTATAGCGTTAGAGGAGGATGTCAGGGTCCCTTATTTACTTTCATGGATGACCATGCAGTTACACGTTCTTTCTTTAATCAAGAGCTTAACAAATCTTTGCAATGGGCAGGTTGTGACCCAAAACTTTACAAAAGTCATAGTTTTAGAATAGGTAGAGCAACTGTTGCAGCTGCCCAGGGTCAATCAGAGGAGTCTATTTCTAGAATGGGCAGATGGAAGAGCTCGGCGGTAAAGGACTATGTCAGGCTTCCTGTTATTGATATTCAACTTTGATACTTAGGTTTTGACTGTCGATGCTGTCATAGATTTTTTGTTGTAGTTGCCCGTGTTGGTTTATCAGTGTGAAAATTTATTAGCATACACAGAACGATAGAACTCATTTCCTACTGCCATGATGGGGTCAGGGGCCTCTTGTGAAGGTTGTGAATTGAGTTGATTTATTTTAGTTCAGATCTAACAATTTCTTTTTAGAAAAACTTTTAAAATGTTACTTAAATGTTTGGAGGCATCTGGTGTCTTGGGGATAGGGACCTCAGATAGTAGATGTTACCCACAAAATGTTATATTAATTTGTATTCAAGTGAGCATTTGCATTTTTCCAAGTTGTAACCTGAGGGTTTATGACTGCAAATGGTGCATGTGTTAACATTGAGGTTATTAACATGGCAATTTTTTGTTTTTAAGCTTTGGGTTAACTTTTTAGTCTAAAAAGTGTTGTTTTTGTGTACTTAAATTAGTTATTTAAGTTTTGTTAGTTAGCCTTTTGAGGATATGGGACTTAAACATTATAGACTAGTTTTATATTACTATTGGTGTTCTGTTAACAAGACAATTTTCTAATTAATATTTTATATAGAAATTGTTGAAACACTTGATTTCATTTTAGGGATTACAATTGGTATCCCATGTAGAGGCAATTTCGCAAAATAATTGTAGTTTGCAAGCAC
>OX401405.1:43667708-43698231 GCA_947846245.1 Cerastoderma edule
ACATCGGCGCGAGTACTAGTTTAGTATCCAAGAAGCAGTCATCGAGAGTGGCTTTAAACAAGCTTTAAACTTCCATCACACTCGATGTACAATAATAGAGTAGCTATAATACGATTTTAAGTGCACAAGTTTAACATTTGAAGTCTATAAAGCCTAATTATTGAGCCGGAATATTCTAAACATAACACAATGCCTCATATACATCTTTCTAATCACACTTATAGTAAAGGATAATAAGAATCATTTTGACTGAATCGAAATATGTATCAAAAGACATTTGATCCGTTAGAGCATTGATCCTCGTGCTTCTGGCTTTTTTATGCACCAAACTTTTGCATATCTATGTCAATGTTTGATCGAACGATTTTGATAATGTCATTTCAATCGTTGGCTTCTGACCCCAGTTGTTCTTTATTTTAGTTTACCATTAAATTTAACTAGTTCGCGGCTCACGAACCGGCCATTTCGGACCAAGTCACAAGATAAACATTTTCCGGACAAACGCCTCCCGTGTGGCTAGAACCTTCGACCTCCCCGTCCCGAGGTGGACGCCTAAACTACTAGGCCACGTTAAAAGAAATGTAATCTAGTGAGGCTCCTTGATATTTTGATTGATTTCGATTTGTAAGTTAATGGCAGAAATAACTTCACAAGGCGACAGTGAGTAGCAATGTGTGATGAACTAGAGCTGTATCAGCGGTGTTTTACATCCTATTACCGCCACGGATGCTGGATCGGTCTTTCTCTGATATTGCGAAAGGAGCCTGGGAAACCGTTCCACTTGTTTTTCTTTTACTATTGGCAAGATTATCTTGTCCGTTATTCTTTTAACTTTCCTATCATTTCACTTTGTAATTCATCTTCTTCAAAAACGCACCATCGTGTTATTGTCAAATATGACAGAACAACGTATCAACGTAGAAGTAGAAGCTAAAATACCTTTCATTGTAGTGTTTTATTAAACAGCTTGGGGGAATAATTAAGTTAGTCAAAGCCAATCTACGAAGGAATTGTCATAAACATAACTACAATATTGCAATGTGAAACGTAAATGGAAGCGTCTCGAGGAAAAGGCTCCAATGACGTGGTACCATGTAATGTTGTGTATTTCAATATTGCAATGTGAAACGTAAATGGAAGCGTCTCGAAGAGAAGGCTCCAATGACGTGTTACCATGTAATGTTGTGTATTTCAATATTGCAATGTGAAACGTAAATGGAAGCGTCTCGAAGAGAAGGCTTAAATGACGTGGTACCATGTAATGTTGTGTATTTCAATATTGCAATGTGAAACGTAAATGGAAGCGCCTCGAAGAGAAGGCTCCAATGACGTGTTACCATGTAATGTTGTGTATTTCAATATTGCAATGTGAAACGTAAATGGAAGCGTCTCGAAGAGAAGGCTCCAATGACGTGGTACCATGTAATGTTGTGTATTTCAATATTGCAATGTGAAACGTAAATGGAAGCGTCTCGAAGAGAAGGCTCCAATGACGTGGTACCATGTAATCTTGTGTATTTCAATATTGCAATGTGAAACGTAAATGGAAGCGTCTCGAAGAGAAGGCTCCAATGACGTGGTACCATGTAATCTTGTGTATTTCAATATTGCAATGTGAAACGTAAATGGAAGCGTCTCGAAGAGAAGGCTCCAATGACGTGGTACCATGTAATCTTGTGTATTTCAATATTGCAATGTGAAACGTAAATGGAAGCGTCTCGAAGAGAAGGCTCCAATGACATGTTACCATGTAATGTTGTGTATTTCAATATTGCAATAAAATGTTTTTAGAGCTGCCGCAAGTTCATTACATATTTGTATAACGCTACCCAGAATATCATTGAGTTGTATTGGTTCCAAACGTTTTCTTCCCAAACTTATCCTGCCAATAGATATTTTACAGACACGAAATGAAACTTAACCTCAATACAAGATACATACTGCCTTTATATCTTGACCAAAATGATCTACTTATTTATTTCAAATAGCAGACATGTCGACAGCACTTTGCCATTAGCTTGATATTAAATAGATTTACGAAATATAACAAACATCATAAAAACAATAGAATACATAGTTAAATAACATGTATTGTTCACTGAAAAGCAGGATTCCAGTTGAAAAGGTAGACTAGTTTAACAACACTCGATACGGAAAGAGTGTTGGTCTATAGTTCATTGCTTCTAATCCTGAAAGCATCCCTTATAAATTTTACAGTATTGATAAAAATAGTTGTCTTTGAAAAAAAAACGCTTTGACATACGCTGTTACGCGTTTTTATATAAAAAGAGCATCTTGCAGATAGTGTTTTATGAATGCAAAAACGTTGAAAAATGTAAGCAATCAATCCTCGTTACTAAATAATTGACCGTTTTCAGTTTGTTTCCTCAATAAAAATACATACCATGTTCTCTCATAATAGAGATTGTGAAATAAGCAATCGCGTCTTTCTGTGTTTCGGTGAAAGTAAATCGATTTAACTCGTAAAGTGCTGGAACCGACTTCATGCTTATGCAAACAGGTGAGATCCAGACAAGCCGCCAAGTGAATGGTAAATAAAATGTACTTTAATGCTCGAAAGTGGTGCTTGTACGTTATGAATAAATGTCTGCAATCAAAATGCTCTATATATTTCTCCAACGGCAACAAACAGGGACCAAAAGTGTAACAATAATTTTGTTGTGTATAACTTTATATAACAATGTTTTCTTTTAAACCATTGGGGTGAAATCTTTAAACTCGTTTAATTTGATCAAGGAAACAACTTTTATTTTCTGAAATCTAAAATCTGTGATTAAGTCGCGTGAATAAAATCGGAACTACTCGGGTATTTCCGTGAGCTGAGAAATACACATCGGATATAAGTGTAGGGTCACAATTTTTTGAATAAATCGTTCCCGGCATATAACATATTTCCAAAGCGTCCACGTGAAGTAGTTCAATGCATATGGAAGTGTTGGACATCTTCAAATATCATTTTTATTGCTAACTCATACGAAATTGCAAAAATTATAAGTTATGACGTATAACGCTGTTTCCTTGATCAAATTAAACGAGTTTATAGATTTCCCCTTTAAAATCTATTTCTGAAAACGAAAGTTAAATGACGTCAGTCTCGCGGAAAACAATATGGCGGCAACCATTTTATGTCAGAGGCGTTTTCATTGGACAAACCCGATGTGTTTAGATTGCCCAAAATACTGTCAGAATGCTCGGCTATCTTGTTTGTTTTAATCATGAGTCCTAGGTGCAATCGTCTTTAATATCGTAGGCCTCAACTAAATTTCTCTGACATTAATTATAAATGTTAGCCATGTGATTGTGCAATACTAATATTAGTCCTTCATTTCGATGAAATTCTTACTAAAGCCTTGTCTTGAACCTTACATGTTTCGATTTACTTCTTAAATAACGGAAGACAAATGTTACCTTCTCACGCTAGGAGGTTCTTATCGCAAAAGCATATACACAATTCTCGAAATCTAATACCCAACCTCTCTTCATGTGGTAACAGTTTCATCGCTTTTTCTTTTAGCTTGTCTTTTTAACATAGTTTGTGATGGAAGGTTGAAGCTCTTCAAATCGGTTGGTGACTGTTGCCTGGAAACATGTCTAGTACTCACGCCGGTTTTGGGTTTAGTTCCGGCAATTTCAACCCGCCTCTAAAGGTGATCGAACCCGAAACATCGGTTACAGATGCCGGCGCTCTACCATTGTAACACTGCCTTCCACTTTCCCCAGATCGCGGTTTCTACAAGGAGTTCAAGAAGAATCCGTGTTATTAATTAGGTGTCTAACGAATATGCACTCATGAAGTTTTGAGTTAAGTTCGAATGCATTTCGAATCCTCTACTATCTTCATTAGCAAATGTTCTAAAATGTTGCTTTAATATTTCGCTAAAACCACATTATATTATATTAAGTAAATTCGAATGTTTCTCGCCATTACTGTCCTTTAACACTGCTAAAAGAAGACATAGTTCGAATTCAAGTGCAATTAAGTTATCAGTGTAACATAAACATGTTGTTAAATGAATACATTTACAAGCATTCACATGCACTTACATGACGACCATATCTCAACGTATGGCTAATAACAGTTATTCAATTAAGTGTTATTTGATACTGAAGACTTAGATGACACTATATTTTGAATAGGAATTATATGAAATTGTAACATGCATTTATCTCAGTAAGTACATTTTTCGTTTTTTATCTGCTTGATCTTTTAATCTGAAAATATATTTCGATGCACTTCGTTGCTCTGTACATTTACACAAACAGAGATTTTGTAAGAAATAGAACTTGAAACATTTTCCCCCAGCACAAATATGTGTCCCAGTCGTACATAAGTCTCGCCATTTTAATGTATCTGTCAATTAGGTTCTCTTCTTCTCGTGCAGAATCGATAGATGGCGGAGGTGCAAACATGCAGTGGCTTTATAAATGCATTGATCATAAATGCTTCATCAATGCATTTGCAGCGAGCGCCTCTGGGCACTTTTGTCGTGAAAGAGGATATTGCCTGTGTCGAAACACTTCTTACTTTTGCGACAAAGATAGTAAATCAATCACAACGTAAAAGGGCGGTCGTTATTAAATGTTACTGTCTATGAAGTTCATATCTTTGGCATCTGCTTAGCCCCTTTAATGCTGGATAATTTTCTAGAAATATATTTTTGTGTTATCTGCTTAATTTTGATGAGGAAAGATACTCAGAGTAGCGAACAGGTTATATCACAGACCAGCCGCCAATTTACTTGGCAGCTGGCCTTGATCTTACCTGTTAACACAAGCATAAAGTCGGTTCAAGCACTATAAGGGTTAAAGTGTGTTGATTATTAATCGTATTTCTATGTTGATAAAGTAAAGGAATGTTCTGAAATAGTCTTGGCAAACGATGAAATTGCTTGTTACGATAATAGTATTTTGTGTTTGAATTCTGATTTGCTCAGATTAAAAGGGGATTTTCGTTCAAGATATCTTTAAATTAACGTTTTCCATCTAATTTCTTAATCAGGCTTGACCATTTCAACTCTTTAATATTCATAACTTATCATTTAATGCTTTAAAAGATGCGTGTTCAGAGAATACGATGTCTTTGAAATAATGAAGTTTTTTTGGTCGTTGTTTGATAAATAATGATTCTAGTTATTGGAAGCGTTACTAATTCAATAAGTGTTAATATATGTCTATGTACAACTAGAATACGGAAGTTCTTAAAAGCAATCGCACGCTATTGAAGAATAGAATACATTCCATTCACTTAAAATACACATCTTCAAACTTGTAAATGATTCAATTTTGCTTTCAATGACACTTTTTCAGTAGGTATCATAAACTAGCACAAATGCTGTACATTTCTAAAGAAAATTCTAACCCCCCCATTTTGTCACATCTGTGAACAAGCACCATCGATTAACACAAAAGGCATCCCGCAAACACGTTCAGCGGGATTTTGAAAATACTTCAAAACCAGAAGAAAGATGCGTTTTTAAACACGCTTGGTCATATAATTAGATAAATTGTCACAAACAATTTCTCCTTTTGCCAAAATGTTTTTTAATCTATTCACACATAACAAAAGCAGACCTGAAATGTACTTCACATGTTTACAAAGCTTTTCTAAAGTCGACTGCTTCAAGGTGTGCGTCTGCGTGTAGGGAAGGGTAAAAGAAGAAATATGTAGCAGCGGATTTTATAGCAGCGGCTCAGTCCGAATGATCTAGCCGTTAGTATTTCATTTTAACACACCTTTAGCTTGGATCATATCTTTAGCAGCGGTCATGTATTTTACCACCGTGTCATTTGGAAATGTTTGTCTCAAAGAAAAGGACAAACCGACCGACCGACCGACCGACCGACCGACCGACCGACCGACCGACCGACCGACCGACCGACCGACCGACCGACCGACCGACCGACGATCAATCAATCAATCAATCAATCAATCAATCAATCAATCAATCAATCAATCAATCAATCAATCAATCAATCAATCAATCAATCAATCAATCAATCAATCAATCAATCAATCAATCAATCAATCAATCAATCAATCAATCAATCAATCAATCAATCAATCAATCAATCAATCAATCAATCAATCAATCAATCAATCAATCAATCAATCAATCAATCAATCAATCAATCAATCAATCAATCAATCAATCAATCAATTAATTAATTAATTAATTAATTAATTAATCAATCGAATATGTATTATAGGTGTGGTTAATTAATTAATTCATAAATAAATAAATGATTGAATAAATAAATGATCTAGTAATTCATGAATAGCTAAATGATTAAATACATAAATAAATGAATTAACTTTCGAGGTAGACATACACAATCAATCAATCAATCAATCAATCAATCAATCAATCAATCAATCAATCAATCAATCAATTAATCAATCAATCAATCAATCAATCAATCAATCAATCAATCAATCAACCAATCAATCAATCAATCAATCAAGCAATCAATCAATCAAATTACCATTCGTACTTTTGTTTGTTTGTTTAAACTTATTTGTTTAACAGCGACTGTGAAATAAGTTCTTACAACTAAGAGTAATCACTCTCGATTCTACTCCCTGGATACATAACCAGTACTCGCGCCGAATGTGGATTAATTAAAGGTCGCAAAGCAGATCCTTCTCACAGATATTCCTTATTATATAAATTGAGAAGTGAGGCATGTTTTCATTCGTTTGAACTATCTCTATGCGGATTCGCCTTTAATATTGGTAAATATGGAGATGCGGTCCATCTCTCCAACTGTTCTTAGCAGGTCTCTTACCATCGAAAAGAGGTTGCAGTGAGTTGATACCTCTCTAAGCCGATTGAATGTTGGCGTCAATACATTACAACCGTTCACAGGCATGAGACAGAACTGAGCAATTCAAACAAAGCAAATAATCTCCTGCTCAGTTATAAGATTTCTAATGATTAGCTCCCGATATATGTGTTCATCGTTTAACTTATATTAAGTATGAAACGGAAGTCTTATAGTGTATATTGACGGTTTAATTCCATGAGTTAAACACTGGTATTTCGCATGAACAGAAAAGTTACAACGATTATAAAGAATTACGAAAGAACAGATGCCAAGCACTTGTATAGGCTACGAATAACATAACACCAAACACGTCAAAAACAATGCATGTATGCCAATATGTGATTGCAAGGGCTTCTTGCCTCGTTGGAATATAGGAAAAGGTAATGAAATCATCGTCATGCATGATTATTTTTGTATACCTCTGGTGTTTGAAATTGGGCAAAGTCAACGAAATAATCGCCATACATGTTTTTGCCGAGACTTTTAAGTAGACGTTAGTTTCAGTAAATGTCAGACATAAGTTAAGTCACATTTCCATCAAACTTATTTTTCTCATGGCGTTTTGTTGTCTGCTTGTGGTTTCCCTTTGTGTTGGCAGTTCAGAATGATTTACAGAACGACTTGGAAAATCTCAAAAATGCTCAACACGGACGCTCCGATGAACAATCCTGCCGTTCCGCCGATATCGGATAGGAATCGAACGATCTGGAAATAAAGGACTCATGTATCGAATAATTTCTATCTTAATAAAATCTCACCTTGACGAATCTGACCTCATACAGGTAATACTTTGATCTCGAAGCACGATTATCTCCCTTGAAATACAATGACTTACAGTTTTCCAATTCAACCATTCTAATCTAAAGGATACATACTTTATTATTTTGTCAGAATGACCTTTCTTTAAAATACAATAATCATATGATTGTAATAACACATATCGGAACAAATTGTTTAAATATGAACAAAGGTTTTTCTCGCATTAAGAGTCCGCCATTCTAATGAATGAGTGAACTAGATATCTTAGAATATTGGTGCTTCGTTGAAGAATATCGTTCAAGTTGTATCCATCACGTATTGTATTGCATTATGCAAGGTTTCAAATGCTGGTGCTACCAGTATATACAGTTTTCCTAGAACGTAATATAAAATCAGAACAACGAACCAGTATTCCTGATTACCTTGACCGTCTCTGATGAGAAACTGGACTTCACAATATAACTGGACAACATTTGACGCGATGTAAGGACGCGATAAACAAAGCACAAACATACTCACACCATAGGTAGACTCTTCCTTGACAATTTGATACTGCACGTCTTCGAAATAGATCTGTACTTTCATGAAGTTGTTGCGGTACCTATGTACAAGAAAGAAACAGAAAAGGTAAAGATTAATCTGAACTCTTATATATATAAGTAAGACGTATGCTAATAAAGGACTGCAAAAAACAAACGATGACTTTATGAATTGACGAAAGAAAAATGTTTAACCTGGAATTAACAATCTCTCTGTAAATATCAAAGTTATTGTAATCAGCCTGTAAAGTGTTGATCTTAGCATACTTTGTGGTACGACAAGAAGATGTACAAAGCAAAGAAATGAAAGCAAAGTAAGAATATTTCCTCATTTTTTCTTGTCAAGTTTGAGTTCCCAATGCCCGCGACAAAGCTCCATAGTCGATGGCTTTAGTCGAACACTGTAATCACACAAACTGTCGATAATAACTTTGGTCTGCAATAAAATAAACATTGGAAAAAAGGGAACGTTTTCATGCATCTACGATGAACGTGGGATAATGAACTTTATGCACTAGAAAGACACGTACGGTGAAACTGAGGTACGATGTGCAAAATCTTGTCTAGCACCGTTTAATTGATATCTTTTTTATAATGGTCGTAAGAAGCAGTTTATACATTGGACAGTGTATCTACCCAACTACTTAGAACAAATGTGTTTTGTGTTTCCATGCTCAGTATATTGTCGGGTGATGTTATATGTTTTAACCAATCACAAGACGCCACATTGGACAAATTACACACAGGTGAGTACCCATCCTCTGAGTGTTAATACAGTGGTATTTATCGTTGTTGAGATAAATGGAAAAAACACCGATCAAGGTCATGGGCTTTTGATACATGATTTACTTTTAAAACTTTGAATTCAGGTTTCACTTACCATGTATTCATCAGTTGGCCATGGCTTCCCCGAAATTGTCTTGACGTAAGTAATGGTGCTAAAACAGAAACACAGACCATGTACTTATACATGTCAGATACTTTGTAAATTTCATGCTCTTTGACTAATTGCTATGTTACGATTGCTTTCGAAATACAATGTTTTATGAGCAATCAAATGATTTGTTATTCAAAAGAGTTTAGTGACTGAAATGGTAGCCCTAGCAGAGGTTATTTCCGTAAGGAAGCGATACTTATTATGAATTTATTCCCAGGGACTTTACACATGCTCGCTTTTACAACTGGAGAGTTACGACGCCATAGATTTAAATGTAAATGGTCCAAAGAAAGATAATTTAACTGCGGACGGCACATAGATAGTATTAATACACAACTACTTTCAATTCCTTTGTTGAATTGTTATTTTCGTGCGTCATTTTCATTTACAGTAAAGTCGGTATATAGTGCTCTCTAGCACCTTATGCAGGTCTTACTGTAAAAGGATTTATTTATGTGACATATTGGCCCATTGTGCCATGTGTGATTCATTTAATCATGTATATAATTTTACACTGTTCACACATGTCGCACTAACAAGGGCCTTTAAAGCCGAGCAATGGTGGCTTAACGAGGCTTTGATTTGTGAAAAGAGATAACTACGTTCGATTCTTACGTCCTACCAAATTGACCAGTCGACATAATCACGTCTCCAAGCATTGGCGAATTTTTCCTATAAATACCTCTATGGTCAATATTTCTGAAGGATTCAATATACAGTTAAATTATGTTAAGAGGCCAGCCTATAGGACAGAGTAAATTGGCTGTTTAAGACAGGTTGGCTGCTTAACACAAATTGATGTACACTATCAATTTAACAATGGAAATATTTCTGTAGTGGTTGTCTAAGGCATGTTGGCTGTTTTAAAGGGTGGTTGTTTAACACAGGTTAGACTGTATATATATATATATATATATATATATAAGTATATTTCCAACCTTAGGGGGAATTTTGGGGGTAAAAATATATACATTAGGGCGAACTTATTTTAAGGCGACCAAAACCTGGTCGCCTTAAGTTTTAATCGTAAATAATTACTAAGTAAGATGTTTCACACCCCTGAAACTTATCAATGATAAAGATGACATACACGTCATTGCAAACTGAAAGTTTGGTTGACTTTTGATGGTTATCATGGAAAATATAGGTCATTAAAAAATGAGGGCCTTATACATCGGCTCCATAAAAGTATCACTTACGGGCATCATTTATAAAACGTTTAATTGTTTTAAAACCTGTCGATAGAATTACTCTCTTTTATCCAACATGAATCTATTAAACGTTAACAACACATGTATTCATCGATATAGTTTTATACTTCCTATCTCACGAGTTATAACTCATAATTTTTCTATACCTATACATTTTTAAGAATATACGTTCGTATTTATGTATGCAATAACAAAACTGCTAAGCGCTCCGATATCGTTGGTCTATGACTGATAATTCAAATGCATGTTTTAATTAAATTGTGTATGGTTCAGTTAAACAAATATTTCTATTGGTTTTAGTTATTAATTTTGCTATTAGTGCCTTATCTATCTATAGTTTCTCCATTTATGTTTTGATAGATAAAATGAACGTGCCGGGAGCCTCCCCGTGTTTTCTTTACAATGGTTTTGTATGTGTTATTTCATTATTGTGTATTGGCTGGTCTAACATAAAAACCAACATTCTACGACAGCCTCTAACATATAAATCCATAAGCTTAACCCTTCAAACAAAGATGCCATAAGTGGTACTTTTAACGGTATCGGATACCAGAGTAAGACACTTAGACTTGCTGCGATTCCGCACATCCAGCAAAACATAGGTGTCCCATCATTGCAAGGCGGTGCATCATGTCATTTAACCTGCAACAAACAGTTGATATACTGCACATCAACATGCTAAATGCCGTAAATGGTAAGCCATGGCTACCGAATGTCAACCAGACAGTGAACGTATAGGACGAACTCGAGCGTAGAATGCAAAGAATAATAACTCATCGACAAGCTTTCGTCCGAACAAACCAACGGGGGTCATGTACGTGTGCTTTTCATTATTTTCGTGAACTACAACCAACACGTATTCCATCATTTAAGATTTATCTGAAAGGAACGTCATTCGAGCGAACATTAGTTGTAATGATTACTGCGATATGTCCTTTGACTAGTAAAAAGGATATCGTGATTAAAGAGACTCTCTCAGAGATGGAGATCTTATTTTCTTTTTAAATAAATCGTCTTCTACCGTAAAAAGAACAACAAAGATTTCTAAATAACATGGAACTAGATTGTCGACAGCTTCCCAACACTGATCGTAACTATACAAAGAAGATCAAAATCGCAGACATCTAAGACCGTTTAAACGGGTTAATTTTGTAAACAACGTCTAATCTTAGAATAAGAGGTGGTAATTTTGATACACCATTGTAACGTGGGTCTTCGGAAAAAATACGTTTTCAACGCATGCGCATGGATGCATACATCATTTCCATCAAACGAAAATGGGTCGAGTGAGGAGGAAAATAATCAGCATAAATATTTAAAAAAAAAATAGATCTTCCTTAATTAGATTATAATCATAGTTTTCAGTTTAACCTCACCGTTTAGGCATTTGCCATTCTGTGAGCAAGTAAACACATTGATACATAGGATGTTAGGATACATCTACGCTGAAGATTAAGAAGAGGTATTTTCAGGATAACAAAATTAAAGATTCAACAGAACAAATGCCCTATTAAACTCAAGTTACTTATCATAAAAAGTGTTCGTGGATTGAAAATTTCTATGTGAAAATTAAAGATTAAAGGGAGGTTATTAATATGAAATATATATTTGTCTCTAAAGCAAAATTCGCCGACAGAGAATTCCTCCGTTTATTAATAAACGGCTTTCCAAAGAAAAACATACAGGTGCGACGGCGCACTTCATGTTCAATAACGACATAACCAGATTTTTGTACTTCATAAGTAAAGAAATTGAAAATTGTCTTTGGTAAAGTGACAAGGATTGTTAATAAAAAAATGACGATTATTTCTCCAAATGCACACATCTCTGAGAAAGTATATTTAAAAGGAAATTACAGCACTTAAATAAATGCTCGGGCAACAGTAAGTTTTTTTTTGTTTTTGGTATGGGGTTTAATGTGTGTTGTATTTTTCAGTTGTATAGCGACTTTTCTTTTTTTTTTTACCGGTATTAGGTTAAGTCTAAGCAGTGTCTTGCTTTTTTATCTAAATTCATTCAATGTAATCATTGTGGATATTTTCCTCTAAAATCCCCGAACAGTGGTACATGTCGTAAATATCAACCCCCGCGCGCTCCAACATAATTAGATCTGTCATGGTGCTATATACACCTTTTTAATATACGTATCCCTTTCCGCAGATTTCAACATTATTGAACCAGCCTAATAGCATGGTTATACCCCCAAATTCACAGCGTTAAACTGAAAAATAAATGTTCATGTTAAGTATTAAATGTAAATCCAATCTTGAACATGAATGAACGGACCATAACTAAGTATCAATTGGTATCAAATGAGTTTTAAAGATAAGACTGAAATGGTGTGTATAACTGCAACCAGTATTATCAAATCTGTTCACACTAACACTTTCAGTTTGATAACTGATATTTACGTTTAGCTGGTACTTTCCACAAGCTATAAACCGCAAATAATTTCACATTTTCGTACCTTTGCGATATTAACTTTGATACTTCCTTAATCCAGGAAGATTTTGTTGCTTTATCATACAATAATTCTGACAGCAAACAATATATATCCGTAGAATGCCTCTGTAATAACAGAGCTAAATCAAATTGTTTGCAATTAATGGAGACATCTAATTTAACCAATCCGCATTTCAATTCCAGCAAAAAGACAAACTGAAGAAACAAGCTAAGTTGAGTTCGAACAATAAAACGTAATTTAATTCAAAGTCGTTTCAACATGTTCCTATTATATTCGTCTTGAATGGTAATCGTCGAAAACAGGGCTAGGAAATAGTGTCTTGCTCAAGGATACTACACTGGAATAATATGCTACAGAAGGGAATCGAACTTGGTTACTCTGGTCTCAGATTTATACCAAATAATATCATGTTTTTAGAGAATTGTCTTTAATAAATAAAAAAACCTATAAAACAACGATTTTTTAAAACATACCATAAGTTAAATTGTTCGCCCTAAATGATATATAAAAGAAAATCACTAAATCTCCATGTGTTCGCCTTAAGTGATATTGTTTTGCTCACCATTGGATTTAAAATTGACATGACAATATGCTAAAACGAATTGACTCTTTTGTAGGAAATTGATACAAAGCAATATACCCGCCTTAATTAATGTTTTGTACCTATCATGATTTAATCATCTTATTGAGCAACAATCAAATTGTTCGCCTTGAACAGTTTTTCTTTTGCATACTTTGAAGTCGTGCAATTAAACCAAATAATTGTCTTAGGTTAACTTTATTACTTACGGTTGTAGAGTTATCTTTGATTCCAAAAGTAATTTCAAAAGCATTCTGTTAACAAAGATAAAGCAAACCTCAAATTCGCTGATTACGTTGAAGGGGGAGTACTAAGACAGACAATATCGCGTTTCACTAGAACTCTCGCCTAGAAGTGGAAAGATAGCCGTTCCAATTTTCACTCTTTAATTCAATGAGAAATTTGAATCGTTTAAAAGTGATCCGATCTCGACTAAACTTGCTGGTAAGTAGAGGGGAGCGTCCCAAGACAGAAAATATTGCATTTACCGGGGACTCGTGCCTAGAAGTGGAAAAGCTGCCATTCCAAGTTTCCCTATCTGATTAAATGCAATCGAAATCCTTTGATAATGGTTTAACCTCGCCAACACTCGCTTGGTATGTAGTATGGAGCGTTCAAAGACAGAAAATCCCGTTTTCTCGGGATTCTTGCCTTGAAGTGGAAAAGCAGCATTTCCAAGTTTCAGTCTTAAATTCAATGCAAAATTGAAATCCGTCAAAAATGGTCCAATCTCGATCAAACTTGCTGGGTACAAAGAGGAAAGCGTCCCGAGATAGATAATATTATTCCGTTTTCCCGGGACTCGTGTCCATAAATGGAAATTCAGCCGTTCCAAATTTCGCACTATTATTCAATCCTTAAATGGAGATCTGTTAAAAGTGACCCAATCTCGACCAAACTCGCTTGGTACAAAGAGGGAAGCGTTCCGAGGCAGAAAATATCGCGTTTTCCAGGGAAAACAGCCGTTCCAAGCATCGCTCTTTTATTCAATGTTTAATAATCGAAATCTGTTACAAGTGATTCGATCTCGACCAAACTTGCTGGGTATAAAGATGGAAGCGTCCAGAGACAGATAATATCACGTTTCCCAGGGACTCTTTCCTAGAATCGGAATAGCAGCCGTTCAAAGCTTCCCTATCTAACTAAATGCATGATCGAAATCCGTTAATGGTGGTTCAATCTCGACCAAACTCGCTTGATATGTAGTATGGAGCATCCAAAGATAGAAATAATCTCGTTTTCTCGAGACTCTTGCCTAGAAGTGAAAAAGCCGTTCCAAGTTTTGCTATAAAACTCTATGCAAAATAGAAATCCGTTGACAGTGGTTTTAGTTCGACCAAACTCATTGGGAGCGTTCCAACTCAGGAAACATTGAGTTTCCCGGGGACTCGTGCCCGGAAGTGGAAAAGCAGCCCTTTCACGTTTCCCTGTTAAATTCAATGCTTAATCGAAATCTGTAATAAGAAGTCTAATGTCGACCAAACTCGCTGGGTATGTAGAGTGAAGTACAGTGTATCCTGAGACAGAAAATATCGAGTTTCCCCGGGACTCGTGCTCAGAAGTGGAAAAGCAGCCGTTCCAAGTTTCCCTCTATAATTCAATGCAAAATCGAAATCTGTTAATAGAAGTCTAATCTCGACCGAACTCGCTGGGTATGTAGAGTGAAGTATCCCGAGACAGAAAATATCGAGTTTCCCCGGGACTCGTGCTCAGAAGTGGAAAAGCAGCCGTTCCAAGTTTCCCTCTATAATTCAATGCAAAATCGAAATCTGTTAATAGAAGTCTGATCTCGACCAAACTCGCTGGGTATTTAGAGGGAAGTATCCCGAGACCGAAAATATCGCGTTTCACCAGGACTCGTGCTCAGAAGTGGAAAAGCAGCTGTTTCAATGTTCCCTCTATAATTCAATGCAAAATCGTAATCTGTTAATAGAACTCCAATCTCGACCAAACTCGCTGGGTATGTAGAGTGAAGTGTCCTAAGACAGAAAATATCGAGTTTCCCCGGGACTAGTGCTCAGAAGTGGAAAAGCAGCCGTTCCAAGTTTCCCTCTATAATTCAATGCAAAATCGAAATCTGTTAATAGAAGTCTGATCTCGACCAAACTCGCTGGGTATGTAGAGTGAAGTATCCCGAGACAGAAAATATCGAGTTTCCCCGGGACTCGTGCTCAGAAGTGGAAAAGCAGCCGTTTCAATGTTCCCTCTATAATTCAATGCAAAATCGAAATCTGTTAACAAAGGTCCTATCTCGACCAAACTCGCTGGGTATGTAGAGTAAAGTATCCCGAGACAGAAAATATCGAGTTTCCCCGGGGCTCGTGCTCAGAAACGGAAAAGCAGCCGTTTCAATTTTCCATCTATAATTCAATGCAAAATCGAAATCTGTTAATAGAACTCCAATCTCGACCAAACTCGCTGGGTATGTAGAGTGAAGTATCCCAAGACAGAAAATATCGCGTTTCCCCGGGACTCGTGCTCAGAAGTGGAAAAGCAGCCGTTCCAAGTTTCCCTCTATAATTCAATGCAAAATCGAAATCTGTTAATAGAAGTCTGATCTCGACCAAACTCGCTGGGTATGTAGAGTGAAGTATCCCGAGACAGAAAATATCGAGTTTCCCCGGGACTCGTGCTCAGAAGTGGAAAAGCAGCCGTTCCAAGTTTCCCTCTATATTTCAATGCAAAATCGAAATCTGTTAATAGAAGTCTGATCTCGACCAAACTCGCTGGATATGTAGAGTGAAGTATCCCGAGACAGAAAATATCGCGTTTCCCCGGGACTCGTGCTCAGAAGTGGAAAAGCAGCCGTTCCAAGTTTCCCTCTATAATTCAATACAAAATCGAAATCTGTTAATAGAAGTCTGATCTCGACCAAACTCGCTGGGTATGTAGAGTGAAGTATCCCGAGACAGAAAATATCGCGTTTCCCCGGGACTCGTGCTCAGAAGTGGAAAAGCAGCCGTTCCAAGTTTTCCTCTATAATTCAATGCAAAATCGAAATATGTTAATAGAAGTCTAATCTCGACCAAACTCGCTGGGTATGTAGAGTGAAGTATCCCGAGACAGAAAATATCGCGTTTCCCCGGGACTCGTGCTCAGAAGTGGAAAAGCAGCCGTTCCAAGTTTCCCTCTATAATTCAATACAAAATCGAAATCTGTTAATAGAGGTCCAATCTTGACCAAACTCGCTGGGTATGTAGAGTGAAGTATCCCAAGACAGAAAATATCAAGTTACCCCGGGACTCGTGCTCAGAAGTGGAAAAGCAGCCGTTCAAAGTTTCCCTCTATAATTCAATGCAAAATCGAAATCTGTTAATAGAGGTCCAATCTCGACCAAACTCGCTGGGTATGTAGAGTGAAGTATCCCAAGACAGAAAATATCGCGTTTCCCCGGGACTCGTGCTCAGAAGTGGAAAAGCAGCCGTTCCAAGTTTCCCTCTATAATTCAATGCAAAATCGAAATCTGTTAATAGAAGTCAATCTCGACCAAACTCGCTGGGTATGTAGAGTGAAGTATCCCGAGACAGAAAATATCGCGTTTCCCCGGGACTCGTGCTCAGAAGTGGAAAAGCAGCCGTTCCAAGTTTCCCTCTATAATTCAATGCAAAATCGTAATCTGTTAATAGAAGTCTGATCTCGACCAAACTCGCTGGGTATGTAGAGTGAAGTATCCCGAGACAGAAAATATCGCGTTTCCCCGGGACTCGTGCTCAGAAGTGGAAAAGCAGCCGTTCCAAGTTTCCCTCTATAATTCAATACAAAATCGAAATCTGTTAATAGAAGTCTAATCTCGACCAAACTCGCTGGGTATGTAGAGTGAAGTATCCCGAGACAGAAAATATCGCGTTTCCCCGGGACTCGTGCTCAGAAGTGGAAAAGCAGCCGTTCCAAGTTTCCCTCTATAATTCAATGCAAAATCGAAATCTGTTAATAGAAGTCTGATCTCGACCAAACTCGCTGGGTATGTAGAGGTGAAGTATCCCGAGACAGAAAATATCGCGTTTCCCCGGGACTCGTGCTCAGAAGTGGAAAAGCAGCCGTTTCAAGTTTCCCTCTATAATTCAATACAAAATCGAAATCTGTTAATAGAAGTCTAATCTCGACCAAACTCGCTGGGTATGTAGAGTGAAGTATCCCGAGACAGAAAATATCGCGTTTCCCCGGGACTCGTGCTCAGAAGTGGAAAAGCAGCCGTTCCAAGTTTCCCTCTATAATTCAATGCAAAATCGAAATCTGTTAATAGAGGTCCAATCTCGACCAAACTCGCTGGGTATGTAGAGTGAAGTATCCCGAGACAGAAAATATCGAGTTTCCCCGGGACTCGTGCTCAGAAGTGGAAAAGCAGCCGTTCCAAGTTTCCCTCTATAATTCAATGCAAAATCGAAATCTGTTAATAGAGGTCCAATCTCGGCCAAACTCGCTGGGTATGTAGAGTGAAGTATCCCGAGACAGAAAATATCGAGTTTCCCCGGGACTCGTGCTCAGAAAGTGGAAAAGCAGCCGTTCCAAGTTTCCCTCTATATTTCAATGCAAAATCGAAATCTGTTAATAGAAGTCTGATCTCGACCAAACTTGCTGGATATGTAGAGTGAAGTATCCCGAGACAGAAAATATCGCGTTTCCCCGGGACTCGTGCTCAGAAGTGGAAAAGCAGCCGTTCCAAGTTTCCCTCTATAATTCAATACAAAATCGAAATCTGTTAATAGAAGTCTGATCTCGACCAAACTCGCTGGGTATGTAGAGTGAAGTATCCCGAGACAGAAAATATCGAGTTTCCCCGGGACTCATGCTCAGAAGTGGAAAAGCAGCCGTTCCAAATTGTCCTCTCTAATTCAATGCAAAATCGAAATCTGTTAAAAGTGGTCCGATCTCGTACAAGCTTGCTAGGTATGTAGAATGGAGAGTTTTTTTTAGACATATCTGGAGTACACCTGCGGACAGACATTTGTACATGTATGATGCAGACCTAAAAGATGAAACAACTGTTCTTAAACTTGACACTTAAAGCGCATCTTTGACGTTAATTTCTTATCGGTCATTGTAGTACAATTGATGAGAAAAGGGTAAAAATTTCCTCTGAAAATCACCCTTAATCGTTGATTTCTGCACTTAAGATTTTTGTAAGACATGCGAATAGACAAACATGGTAGGATATAACAGAGTTCTATTCGGTGGTTAACTTTTAAGACCGTTTGGAGCTTGCAATCGATGAATTGAATTATTACTCTTTTTCTTCTGGTCTGACAACTGGAATATCCATCACTGATCCATGCAAACCGGAAGTTCGAATAGCATTGGGTTACGATTTTCAATTAAAATATGTCAACCATGTTTAATTCTAAGATGGGGAATCTGGTGACTATAATCTAAAGACATTTTACCAGAATTTGCATCAATATTAACTTACAGTTGACTACACATATAATACTTAACACGATTATTTGCTTTAAATACTATAGTTACCGTTTTCATTTATCTAATTGGAATCCAAAATTCTTCGTTCCGTCTGTACCGAAAAAAATCATGAAAAGCATTTAACTACCAAACAGCCGATCATTTTCTCCATTTTAGATGTTTCTCGTTTTAGCATGTTCTATAAGAGTAGAACACCGTCTACTAGATCTTTATCATATCATTTTTTTTGTCACAATGTTTAACTCTTTTAAAGGGTCTGTATTGATAATATATATTTGTCATTTCTTTTTTCTTAAAAGAAATATTGATGCCTATTTTTAATATTTTCTGGGCGCAATTTAATAACCAAGTTAGTATGCATACCCTTTTGAATATAACGCTTTTATGATTAATGAAAAAGTAGGTGCTGAAAATAGTCAAAAGGTTTTATTTTGAAGGGCTCTTTTTGAGAGCGTTGAGCATGCGTACTAGCCAATGCTCACGTACTGAGGGTCTGATGATCAGCCATTTGTGTTATAATCCTACTAGGATAAGTATCTACAATATATATCAGTATCAGACAATTGTCTCATCTGCAGCGGGTTGAAATTTCCCTAAACCATCGAACAATCGCACATTTTCGACATCAAACCATATCCTTCTTCAGGTACCTACAACTATGACTTTTTGAGTCGATCATTCAACGTTTGTTTTGTTGTAAGACTTTATCTAAACCGATGTAGGAACTGAATCCATTGAAATATAATTTATTGGAGTTTTCAACAACTTGAAGTTTTGTTAATTGGCTCAAAGTTGATTGTCTCATTGGTACCTGGAATGGAGAATGCAAGGTGTACAACTACCCACATCCAGGCCTGTCAAATTAAAAAAGACGACTTTTTTGTCTATTTCTCAGCGAATTTTCTCCTTTTTTAGATTCTACAAGCTTGTTTTTAACATTCGTTCTTGTGTGAAACATATGCGGCAAGGGTTATTGTACATTGCCGCTGACCTTTGTGTATAGAACCAGGCTCTGTTATAATGCCCAAATATTTGACTAGATGGGGGTTTATACAGCTTACCCTTATCCATGTACTTTTTGCCGATAAGTATAAAACGTATTCATCATATATGATAGTTCTACGAGTCTATGAATGGCATAATACAAGTGTTGAAACCATTGTAAGAAAAGATTCTGCTATACCATAGGTGATAATAAATCTAAACGTCGTCTGCTGCTGATGCGTTTTCTTTAAAATTGATCAGAAAACTGTCAATGTCAAGAAATTGACCACATGCCACCTAGTACGGACGGGTATACGGACACTTGTTCTCATATGTATTTGTAAGTACAAAGTTGAACTTATATCTTATATAGATATTGTGCAAGAACAACCCCATGCTCATATGGAGATTGAATCAAAAATGAATACACAAAAACAAAGAATCTTGATGGTCCGTTTTGCCTCGGTTTGATCACGCAAGCTAGCATTACTCACGGACCAAGGGTCCAACGACCAACTATCTTGTTACGTATTACTCCCAGTGTATGTACCTACAACATATATTGAGATGAGACATCAGTCTTATCTAATGCCGTTCTTACTGTCTCAAAAGTCTGCTTGACGACAAATTTCCCGTAAATTTAAGACCAGAATTTTAATCCGAAACAGCACTTAGCCATTGCTCGTATCAAAATGTGTATACAGTTGTTTATGGATTCGTAGACATTAACAATGTCTAAAATGATATGTACTTTCCATAGGTATCAACGTATGATAAAATGAGAAAATGGGGAATGTAAATAATAAAAAAAATCGTAGTTTGATGGTCTAAATTTAGGGGTTTTGAGGCGGCAAACTAAGAAATTGCTCACTTACCGAAAGTCTGATGATCAGTCTCTTTGACTAAGATCATACATAGGACATGAACCTACAACGGATATCAAGATCAGACACTTATCTAATCGAAAACAGGTTAGAAATCCCATACAATAACGAAAATGCATCATAATCGACTCATAAAACCAGTTTTCCAACCCAGGTTCGAACATCTGCTGACACCTAACTATAGCAAATATCGGAACAGATCGCACGTTACTCTCTACATATGTTCCTAAGCTTAATGAATATATAGTTTTTTATTGAAAAGACCTTCTACTTTTCTCACAATATCTTGTCAAACTTGGTCAATATCAAGAAATTGACATGTTACCTCGCACGGACGGCTGTACAGACAGTTCGACACTTGTTCAACGTTGATATGTATATTCATTTGTTAATATAAGGCTAACCTAAAATATTATAGAAAAAATGTTCAGAAAAAAATGGCATGAAAAAAATATTCTTTGTACCCACCTACATATACTCTATAAGACCATTTGTAGAAGTCAAAATGATCATAACTTAGGTGCTTCTCTAAAGAAAGTCACAGAAACTCTATTTTGGTTCTAGAACTTGCCTAGTAAGGTCATTATTATATCTCAGACCGTTTTCAAGCATTATAGTCAAATTCTTCTCTTCAGCGGCCATTTTCTATGTTCGACTTACCCTCAAAACTTTGTCCCTTACCCATACTTCTTCTATTTCACCTCTTAAAACCCAAAAATTGCTATCAACTCTTATACATCCTGTTACAGGAGTGTCCATGCCACTATTTAAAGAAAACTTCGTGAAAATAACAGTTTTAGTAGAAAAGTTATTAAGGTTTTGTGAAATCATTTTTGCATTATACGTCCATTTTCGCCTATTTTCAAACACCAATGAAATCTAAAGCAATGTAAATTCAACATTATTCTTTCCGATTCTGATAGTCCATTATCTACTCTAAAGATTCAATATGTTTGAAACATTCACATCAAATGTTTAGAAACATTGCGAGTCGAATTTCCGACCCCTGGTCTAGTGACACAAAATATCCCAAATTCTCCAAACAGCAGCGAAAAAAAATCATAAAAAATCAGGATTCAACGCTTAAAATTCCAAAACCAGTCTTGGATAATACCCGTCTATTCTGACTATCAAGGCATGTTAAGCTTTTTAGCGTTCATATGCCTGTCTGCCGTAGAAACATCTTTAATTGACACAAAATCGTCTAAAACTTCCATTTTCCCGCCAATTCTCCTCGGTTTTCCCCTTTTCAAAGTCTTATCAAATCATTAATAAGACACGTATCGACAGCAAACTTACCTTAAATACAGCTTTAAAGTGTCTTCTCTTAAAATAGTTTTGTTTTTCTTTTTATTTACCTGTATCCAGCATCTAGGCGTCCGTCAGTACGTCGCTTAAAAGTCTGTCTAAAACGCCTCACAAATGAATTGTAAGTACCAGACCAGAGCTCATATTGGAACCGATCGCACGTTTCTCTCTACATATGCTCCTTAGCTTAATGAATATATATGTTTTTATTGAAATGACCTTCTACTTTTCTCACAATATTTGATCAAACGTGGTCAATATCGAGAAATTGACATGTTACCTCGCACGGACGGCTGTACGGACAGATGGTCACTTGTTCGACTTTGATATGTATATATATTTCTTAACATAAAGCTTACCTAAAATATTATAGAAAAAATGTGCAGGAAAAAATGGCATGAGAAAATATTTTTTTGTACCCACCTACATATACTCCATAAGACAATTTGTAAAAGTCAAAATGGTCATAACTTAGGTGCTTCTCTAAAGAAAGTCACAGAAACTCTATTTTGGTCTTACAACTTGCCTAGTAAGGTCATCATTATATCTCAGACCGTTTTCAAGCATTATAGTCAAGTTCTTCTCTTCAGCGGCCATAACCTATGTTCGACTTACCCTCAAAACTTTGTCCCTCACCCATATTTCTTCTATTTCACCTCTTAAAACCCAAAAATTGCTCCCGACTCTTATACATCCTGTTACAGGAGTGTCCATGCTACTATTTAAAGAAAACTTCGTGAAAATAACAGTTTTAGTAGAAAAGTTATTAAGGTTTTGTGAAATCATTTTTGCATTATACGTCCATTTTCGCCTATTTTCAAACACCAATAAAATCTAAAAAAATGTAAATTCAACATTATTCTTTCCGATTCTGATAGTCCATTATCTACTCTAAAGATTCAATATGTTTGAAACATTCACATCAAAGGTTTAGAAACATTGCGAGTCGAATTTCCGACCCCTGGTCTAGTGACACAAAATATCCCAAATTCTCCAAACAGCAGCGAAAAAAAATCATAAAAAATCAGGATTCAACGCTTAAAATTCCAAAACCAGTCTTGGATAATACCCGTCTATTCTGACTATCAAGGCATGTTAAGCTTTTTAGCGTTCATATGCCTGTCTGCCGTAGAAACATCTTTAATTGACACAAAATCGTCTAAAACTTCGATTTTCCCGCCAATTCTCCTCGGTTTTCCCCTTTTCAAAGTCTTATCAAATCATTAATAAGACACGTTTCGACAGCAAACTTACCTTTAATACAGCTTTAAAGTGTCTTCTCTAAAAATAGTTTTGTTTTTCTTTTTATTTACCTGTATCCAGCATCTAGGCGTCCGTCAGTACGTCGCTTAAAAGTCTGTCTAAAACGCCTCACAAATGAATTGTAAGTACCAGACCACAGCTCATATTGGAACCAATCGCACGTTTCCCTCTACATATGCTCCTAAGCTTAATGAGTATATATGTTTTTATTGAAAAGATATTCTACTTTTCTCACAATATTTGATCAAACGTGGTCAATATCGAGAAATTGACATGTTACCTCGCACGGACGGCTGTACGGACCGATGGTCACTTGTTCGACTTTGATATGTATATATATTTCTTAATATAAAGCTTACCTAAAATATTATAGAAAAAATGTGCAGGAAAAAATGGCATGAGAAAATATTTTTTGTACCCACCTACATATACTCTATAAGACCATTTGTAGAAGTCAAAATGGACATTACTTAGGTGCTTCTCTAAAGAAAGTCACAGAAACTCTATTTTGGTCTTACAACTTGCCTAGTAAGGTCATCATTATATTTCAGACCGTTTTCAAGC
Source organism: Cerastoderma edule (assembly GCA_947846245.1). NCBI lineage: Eukaryota > Metazoa > Mollusca > Bivalvia > Cardiida > Cardiidae > Cerastoderma > Cerastoderma edule. Next base: position 43,691,463 of record OX401405.1, read on the forward strand.
ATTATAGTCAAGTTCTTCTCTTCAGCGGCCATAACCTATGTTCGACTTACCCTCAAAACTTTGTCCCTCACCCATATTTCTTCTATTTCACCTCTTAAAACCCAAAAATTGCTCCCGACTCTTCTACATCCTGTTACAACAGTGTCCATGCTACTATTTAAAGAAAACTTCGTGAAAATAACAGTTTTAGTAGCAAAGTTATTAAGGTTTTGTGAAATCATTTTTGCATTTTACGTCCATTTTCGTCTATTTTCAAACACCAATAAAATCTAAAGCAATGTAAATTCAACAATATTCTTTCCGATTCTGATAGTCCATTATCTACTCTAAAGATTAAATATGTTTGAAACATTCACATCAAATGTTTAGAAACATTGCGAGTCGAATTTCCGACCCCTGGTCTAGTGACACAAAATATCCCAAATTCTCCAAACAGCAGCGAAAAAAAATCATAAAAAATAAGGATTCAACGCTTGAAATTCCAAAACCAGTCTTTGATAATACCCGTCTATCCTGACTATCAAGGCATGTTAAGCTTTTAGCGTTCATATGCCTATCTGTCCTAGAAACAACTTTAATTGACACGAAATCGTCTAAAACTTCGATTTTCCCGCCAATTCTCCCCGGTTTTCCCTTTTTTAAAGTCTTATCAAATCATTAATAAGACACGTTTCGACAGCAAACTTACCTTTATTACAGCTTTAAAGTGTCTACTGTTAATATATTTTTTTTCCTTTTTATTTACCTGTATCCAGCATCTAGGCGTCCGTCAGTACGTCGCTTAAAAATCTGTCTAAAACGCCTCACAAATGAATTGTAAGTACCAGACCAGAGCTCATATTGGAACCGATCGCACGTTTCTCTCTACATATGCTCCTAAGCTTAATGAATATGTATGTTTTTATTGAAAAGACCTTCTACTTTTCTCACAATATTTGGTCAAACTTGGTCAATATCGAGAAATTGACATGTTACCTCACACGGACGGCTGTACGGACAGATGGACACCTGTTCGACTTTGATATGTATATATATATAATTGTTAATATAAGGCTAGCCTAAAATATTATAGAAGAAATGTTCATGAAAAAATGGCATGAAAAAAATACTTTTGTACCCACCTACATATACTCTATAATACCATTTGTAGAAGTCAAAATGGTCATAACTTAGGTGCTTCTCTAAAGAAAGCCACAGAAACTCTATTTTGGTTCTACAACCTGCCTAGTAAGGTCATCATTATATATCAGACAGTTTTCAAGCATTTTAGCCAAGTTCTTCTCTTCAGCGGCCATTTCCTATGTTCGACTTACCCTCAAAACTTTGTCCCTCACCAATATTTCTTCTATTTCACCTCTTAAACCCCCAAAATTGCTCTCGACTCTTCTACATCCTGTTACAACAGTGTACATGCTACTATTTAAAGAAAACTTCGTGAAAATAACAGTTTTAGTGGAAAAGTTATTAAGGTTCTGTGAAGTAATTTTTGCATTATACGTCCATTTTCGCCTATTTTCAAACACCAATAAAATCTAAATCAATGCAAAATTCAACATTATTCTTTCAGATTTTGACAGTCAATTTCCTACTCTGAAGATTCAATAGGTTTGATACATTCACATCAAATGTTTAGAAACATTGCGAGTCGAATTTCCGACCCCTGGTCTAGGTTCACAAAATATCCCAAATTCTCCAAACAGCAGCGAAAAAAAAATCATAAAATATAAGGATTCAACGCTTGAAATTTCAAAACCAGTCTTTGATAATACTCGTATATCCTGACTATCAAGGCATGTTAAGCTTTTTAGCGTTCATATGCCTGTCTGCCCTAGAAACCACTTTAATTGACACGAAACCGTCTAAAACTTCCATTTTCCCGCCAATTCTCTCCGGTTTTCCCTTTTTCAAAGTCTTATTGAATCATTAATAATACACGTATCGGCAGCAAACTTACCTTAAATACAGCCTTAAATAGTCTGCTGTTAAAATAATGTCGTTTTTTCTTTTTTTCTACATGTATCCAGCAGTGAAATTATTATCAGTCCTTGTCCATTGTCCGGACGTCTGTCCGTACGACGACCTACACTCCATTTTTCTGTTTTCCAAAACCATCGTCACGGACACTCTCTCATACGCACAGACGAACAAAGATATGGTAGTATATCACATATGATAGTCTTATGCTTGAATTTTTCTAACAGAACACTTAAACGTTTTAGGAAAAGAAGCATAACAACTGTCTACAAAGGGTGTTGAACATATGTCAAATATCACATTTTCCCCGCCCTTTTAAGACTTTTAGGCGGGAAAATCGGGGTCACGAATAACGCCTCATACAGACGAACATACAAATACAACGTAACGATAAGACGTCTCCCTTATCTGTATTGAATTACACCCTACAATGAAAAAAGTTGTAAGTCAATATCTTACCTACTTTTCCCTCAATACTTACCCAAACTTGGTAAATATAACCATATTAGTGCTTCCCGACCACACAAGGACACAAGTACAGACATATGGACGATTGAAAAATAATGATTCTGGCATTGAATTGTTGAGTTACGATAAAACTATATTTTCATGAAACAGTTGTAGGTAAACGAGCATTATCTAAATCTACACACCCTGTCAAACTTACCAAAATAAGCGGGTGTTTTCAACAGATTTATAGACTTAAAATAAGGGTCTGCTATAATGCTAATCACACACAGACGGACAAACACATCTTCATGAACTTCATTCTTTTTTGGCCAAAACCATACATAAACAATACAAAAGGGTTTTTATTCGGTATGTTCTCTTCTTTTCTCACAATATCTAGTCAGTCTTGGTCAATATCAAGAAATTGGCCATATGCCATCTCGTACGGAAGGTGTACGGACAAATTGACACTTGTTCGACTGCGGTTCTTATACGTAATTGTTACTATAATGCAAACCAAATATATTTTAGAAAGATTGTGGAAGAATAAATGGAATGCAAAGAATATTTTTGTACCCTTTTATATATTCCCTATAACATCATTTGTAGAACTCAAAATGGACATAACTTCACTGCTTCTTTTACAAAAAATGACTCCGTTTTGGTCTTAACATCTTGCCTACTAAAGCTCGAATTATATAACAGACCGTTCCCATACCTTTTAGGCAAGTTCTTTTCTTCAGCGACCTCTTTCATGTTTTGAGTTACCCCGTAAACCAGGTCCCTCTTCCATATTTCTTCTTTAAAAAATCTTAAAACCCAGAAGTCACTCTCGGCTTTGTACGTCTAGTTAGGATATTACAAATGCTCCTTTTTAAAGAAAACTTCATGAAAAAAGAGCTTTAATAGAAAGATAATTAAGCTCTTTTGACGTCTTTTTTGCACTATTCGTCCATTTTCGCCTATTTTCAAACACCCATTAAATCGAAACTGATGCAAAATTCAACATTTCATTTTCAGAACTTGATTCTCCTTTTCCTTATCTCAAGACTCTATGTTTAATTCATTCCCATTCAAGGTTTTAATACATTGTGAGACAGATTTCCCACCCTCCTAAAGTGACACAAAGTGTCACAGATTTCGCAAATATCTGCAAAAAAAACATAAAAAAGACATCTCAACCCTTAAAATTCCGAAACTGGTCTTATGTTATACCCATCTATGCTTTCTATCCAGGTATATTAAGATTGGGATCGTTCGTCTGTCTGTCCTAAAAACAATTTGAATGGACACAAAATTGGCAAAAAAGAACTTTTTCCCGCCAATTTTCCCCATTTTTTCCCCTTTTCAAATTATTATCAAATCATATATGATGCACGTTTTAAGTGTTAATCTACCCTTAATATAGCCTTGCATTATCTGATTTTGTAATAACTTCATTTAGTTTCATTTCCGTGTCTCAGCTTAATCCTTTATCAATGCGTCTGGCTGTAAGTTCCTTCAAAAAACAGTCTGAAACGCCTTAGAAATGCGGTCTAAGAAAGAAAAACGTCCAACTTTCCTTTTTTTAAAAGGCTTTAACATTATTAATATTGCAAATTTTACTACTATGTGTATATATTGTAATAGCTCACTTAATATGCTTCAATAACAATACATTTAAATTGTTTCCACCAACACATTCAACCCATTGCCGGTCAATATTCTTACTCTACTTCTTTGCTCAAACTACCCCCAAAATACGGGTTTACGGGTGGAAAAATATTCATTAAAAAATCAGTATACTCAATACAATCTCGATTTTCATCTAATCATGTAGCCAATATATCAGAGAATTGCAGAAACAATGTTCATACACGTTCGTATGTCTCTCTGTCTAAAAAAGACATTCAAAAAAAAAAAAAAGAATCGCCAAGATAGGAAATTTTCAAAACATTCCAACACTTTTACCCCATTTTCCTAAAATACTATTTCGCATTATTATAAGATATATCAACTGGAACTTACTTCTATACACGTTAGTGCAACATCATGAGACTTACGAAAAAGTATTTTGAAATTATTATCAGACCTTGAACATTGTCCGGATATCTGTCCGTACGACCACCTACAATCCATTTTCAGTTTTCCAAAACCATCGTCGCTCTCGCTCGGACAGACGAACAAAGATATCGTAATATATCACATATTATCGTCTTCTGCATGAGTTCTTCTAACAAAATACTTAAACGTTTTAGGAAAAGAAGCATAATAACTATCCGCATAGGGTGTCGAACATACATTAAATACCACACTTTTTCCGCCTTTTCAAGGCTTTTAAGCGGGAAAATCGTGGTCACGAATAACGCCTCATACAGACGGACATACAAATATAACGTAACGATAAGACCTCTCCCTTATCTATATTAAATTAGACCCTTCAATGAAAAAAGTTGTAAGTCAATATCTTACCTACTTTTCTCTGAATACTTTGCCAAACTTGGTAAACATTACCATATTGGTGCTTCCCGACCAAGCAAGGACACGTGTTCTAAATACGAACGATTGTAAAAGAATGATTCTGGCATAGAATCATTGAAATAGGACGAATCTTTATATGAATAAACTAGTTGTAGAAAAACCAGCTCTATTTTAATCTATACATCCTATCAAACTCACCAAAATAATTGGGTTCTTTCAACACATTTATAGACTGAACATAAGATTCTGCTTTAATGCTAATCACACACAGACAGACAAACACATCTTCATGAACTTTCATTCTCTTTTAGGTAAAACCATACATTAACAATGTAAAAAGGTTTTATTCGATAAGTTCTCTTCTTTTCTCACAATTTCTTGTTAATCTTGGTCAAGACAATTGGCCACATTCCATCTCGTACGGACTATACCAATCTACGTGACAACGGTATCTAAAGATATCGGCTCTTGTTTTAAGTTAAGATCGTTGTTTACATTATAAACCCGTTTAAACGGTCTCAGATATCTGCGATTTTAATGTTCTAGATCTTCTTTGTATAGTTATGATAAGGGTTGGGAAGTTGTCACACATCTAGTTAATCTAGAAATTTGTGTTGTTATTTTTACCGTAGAAGACAGTTTATTGTAAAATGTTAAAATCTGGATCTCTGAGAGAGTATCTTTAAAGAGAACTGGTCTACAATGGGCGCATTTTTATAGAGTACGCAAAAAGCAATGTATTTGTATAGGTATGCTATTCTTATGAAAAAGTCACTGAAGAACTGATGTCATATGAGGTATGTGTGAAGTAATATATAAGAGTATGTACTAAAAACTGAATAAATGGCTCCCGAACCTTTTATCTTTGAAATTTATCGAATCTTTAATACCTACACCAAAGTTATCTCAAAATGCAATTGTACAGTGAAATGAAGCCTCATTTAGACGCATTTGTAGCGTATGGTTTTCAACAATTGTTTTGCCATACCCTTTTTAGTTTCAATTTGTATTTTATATGTGTAAGGTGTAGCCATACCCAAATGTCGAAAATAGCATATAGTGCATGTATAGTAGTTGCCAGGTATAGAAAAAGGGAGACCCGCTGTTTGACTCCCCATGGCTGCCATTCGACTGTTCACGATAAGATCCGATGATAACCGAACGGTTGGAGCATATCCGTTGAATATTCAAAAAGAATATCGTTCTGATCATCATCGATACATAAAAATATTATAATGAACCCTACATCGACAATCCAGGAGTTATTATTTCATTGTTGGTAATCATATACGACACTTAACACCACAGACACGATTATTTTAAAGATTACGGACCTTCCATTGTAGACCCACTTCACTTTAAGATTGCAGTATTTAATATGAAACTAATGCTTTAAAATCTTAAGTCTGTTAAGAATTACAAATAAGTCATTTGTAACGATCGCAACCTGATGCCACTGATTTTAATTTTAGGTGTTGATATTAGAGCATGAAACAAAAACACAACTGAGTAAAAGAAAGGGACTTTTACTGCTTTATACATAAAAAGGGAAATCCGTTTCCACATTTGTCATGATAACTAAATAAAAAGTGCTTTTAAGTCATTAGACCAAAGCCCATAATTTCTGTAATGGTTTACTGCAAACTGATCATGAAATAAAAGCATTACAATTAACGCGATTGTTTCTTTGTTTTGTCATGAGAAAGGCATTTTATGCATATCTATGTCTAGTTTGTGTCGTTATTATTATGAGAACTTTAACATATCTTGGGTTGGCATGGATTCACTCTGGCTTAGAACTGTTTCTACAACACATCCATGATGGGGTTAATTTAGATGGTTGGATAAAATATAAACGTGATAAAAACCATCGATTGTCTTAACG